>JAHLJT010002630.1:111938280-111969280 GCA_031308135.1 Acheta domesticus | reverse complement strand
AATAATTCTGTGGTCACGGCGTAAAAGTTCTTAAGTCAAAAATCTGAATTTGGAGAAAACAATGCTTAAATGTTATTGAGCCAACGCTTCTTCCTATGCTGAACGCTACTTCTCAACGCTTTTTTGCCGTTAAGGAGGCAACATTTGAATTCGGTCGTTTTACTAAAATAAAATATAGATACTTAACTTGTAGTTTCAGTACTTAACCCAATTTTGCCGAATATTGACTTAAGAATTTTTACCCTGTGACCACATAATTATTAAAAAATAGAGTGACGCCATTTGACTTTTTAACAAAAATTATTTACTTTAGATGTTATATTAAATATCTGTAGCCCGCAACAACATTTTGAACGCGTCGTTTGAAGAGAATAACAGCAGAAATCGAATGCGCGCGTTTCAGACATTTCAGCCCACAGTGCCGCGCAGGGCCAGACGGGTCGCTCGCAGCGCCCCACGCGGCAGGAGGCGCCACAAAGGCCTTCGGCTCCGATAGCGTTGTTCGGCGGGCAAATTGCGGTTTTAGCGTGCGCGTCCGTCCCAGTCCGTCGGTGTCACCGCCCTCTGGATTCGGACGCGACAATGTTGCAAGCCCCCCCCTATACTTTTTTCTTGTTGTTTAAGGGGAGACATGACTGAATTTTGCAACTTTCAAACTAGCTGTTGAATTATCATGAAATTTCTACCACATAACTATCCTATTGCTAAGTACTACCATACAAAATAGTTTTAAATTTGGTCCATTAGTTTTTGACATATTAATAATTATTGATATTTTTTTACATTTGTTACAAAATGTCCCTTGCGGAACAATTTTCACTTCCTGTAGTTAGTTTTTTAAAATTAGGTTTATAGTAGGCTGTTTTATAAAAATCACGCAGCTTTTTACTGTCATACATGTGATTATAGTGCTAGATTTTTTAAAATTTGATGACATGGAAAATTCCATTTAGAAATGAATTTTCATTTTATTAAACCAAAAATGATGGACTTGTTTTTTATCTACATCAAAAGCCAGCATGATTTTAGATTGTTACATACTTTTACACTTGTAAAGCAAATTTCAATGCAATAGGATGAAATTGTTGCGCAAGGAACATTTTATATCTAGCAAAATGCTGACAAAAGAAATGCGAGAAAACTTCTAGAAGGCCGTTCCTCCGTTATTCTTGATCTTCGGCGAGATTTGTGTCTCTGCGTTATCACAATTCACTAATTTGTAAGTAACGCGATCTTAGGATGTAACACACGTACAAGCGGAATATAATATATCCAAAATAATCAGAAAACTACTAAAAATTACCTTTCTAATAAAAAAAACACTGCCACAAAATAGAAAACTTTGCATTTAAAAATGACTCCTGTGACATCATTGGGCTTTGAATATGCAAAAATATATATTTTTTCAAAGCAGGAGGATTGTAGATTTTTTAAAGACAAAAATCAAAAAATTGACATTTTCTCCAATTTTCACCAAATAGTCAGTCATGTCTCCCCTTAAGGTCGCATCAACTACTCGGCCATTAGCAACCACTATTGGATGTAACGTTATGGCATGATGATGACACGATATGGTGATGATTGGGGGTGAAAGGACGAACACATACAACCATGCCCGAGGCGGGACTCGAACCCGCGACTCCACGGTCCAAGACCACTACGGCACTACTGGCTTAGCGATCTCGGCCACGGGGCCGGCTACCTATACTTTGGTTTTTATTTCTTGGCGCGTGGGGGCGTGTCTTCACGATGGAATATCTCACGGTATTTCGCGGCCTTCTCAGTCGTGCATGTGGGAATCGCATGATCGCGACTGTATCGAGCAGTGCTGACGATCACGCGACCCCTAACGGGATAGACTGATGAACATGTTATTTTCCTATCCATTTTTAATTACCGTACGCAAATGGGATATTACCGTAGGTAATTATTATACACGTATACGAGTATATGATGAGTAATTGACTGGTTACCAGCATGTTAGTAGTAGGCTACTATGCTAATAAAAAATATTATTGAATAAGAAGAAAATTAAAATCAGAGAAAATCGTGTTTCGCAATTTTATCATATTAAAATTTTATCAATATTCTACATACACCATACAAAATACCATAAAAATAAGATAAACATTCTTTAAAAAGCATTGCATGAATACGTAACTCAAACATCGATGTTTTTGCGACAAAATATGATTTAATGACTATTCAGGCTCCGGTCTCGTAAATGGTCAATGGTTTCGTTACATACCCGGGAACAAAAGAAAATTACAAAATAATTGACTAATTTCGATTTTGACTGAAAAAAACAACAACGAATATTTGATTGTGATACTTCGACTATTGTCATACTGCGCGTACCGACTGAAAGCTCATTCTCATAGAGTCACTGTTTACACAGATGACGTGATACGAAAGGAAGGCTCCAAGGAGGAGGCCACCCGCCTTTAAATATTTGCTAATCACATATTGAGTTATGGAGAAGCAACCTTTTCGATATTCTTGGTCGTATATAAATAACTGTTACACTTCATTTGATTTATTTAGTCAAAAAACAGTAAAAAAAACTCTATGTGACGTATAGTATATAGTACAAATACTACACTGCGATTTTCGTAACTTTGTCCCTGACAGAAATCAGCTGTTCACGGTTTCATCCATCGGGAGCTTGAACGTCACCATAGCGACGTCACTGTCGCGAAATATACGCTCCTGATTGGATGGCAGCGAAACAGACAGCTGATTACTGTCAGGGACAAAGTTACGAAAATCGCATTATATACTTTGATATTGGAGTATGAGTGGAGGCTGGTTTCGTTTAAATATTTAATTTATTGCTGTGTTCTACACGAGCATTTTATTTTTGTTGTTCTTCAGCAGTATCCGTGCACCAGCTGAAAAAAACAAACATTTTGTGTGGTTTGGTCGAGTAGCATTTCTGCTTCTGCAGGCCACTACTAGAAACTATTGCTGAGAAACACGTGCTACAGGCTTCATTTAAAGCATAGCGGTGAAATAATTACTTCTCCCTGCTCTTATGGCTAGCGAAATATGAGATCACTAAATGTTGCGCGGTTTGTATGGTCTAACAAAAACCCGTAAGTTTAAAAAAATAATTTCACAATCGCATTTAATACATAACTTCAATTATTATAAAATACTTCTTGACTTTCTAAATGAACTTTAAAATTGTTTGTGTTCATTGTAAGATTGAGAGCTAGATTTTAAGGTATATAAGGTAATTATTTAGTGACTAGTATCTATTGTGATGTTTCAAGGAAAAGATAGGTTTTAAATCTGATCTGAGCTCATGATTTTTTCGTACGTTTCAACCTATTCTGATTCTATAATTCAGAGTTCTAGAAGCAGAGGCGTTCACGGTAAGCATGAATTAACATTCCAATCCGAATATATGTATTTTGTATCCGAAATTCTTCTGACTTCATCTGTATTAATTAAATTCAATACTTATTGTAGTTCAACAATAGCAACACTTTTTGTATGGCCCTACAATTGGCCACGCCTGACACTTGGAGCCCTGAGCTGTCTAATTATTTTTGACAAGAAAATTCCGTAGCTACATGTATTTTAGGACGGCGATACTCCGAAATATTTGTACGATTTAAAAGAAACTCAGTGTAACTAGTGCTAGTGGAACCATTTATCTAGAGCACCTTGCTTTGTACCATTTTCTTTGAATACGCCACTTGGACAACTTGGTGGGCGACAGCTCCTCGTATCAGTAAAAGTATCCTCAAACTGTTCGCTTGTATTGTCTCTCTCTGATTACAGTCGTAACATATATTCTCGTCTGACTCAGACATTGCAATAAAATGTAAATGGTCCAGAATACGTATTTGATACTTTGCTATAACGTGAAGAGGCTCCCTCATATTTCTCTGTATCACGATAAGGCTGACACTTCTTATCTCAGAGAGTGTCTACAATTTTCATCTGAAATTACTTCTCAGATTCATGTTACATCATGCTGATTCTGAAAGTCACTCCTCACCGAACTCTCCAAAATGAGTCTTTTTTCAGCTATCTTTCAATTTTTTGTTATTATTACGAACAAATGTGCTCTTTTATTTTGAAATTGAAAGCGTTTTGATTTAACATTTCAGTAAGTTACCGTATTCAAATCTATGGCGCATGCCATAGAATCATTAACCCTAATAAATATCAAATGCATATTTTATTACCTCTGTTAAGAACATTTTTCAATGGTAAGATAAAAGCCATCTCGTATATAAAGGCATGTTCAGCAATTGTCTGAAACATGTGTCCCTTTACAATAAAATCAATTACTACATTTACGCATGACGTTTTTAAACGAAGATAGACAGCATGATTTTCTGCTATAGCTCACTTCTGCATTCATGACCAGATATTGGTAAATATAAAACATTTCAATTACATTTTCAGATACATGTTAAAATCACAGAGAATAGCGATTTTATTGTTCCAAAATTTGAAAACCTCACTAATTTCAATAGTTTTCGAGAGTATATACAAAATGACATGAAAAATATTTTTGTGGAGTTTTGACTTTCCGTACGCACGGTGTTGCACATTTCTGTTGTACTTTTTGTACAGTTCTTTCTTTGTAGGATGTAATCCCAAAGGTTCGGAGATTTATTGTTATTGTTGTGTTTTTCCTTCGTCGCGCTGTTTCCAGCTTCAGGGAATGTCCGTTACGACTATGCGCACCGTGTATCCATTACGTCCCTCATGATGCAACATTAACCTTTTACATTCTAGACACTCTTGCGGGCTCTTCGGTCTGTGGTCAGCACACTCACAAGGCCTTCCGCGACAACACACGTAAGGGACACACAACCGTGCTCACGGCGGGACTCGAACCTGCGACCCTTTCGACTGAGGTGCTGAGTCGGCACATGCTTTAGCCTCCTCGGCCATCCAAGTTGGTAGTTATTGATTGATTGATCGTGATTCCGGGCGCGTCAACTACTGAGGTCATTAGTCCCGTAAGTGTACGGCATGTTGTTTCAACGGGCGGTGATCTTCCTCTGTACTCTGTGCCATCGGGTGATGGCGAGATCTGGCGCCGACCTACCGTCGATTAGCGGGTTTTTCCCCTCAACCAGGTATCTCCCACCAGCGGGGCACCGCCCCAGCCGGAGTAAGTTCTAAGCTCCCGACCGTTCTCCCGGCATGTGTGGTAGCGTAGTGCTTGTTAGTGAAAGTGTTGTGTGTGTGTGTGTGTGTGTGTGTGTGTGTGTGTGTGTGGTGTGTGTGTGTGTGTGTGTGTGTGTGTGTGTGTGGGATTAGGATAGGACAAAGAAGAAGAAGAAGAAGAAGAAGAAGAAGAAGAAGAAGAAGGAAAGATCGCGCGCGTTCCGTGTCCCGTTTATTAATGTACTGTTCCGGTCTTCACCTCAAAATCGGAGAAACCACGGAAAACTACCGATCAGAGCAGCCGGCTGCTGGAATTCTTCTCCACACAGTGACTGAATTCGACCCAGTTGACAAGGTAGTGTCGAAAATCGTTTTAGTAAAACTTACGTAAACAAATTGAAATTTTATACATGTATACCACTACCACAGCCCCAGCCAGGACAAGCTCTAAGCTCCCGAACGGTCTCCCGCCATGTGTGGTAGTGTAGTGCATGTAAGTGTAAGTGTGTGTGTAAGAGGAGAGGATAGGACAAGGAATAGGAAGGAAAGATCGCGCGGGGTCCGTAGCCCGTTTGTTAGGGTACTGCTCCGGCATTCGCCTGGTGTTGATCGGAGAAACAACGGAAAACTGCCGATCAGAGCAGCCGGCCGCTAGAATTCTCCTCCAGACAGCGACTGAACTCGGCTTATCTGACAAGCTAGAGTCGAAAATCCTGCCGCCGTGGGGAGTGGAGTCCTAGGACCTGCCGGTCAGAGGGACTGCAGTGACATCAGTTGATGCACTGAGCCATCTCTCCCAGTACCTCGTAAAAACGACAACATGATAACACCAAGAACAATTTCGTGCAGAAGGCGACGCCGCCCGGTGGAGTAGCGTTTGCCTGCGGAGGTTTTTTTTCGATTTTCCCCCCACCAGTTACCCTGGCGGGGCGGGAATTTACTCAAAGTAAGTGGCTTACATATTCGCGCTCCAGGCGACTTGGCTTAGTGTAGCGATGGGAGAGCGGGTAACTTAATAAACTAGCTTACAAACTAACTTACTACTAACTTAAAACTATTACATGGCTGGCCTCTTTGGGCCTAGCCTAGTTTTGATACAATTATACAAACGGATTCGATGGTGTGACGGTTAGCGTGCCGGACTGTCATACCAAAGTTCGCGGGTTCAAACCCGATCGAAGTCGTGGACGTTTAAGGGCGAAAAAATCCTTCGTACGCCTTCCGCGGAGGGGAAGTAAAGCCGGCTGGCCCATGTTAGTAGATTTACTTGCATGTAAAAGATCCTCAAGCCTAAATGACGCCTCTGAGCTAAATTCAAATCGCCTGTTTCGTCACCCGAGATAATACCTTCTTTCTCCGCTAGGTGAAAGGAGCGTAGCGAAATTTGCGTGGTCAGACGGAAGAGCGGGCCTGATGGCCCGAGTCTCGCCACGTAAAACAAGGCATTAACTAACTAACTAACTAACTAACAATTTTTGTTGAAAAAGTTCTTTATATTGTTCGTTCTTCTTAGCGTTCGCCTGCGGAGGTGGCCTCCGGGGGAAGGCGTTGGACGGGGGTGGGGGGAGGAGGAAAGCGTGGGAGATGCGCGAGTGAAAGTGGCCGTGACCTTTCGGGCGGACCGGTTCCCGAACAGCGGCGCCTGCCGGCGGGTTATTTGAAGCCACGTGCGGCCTCTGCCCTTTGCACTCCCCCAAAGCGTCCGCGCGCCGGCCGCGCACCGAAGCAGCGGCGGTTGCGTGGGTTCGTTGATTGATCAGCGGCGTCGAGGGTGTAACGGTTAGCGTGTCGGACTGTTATACGCAAGTTCCCAGGTTCAAACCCGATCGAAGCCGTGGATTTGTAAGGGCGAAAAATCCTTCGTAGGCCTTCGGAGGGGAAGTAAAGCCGGCTGTCCCATGTAGTAGATTTACTGCATGTAAAAGATCCTCAAGCCTAAATGACGCCTCTGAGCTGAAATTAAATCGCCTGTTTCGTCGCCCAAGGAATTCCTTCTTTCTCCGCTTGTTGGAGAAAGGAGTGTAGCGAAATTGCGTGGTCAGACGAAGAGCAGGCCTCATGGTCTGAGTCTCGCCGCATGAAATTAGGCATCAAATCCATTCAATTCGTTTCGTGTCTCTGGGCGTGACAACGGCTAATGTAATTAATTCCTTGCAGTGCATGCTTTTATATCGAGAGATGACCGTGTTCTGCACATTTTTAAAGTCAAAATGCAATTCGTCAGGTCTCCGTCCAATTCTCTTTCTTCAGAGACCTCATTTATAACGATTGGTTGCGAGTGAGAGTGTCAAAGGGAAGTATACTACTGAAATAATACAGGAGACGATTCTGTGGTCACGGCGTAGAAGTTCTTAAGTCTAAAATCTTAGTTTGGAGAAAACAAGGCTTAAATATTATTGAGCCAACGCTTTTTCCTATGCTCAACGCTATTTCCCAACGCTTTTTTTTGTCGTTAAAGGAGGCAACATTTGAATTCGGTCTTTTTACTAAAATAAAATATAGATACTTAACTTGTAGTTTCAGTACTTAACCCAATTTTGCTAAAAATTGACTTAAGAACTTTGACCCCGTGATCACAGGATTATTATTACTCGAAGAGAGAAGGCCGTTCGGGGGCCACCGGTGAGGATTGTGAAGAGAGGGTGAAGGGACGGGGTTGCCTCGTCGCGTTTCCGCCCGCAGCGTGTCGCCGGCCGCTCCACAGCCACGCCCACCCGTCGCTCCAGGAATAGACAGCCGCACCCCGTGCGCCGACGAGCTTCCTCCTGCGGGCGCCTCTGGAAGGAAATCCCACGACCCAATACTTCGCACTGGAGGATCGAATAGTCCGAAATCGCTGGATTGATTAGTACGAAATCGTACGATCGAATAGTTTGGAATCAAGGGATTGCAAATAAAGAGCGAAAAGTTCAGACTTGAAGGGGCTAATAATTTGTAATCCAAGCAGAGAATAGTTTGTAATGAAAGGAGCGAATAGTTTGTAATCAAAGGAGCGAATAGTTTGTAATCAAAGGAGCGAATAGTTTGTAATCAAAGGAGCGAATAGTTTGTAATCAAAGGAGCGAATAGTTTGTAATCAAAGGAGCGAATAGTTTGTAATCAAAGGAGCGAATAGTTTGTAATCAAAGGAGCGAATAGTTTGTAATCAAAGGAGCGAATAGTTTGTAATCAAAGGAGCGAATAGTTAGTAATCAAAGGAGCGAATCGTTTGTAATCAAAGGAGCGAATAGTTTGTAATCAAAGGAGCGAATTGTTTGTAATCAAAGGAGCGAATCGTTTGTAATCAAAGGAGCGAATCGTTCGAAATCCAAGGGTGGAATAGTTCATAGATTTCGATTTTCGACGAATCTAATCGATTTAATTGAATTTACTCCTTTTTAATGTATATCTTGAGACATTTAACGTTTGTTAAGATTTTAATTTTGTAATGCATATTTGTGAAGTTTTTATTGCACAGAATGATTATAAAACTATTAATAGAAATTTGATGAATAATCTGTAAAAACATCATGGGTAACAACTTTCACATTGTGTTCAATTTTGTAATTTAACATTATTATGAGGTGTTGGAAAATAAAAAAAAGTTCAATTTTGTGTATTTGTTACTGTTATATATTTTAATGAAAGCTATACATTCATACTGTGGCGAGTGGCGAGGGTGGCACGTCACAATACATTAAAACATTTATGATGCAAGCACATTTGAAAACTTATTTTATTTATGGTTTCAGTATTGTATTCGAATCTACGATAAACTGTTGCTGCTCAAAATCCACGATTAATCCATTAATCGTTCTGTGAAATAAGATTCTACGGTGGAAAGATACGAGTGTTCTCCGGCGCACCGATTTTTGCTCGGTGTGATGAGCACCACTTTGCGTCACGAACCACGTGACAGCAGCCCGGGCACTTCGTTTGAATAGCCAGACTAGGCGCTGGTCGCCATGTTGCTTGGAGAGCTATAAACGTTGAGAGACATTTTGAAAGTAGTACAAAGTAACAGTTTTCAACGGTAACCAACTAAAAACACGATGAAAGAGTAAAATATTGTATGCAATATTTAAAAAAGAAGCACTGGAAGGAAATCCCTCGACCGAATAGTTCACTCTGGAAGGATCGAATAGTACGAAATCGTAGGATCGTATATATAGATCCATAAATCCGTTTCAGTGACTTGTAACAGGGTGATAATTTTGGTATCTGGCTGCATTTAAAATTCCCGCTAATATTGTGACGCAAACTGGTTTCGGAAGCTCATTGGCTGAAGTTGGATATAATGCACAAGACCCCCCCTCCCCTCCTGTACTCCTCGATAGGTGACCGCCGCGATTATTTGACATTTCCACGCTCGTGGAAGTGAACTCCAACCGGAGAGGAAGGGAGGGAAAAAGTGTACAAACATTTATACTAGAATTTGAAACTTCGTGTAGTGAACTCCTCGTCTTGTCCCTATTTATTAATCTAATATTGGAAACAACTTAAATATTTATTGATAATACATAAGCAAAAGAATTATAAGGTTTTAAATAAATATCCCACTGTTTATAATTCACCAGTGTATGTATATTTACATAAATATATTAAAAGAATGCAGGCAGGACCAAGAAAGTGTTTATTACAAATTTGATAATAGCTGATTTTTTTTGGGTTTACATCACATGTTAACTGCATCAATTAATTATTCATGAAAATGTTATGGATCATTTTCTCCACAATTTGAAAGAGCAGGTCCAGTATCACTCATTGACTGTTGTATGCCAGTCGCACTACTAGCAGCACCGTTGATCTGGTTGATAGCATCGCGGAGCGAAGAAATTGTATTACCGATTGATTCAATCAGTGACGGAGTCACTGATCTCTATACTATATTAGGCAAAGGATAGGCAATAGAGCACTCAAACGTGACTCCTCTCTGTCAACGCAGGTTTCGTAGCAAAACCAACAAAGCGGATCAATTAAATGGTGCTCTTTTAAATTTAACAAACTGTTCATCTCTATTTTATTTCTCTTTTCCTCTAAACAATTTAAGACAAAAATTGGAGCCATTTTTGAGAGAATGTCTTTGGGCTTCATGTAAAGTACTTGTAAAAATTCAATTATACACGCCAATTACAATGGGACGTGACATTAGATCGACCGGCTAATATCGGTTATGGATAATATCCTGTGAACAATTTAGGCGGAAGTCATTGTTCATGGTGTGTAGTTTTGAGGAAAAAAAACAACACTTTTTCGGTATGAAGGATCTGGTGAATTTCCGAAGATGGATTCCGGTGAGGGAATATATTCTAGAAAGTAATTTATACGTAAAAATATTACAGAAAAAACACTTTCTCGACATCAGGCACCCAAAAAACGTTTTTCTGTCGAAAATCGGCAGTTTCACTTGCAGTATTACACAACTTTCTGAATACGTCTAGTACAGTACGAGGAAGTAAATAGATTCACGTTGCTACAGTCTTTAAAAGGTCAGTTTTATAACCCATTCCACAGTACATTGTGTTCAAATGAAACCCCAAATGGCCACCACATTTGCTGTTTCGAGTTCCACATAGCATGGGCGGAAAAATGGAAATAAATAGAAACAAAATAGAGTGCGCAGCATAAATACAGAGGGGGGAGAACTACATTTTAGGCTCTTTTTGACTCCCTTTTCGTGGACCTTGTATTCACACTTGATATTTTACCAGTTAATACCAGAACGTACCATTAGGAAAAAAATTATAATTTTAATGATAGAATTAGCATATACAATTTATTTTTTGTTGATGCACATATAGGGTTGCCAGATTTTTTGGAGAGCCTGTTCTCCAAATGTCGTGTATTAATTCTCCAAACTGTTAACTGAAAAGGGGAAATCAAGAATTGATCATATTTACGGAAATAAAATGTTTTATTACGTAGAGACAGGGGGGGGATCCTTTTCGAACTTTTCAGGGGGACGCCGCACTCCTTGCCCCCCCCCCCTGTGACCGGTTTAGGTGATTGAATTTGACCCAGCTGACATGCTAGTGTCGAAAATCCTGTCGCTGTTTGGAGGAGAATTTATGTGACCGGCTGCTCTGATCGGTCGTTTTCCGTGGACTTACCGATCAACACCAGGCGAATGCCGGAGTAGTACCCTAAGAAACGGGCCACGGACCCGTTTCCTTGTCCTATCCTCACCCCTTACTGCACAAGCACTGCACCTACAGGACTAACGACCACAGCAGTTGACGTGAACGGAATCACTAATCAGTCAACCAATCAATCAATGAAGCCCCCCCCTTTACGCTCGCCTATGCTCAAAAATATTCAGGACGCTTACGATCATGTGTGCATTTTTCATGTCTACCGAGATTACGACAAGGCAATATATAGTGCGATTTTTATAACTTTTCCCCTCAAGCTCCTATCGTCACGATGGAATACCACACAGCATTTCAAGACTTTCTCGCTCGTGCCGGTAGATGTCGCATGATCGCAAGCACTGCTCGATACGGTCGCGATCATGCGATATCTAGCAGCACGATTGAGAAAGACGCGAAATACCGTGGCATACTCTGTCGTGAAGACGGGCCTTGAGGGGTAAAGTCATAAATAGACATCGGATATTTAGGGAAATGCCTATTTTTTTCTAGCGAACTTATTTAAAGGCTGATAATATATGTGCACGAATCATAACAAATGATGGCATTGACGAAGTTTTATTATGCTTATTTTTGCTTATTGTAGCATAAATGCCTTTTCTTTAGAATTATTGTACATTTTTGCGTCTTATATATTATTTTTATATACAATGCCAAGATCTCACAAAATCGGTCATGGTTCAACCTGACAATTCATTACAAAACCTTCAATTCACGTCTTTGTATTTGAAATATGAGAGAATTTATGAAAGTATACCAACATATTTTTCTCCATTTCCCTATTTCATAAATAGTTGCCATGCTCTGAGAAAATGGTCGATTGACAATACACCGAGGCCACCTTTTGAGAGGAAATAAATGTAAATTCCCAGGAAATAAATGTAAATTCCCAGAAGGTTTCAGTGTTGCTAATTTTGGACTTCTAAAATATGTCAGACACACGGTAGATGTTCAGAAACCCTTCTCTGTATTCAAACTGATTTTGTCTGCCAATCGTTGCAGATTTGAGATTGCGATCCATGAAAAGTTACTGGTAATATATTGCAATGTAAACTATTAAGAATAGAATGTAGAAGAATTGTAAATATGTATGGAGTTTTACAAATAATTTTAAATTTTATTGCGAATTTAATTTATGACAGTGCCTTTTTTCTCCCTATTCTTGACATTTTCAGTGCCATTTTAGGCGCCTACAAGGCGATATTTTAGTGTCTAAACATCCGATCTAAGAATCGCACTGTAGTCGTGAATGAGAATCACGCATACAGAGTGAACGTCGTTGGGGTATCGAGGGGTGAGGCAAGGCGTAAGCAGTAATCGCGCTCGTTGCGTCAGCAGTGTTTACTCGCCAGCGCGCGGAGGCGGCGGCGCCGCGCCGTCCGCGGAGCGCGTCACGGGGGCTTCTGCGAATGGCCGCATGAATGAACCGGCGCTCAATGACCCGCCAGCTGCCCCGCATTATCTTGACCAGCTCAATCGGAGCTGGCGAGGCGATGCTCGCGGTGGAAGGACTTGAGTGTGTAATGCGATTTTCGAACTTTCATAACAGATGTTCTTCCACGACGCTAAAGTAAGGAAGGCTCTTAATTCAAAGAATTGAACGTTAGGCCACTTTCACATCTACTGTCTCAGTAAATCAAATGAAACTGAAATGAAACGAGCGGCCGCGATACCCACGGTTTATTGTTAAATGATTCCCGGATCTCCCCATCCGCCTATAGTTGGTTTTTTATTTCTTGGCGCGTGAGGGCCCGTCTTCACGATGGAATATCTCACGGCATTTCGCGTCGTTCTCGGTCGTCCTGCTAGATATCGCATGATCGCGATCTTATAAAGCAGTGCTTGCGATCATGCGACTTCTACCGGCTCGACCGAGAAAGACGCGAAATGCCGTGTGATGTTTCATGGTGGTCGTAAGGACTTGAGAGGTAAAGTTAGATAAATCGCAGTATAGAAGTAGTATTTGCTGCCTTTGGGGTCTCTATATTCAATCGTTTGATATTGGTGGTATCGGTACCGTAGGTGGCCGAGTGATAATATTGTAGTATCCATTCTAAAACTGCAGATTCGTAACGGTGCTGAACAAGTATCACCTTTGAAATACAGTCTATTAATTGTCATTTTCACTTAAATGTGTGAACTTCGTATAAAACATTTTTTTAATAATTCACACATCTACTTCTGTGTATTAAATAGTTGATCTATTGATATCGGAGTTATGGATTTATTTCGTAATAGGGTATTTTTGCATTGCGTAGCTTACAGCAATCAACAGCAATCTCTCGACTGCCTTGTATCAATTCCTGATGGAAATACATGGTGGAACTTTATTTTAAGATCTGTTTTTGATGAATACATTTCATTAAGAAAAAAAATTCTATCTTCATAATTGTAGATGTAGGAAGATGCCGACAAAATTTTCAATTTTATCAATTTTCGAAAAATCAGAGTTTTCAACCAACATGAGACCTGCGCCATTGTCTTAAACGTTCTTGAGACTATCCACCAACAAAATTTAATTAAAATTGTTGGTGCCATTTTTTGGGAAATTTTGAAAATGTCCCAGGAGCTTCATGTAAAGTACCCTCAAAATTAAAATATTAGTTTCAAATTCAAGAGGCCACGACATCAGACAGATCGATCGGAGAATATCAATTTTGGAGAACATTGGCTGAACCGCTAGCGTTGTTCACAGGCAGACGAAAGACATTTTGCTATCAATCGATTGTTCGGTATCAAGGAGCCATAAAACATGGATACTGGCTGCACTACGTGTTAGAGGATTTTTTCTCTAAATTTAGCAACTGGATTTATTCACGTTTTCGGTACCAGGGCCCTGTAATAAGCGTTTTTCTGCCGAAAATGCGCAGTTTTTTTCGCGCAGCGTTTCATAACTTTCTCTTCTTAAGAAGTTCCTTCTTAAGTGCGAGAAAGTAAAAATAGTTCAGCGTGTACGTTGTCGAGACTCCAATAAGACAGTACCGCTAGAATAAGCAAAGAAGACGAAAAGGCGAAACAGCAAAATAAAGGAGAAACACAAAAATCCAAACAGAAGCACGAAGAAACAAGAAGAAAAAATAGTTCGGCGTGTACGTTCTCGAGACTCGAATAAGGCAGTATCGCAAGAAGAAGCAAAGCGGAAGAAGAAGAAGACGAAGAAGAAGCAAAGCAGAAGAAGCAGCAGCACTGAAGACACAAAAGACGAAGCATCAAAAGAAGAAGAAAGAAAACAAAATCAAAAAAGAATCCCAAAGAAACACGAAGAAGAAAAAAAGCGAGTGAATATTCTAAATTCCCTTTGGTCCAGTCTGCGCCAGGGGCCGTCCATAAGGCGCTTTTCCTGCCGCCCGGCCGCGTGCTTTCTCCGAAACAGGCTCCAGTTTCGTCACCTCCTTTCGCGGAAACCCCGCTTGGCGGGTCCTGCCATTTGCGTCACTGTGCGACGGAAACGCCAACGCTGCGCACGGAACTTAGCTGAAATCCGGATTGGTTTCCGTGAATTAACTCTTCAGGCTATGGAAAAATTTAGGTTATTATCGTTTAAACAATAACGAACATTGACGGTCACGTCATTGGCTTGGGAAGGTAGTTTAATCTGGCATTGCTGTTTGATCAAATTCTGAAGGGGTCGAAAAATGTTGGCCGATTGTACAAAGAATATCTTAATTTTAGGTTAAAGGAATGCAACGGAGAGAGAACTGTAGCACCTACTAGGCTGCGAAATGCCTCATTGCATTAGTCAGTAACTTGTATCATGTAGCAGCAGAAATGCGGCTGGTGTTCCAAAAAGATGAACGTATATTGTTCAAGAATAACAAATAAAATACTCTCGTATAACACTGCTTTAAATTAAATATTTTAACAAAAACAGTCTTCATGAATTCTGCAATAACGTCGTGGTGTAGAATATAAGAATACACAGTACCACAGTTCTTTGTTTATCAAGAACTTAAAAAAGTTGCTGTTCCAAACGTAACACGTGAATAGCCAATATTTAATGGCAGGAGATCTTTTCGCTGGAGCTACGTCGCAAGCTATGACGCATTCAGTTTGAGAAGACTGTCTTCACGTTTAATACTCGTATATTACGGAATAGCGCGAACAGATACTTGCATTTTTCACTCAAAATCGAAACCCTCCTTGTTTTCGTATTGTTCCTGACTTCCTGGGCATCTAATAAAACCATAGACACCTCTCACATGGCTGAGGCTGCAGAGTTGTCTATTTTCGCGCGCATTAAAAATAGTAATATAGATGTTTAATCGGAAGTGGACTTGACACATACGAGGTGTTCTGCTATGTCTTTCATTGAAGCCATCGTCTATCAATCATATTAAATTGTAAATGACAGTTCTATTTCTTTGAGGGTTGGAATTCAAATAATTATACAGTACGAGTAAGTTTTGAAGTTAATTTTTCTTCATCCACTTCGATTATATCTTAAAGTGAAACTTCATTAAATTGAAATCAGTTTCAGTAATCAGTAAACGTATTATCAGAACGTACGACGAAGTGATCTAATGGACCATAGCCACGTATTAAAAACTAAAATCAATGCCTGTCTGACACATTTTGCAGGATGAATAGTCAAATTTTAACGAACATATTAGTGCATTGGAATCTTACAAAACTTTGTACGATATTTGTATTGTAAAACTTGTTAAAATATTCGATTGGTTATCAAACGTAGCCTAAGGACATCAATTGATAATTCTTCAACCAGGTAATGTAATACGTAGGTATTTTCGAAATAAATAACTTAAGGATAATATAACATGTATCAAAATGGTGTATTATATAAAAATGAGATTTTAAGTACCACTGCGTGGGCGAGAAGTAACTTTTTCAACATTTAAAGAACGTCACGTCACCGTGCATAAAAGGGCATTTGCAGAGTAACAACGCTACCGAGCGATGCGTGAGGTCAGTTTGCAATGCAAAAAAGACTCGCTCAAAGATGGTGACAAAATAAGACACCTAGTTTAGATATCATGAAGAACAGAGATGAAATAAAATAAGGATTTGGAATGAAAACATTTTTAATGATCGTAGGTTTATATTTCGTGAGCTAAATCATTGTTTCTTGCACGATCTACAGTTTTTGCCAATACCTATCAGTCTTGGCAAAAGCCCGTCAAACTGCGTGCAAAAGTAGTCACTCACGCACTTCATATGAAAATAATGATTAAGAAACTACTTCTGATTTTATAATTGGGGGAGCAAAGATTGTGCTTCCTGTGAACGCCAGTTTGCATATTTTACTGAACCAATCTTCAAAAGCTACTTTATAGGATCTTTTATCGTGTCAGAAAATGAGCATACATGCTACGTTAGCAATGAGATGACCTTTGAAGTATCTTTATCCAGGCTACGTACGCAGTTAAATGCGAAGACGCACTGTTTTTTTGTGAAACAACTTCCCAGCAGATATCGCAGTCACACCACCGCCATAATCTGTTTTTTGCGTAAGAACCACACGAAAACGGGTTGTAACACCTTCATCGAGTAGAATATTGTGTATTAAGGGGCCCAAATCATATAATACATACGAGGGTTGGGACAGAAGTCATGGCAACTATTGTTTTCTGAGAATATGAGTAGAATACTCGTTTCATGTTCTAAGGCATTTTAGAGAATATGACTTCACAATTCGAAAAGCAGTACATACCCGTTCTAAAGGCCTTTAATTCACAACACAATGATCCGCACACTCTCAGGTCGCCACGTGCGTTGCTGATAACTGGTTGCTGCGCATCTTTGCAGAAACTCTCCTGCGCATCTCGCAGCTGTCCAGTATGGAAGGGCATTATTCCATGAGGTTCCACCAATTCCCTGTGACATTCTCGGGCATTCCTTTCATGGTGAACGGCTCTCTTGGAGTTAGGGCGCTACTGGAAACATGTTACATTCACCTCGCTCGGCGATAGACGGACAACTGATTTCAAGTTGATCTCTGTGCTAACTTGTTGATGTAAACACACTACTGCAGCATTTCTTTCAAAATATAAATGAAATTTTGCGATCCGATAACATTTATTGTAGAAAAAAAATAGTTGCCATGACTTCTGCCCCAACCTTCGTATATCCTAATCATATCATATATCCCAAAAGATTATTTGGGTATTAAGGGTCCCAAATCATGATCAAATTACGGTCCCCTAACAATATTGAAATTCTACACAAATGTAATCAAAATTAATGCGGAAGTAAACTGATTTAATCATTTAATATTGAAATATTAAAGCTCTCTCTCTCTCTCTCTCTCACACACACACACACACACTAATCACTGATAACTGCAAGTCTGACCCTTGACTTCTGTACAAGCACCCACTGACCACTGCAAGGTGCCCCTCCACACACACACACACACACACACACACACACACGCGCGCGCGCGCGCGCGCACACGCACGCAGACACGCACACACACACACACGCACACACACACACACACGCTGACCACTGATCTCTGCAAGGCAGGCCTCTGACACACACGCGCACTCAAACACATACACCGCAGACATTCCTTTGCTCAGTGCAAGGCAAACATGAAAAAATGATTTAATGAGAAAATAAATAACATTCGGTTTATAAAAATTATTGTGGGTTCCTCCCTCTGGAGCCGTAAACACGAGCTTACACTGCTTCTGCATTAATCCGCTGCTGTCTCCATCGTTCCTCTGATCCACTCCAGTGTGAAGGCGTTGTCTATCTCGCAGATATTCTCCCAAGATTATGACGATCTTCTCACGGCATCTCATGTAGGTTTCTCTACGATCGTTGATTCTGTACGGATTAGATTGGCGATAATTCTTAATGGACAAGGAAAACAGCAAGGAACAAATTTTTGAATTGCCACCCTACATTTCACTGTGAAGATAAGCTGTTGCACTGATGGATGGTTCGCCAATGTGGAGATGGAACTGGAAATTTGTTTTTGCAGTATGGAAGCTAGAACACTAATTGAAGAAGCTGCGCAATTTCTCAGTTATTCAAAGGGGCCGTGATCTTTTATCCGATAAGGCCAAAGACGTTGGAAGAGAACTAAACTAGACCCAATGAGAATGCTACTGTCGCGGAATAATTTAAAGGCCTCCATTGTGGTGGAAAGGTGCGTGCTTCGTAGATATCGTTGTCTGTAGTAGGAGCAAGTTAGTTTAGAACTGCGCTATGTTCTATTCGGTGCGTGTATTATTTAGCTGTATGAAAATACACGTTGTATAATACAGTTAAGAGTTGTCCGGCATGTATTAAGATCATGAACAAATGTATTGTTTCAAGTTCAAATTCAGTGAAAGAGTTAGCACAGACTCTTAAGAACGAAGTATTATCAGGGATAAGTATTTAAGTGTTTAATTAATATGATTATTTAATTAATATGATTAATAATTTAATTAATGAATATTATAGTGTTGGTCCTTAATCAATAACTAAGGGGTCATCCATAAATTACGTAACGCTAAAGGGGAGGGAGGAGGTCTGAGGCAGCGATAGAGATAGGGAAGTGCGTTACAGGGGGGAGGGGGTATTGAAAATACTCGAAATTTTGGTTATCTAATTTATGGACGAACCTTAATTATATATGTTGAAGACTTTTTGTATGAAAAACTTGCATACAGTGAGTGTCAAAAGTATTCGTACACCTAGTCGTGTTTCAAGAAAGCTTCAGTAATTAGGTCGATAAACAACAAAAATAAATTGTAGGATGGTCTTCCCAAATCACTTTTATTGCGCACACACACACAAAAATGAGAGAAAAAAACACTTCCAAAAACAAGACAAAAATAAAAATAAAGCATTTTCCTCTCGCGACAAAAGTATTCATACACTGCCCATATCTACTGTAATATCTACTCTAAATAATAATAAATTGATCAAATGAATCCCTAATATTTCGTTGGGTTCCCCTTGGCATCAATTACTGCCTGAAGTCTTCTAGGCATGGACTCTACCAAATTAGCAGTAAAAGAAGGTGAAATTTTCTCCCATTCATCTTTCAAAACTATCTTAAGTTCACTCACACTCAATGAAGTCTCTTTCTCTAAATTTTTTATCAAGATAACTCCACAAGGGTTCTATTGGATCCAGTGATTGTGGTAGCGTATGCAATTGTGTGGGCGTATTGTACAGAAGCCAAAGCCTCGAATTTAGAGCCATGTGTTTGGGGGTCGTTGTCTTGCTGGAAAATATATTTCCGTCCCAGTCTCAATTTATCAACAGTTGGTTGCAAATAGTTTTTCAAAATGTTTATATAAACAAACTGGCCCATAACCCCTTCGATAATCTGCAAGTTCCCCACACCAAAAGCATTCATGAAGCCCCACACCATCACTGATCCTCCTCCGTGTTTAATGGTGGGCAGCAAGTTGTGCGGATTGAGTTCCTCGTTCTTCTTTCGCCAAACGCGTTGCTTTCCATCGTACCCAAAAAGATTAAATTTACTTTCGTCGGTGAATACCACCCTTTTTCAGAAATCCTGGTCTTGATTCCGATGCAAAAGAGCGAAATTTAACAGTTTCTTTCTATTTGCTTTACTCACCCAGAACTTCTTACGCGCATGTTAACCATGGTAACCTTCCCTCCTCAACGTACTGTAGCAGCCGAAATAGACACTTCTCCACTTCTAAGGTCAGTAGCTATTTTTGGTGCACTTCTTCTAGGATTTTTTTAAATTTCACGTACAATGAATCGTCGATCTTGATGAGACAACACCAGAGGTCGTCCGTATATCGACTTATTTAAATAAGATTTTCTCACACAGAATCGATCTGTTATCGATTGAACAGTCGACTTAGGTTTTCCAAGGGCATTTGCAATGTTCCTTAGAGATTTACACTGGTTGTGCATATTAATAACTACTCGTCGCTCCTCTGCAGTCGTCTCCTTTCCTTTGCGACCCACCGCGCCGACGAACTAACCTTATACTGTGATTTTTCTAAGAGCGACCCTCAAGGCCACTCAAATCCCATCTTCGCGATGGAATATGTCACGGCACTTCGCGTCTTTCTCAGTCGTTCCGCTAGATTTCGCACGATCGCGACCGCATGAAGCAGTGCTTGCGTTCATGCGACTTCTACCGGCAAGACCGAGAAAAGACGCGAAATGCCGGGACATATTCCATCGCGAAGATGGGATTTGAGTGGCCTTGAGGGTCGCTCTTAGAAAAATCGCAGTATAAACTGTTTCCCAGTGACCGTTACAGACGACTGAATGAGATTTTGTAATTCCCACGATGCGAAAAAATCGTTACAAATTGTGATTCCCGTTCAGACACACATAGTTGGTACTCTCGGTCTCATTAGAAATAAAAAAAATTCAGTGTACGAATACTTTTGTCGCCCAAAAAAGTGTCAACCTTTGGTGAGCAATTTTTTTGCAAGAATTATGCAGGTCTTTTTTATTTTTCTTTATCTAGGAATGGACATAAACAAGATGTAAAATCATAATTATTTTTTTCCCAGATTTTTGATGAAAATTTGGTACAATTCGCAACGCTTGTAAACGGAAATGCGAGGTGTACGAATACTTTTGACACTGACTGTATCTGTATTGTTATAGAAAAATGGCAGGTGGTATAGAAAACATGTATCCATACACAGCTAATATTCTGGTTTTTCAGTTTATATTTTCATTTTTGTTACACTCATGCAAAAAACAAGGTAATGATGAAAACGAACGCAATTTCAGAGTCAAATTTGAAAACCATGCGCAAGTCATCCACAACAATGGCTCAATTTATTCGGTGTCCTGAACTCTCCGTCCACGAAATTGTAGGAGCTCGGATGAGGCTATGAAAACACGCAGTTGAACTGCAACAACTCGAGTGCAAAGATGGAACAGTTAATAAAAAATTAGATGAAAGTTTAAAAAGATTTTTGGGGAAAAGTTTATGGAAACACATCAAAACGCCTAATTGTTTGCGGAAGCATCTCCAATGGCTTACAAAACTTCTCCTGTATTTGTTATTGTATTTATAGTATGTATTATATTTGTTAATTATGATTTTTTTCAGTTTTTAAGGAGAATTATTTTGGACTGTACTTGTACTATATTGTAAATACCTTTAAAATCTGAACCCATAAGAAAAACTGGGTATGTCGAAAATAAGGCAAGAATGCATAGTAATACAAAACGTTGTGTAGAAAGTTAATATCGCGTTGAATAAAGTAGTTTCATATCCATTTGGTTACTTTAATGATTTATCTTGTTTATATAACCACATAATGTCAAAATTTGCATTATGATGCGCATTAAATGACCCATTTTTAAATGCAAATACTCATACTTCATCTCTATGCCCCCTGAAAGCGATCGAAGCAGAGTACTCGACTGCGATAGCTTCTATTCGCCCGGATTCGCCGTAATGGCATTCTATTCTGGACGCCACATGGATTCTATCTTGTGATTGTTGTCAGAATCGTCGTTGACAAACGGCAAATCAGTTCTTATTCAACAAGATTATTGTAATTTAGTAACACGCTACATAATAAAATTAGCAATAAATAATTCCTTTATCATTTTGGTCTCTAAAATATAGATTTCCATGGAAAGTGCTTTTTGCAATGAAATTTCGCCGCAGCTGGCACTTTGGTGTAACTTTGGGCTCTTGCATTTGCTAGACTCGAAGCGCTATTGTAGACTCGATGGGTCATTAGCGGCCTTTGCGAACAGCGATTGCGCCGCATTTCTGCCGACCGGCTGGCGAGGACGGTCGCGATCGCACGATACAGGTCTGCCGCAATATGCACTCCAAGTCCGTCAATTAAAAGTTCATTTTTTTATCTTTTGTGTTCAAATAAAGTAGATTTTTTTCTTCGTCAGTACTTAAAATATCTCCAGAGCTACACTCTCTTTAAGCACAACCTTTGGACGTTGTAGAAGAAGAGGAATTTTTAAGAAACTGCTGTGCAGTAACCGAAGCGAATCGCAGCAAAATGATGTAAGAAACATCGATTCATCTCATTGAGACCGTTTTGTTCGACTTGAAATGACTCACCATGTATATTAAAGATATTATTATTTAAAACATTAAAGATTTGTATTTCTTAATAAAACCAACACTAAAATTTATATAATTAGAGTACATATCCAAGTAACCCAAGTTTGTGGTGATACCTCCGCAATTCTTAATTAATAAACATGGATTATTATTACGGCTGCCACCATGGAATCTAAGGGTTTGGGTTTAGAACGAAATTTCATTCCAAATCACATAACCTTGTGATCTCTTCCTTGTGTAACTGAGAAGACGATGGTGTGAATGTCACCGAGGTTTTTATAACCTGGCACCTGAAGTAAATCAGCTGCTGACGGTTTCGTCCAATGGGGAGCGTAAACGTCACCACAGTGACGTCACCGTGATGACGTTGAAGCTCTCCATTGGATGACACCATAACAGCTGATTTATTAAAACCCAGGTTATTAAAACCCAAGTGTCGCTGCCGCATGCGTTGACGTGGTGACTGGTGTTGTAGGAGCGCCGTGCCGCGGCGGGCGGAAGCGAGGGCGGCGGGCTGTATATAGTTGTGCTCAATGAAACCACATTACCTGGGCATTCTGTATTTTGTTTTCTTTTTTTTTCTTTATTTTTAGTCGCATCAACGACTGAGGTTATTAGTGACTACATTTTTTTATAACGTGTTTACAGACAATTATGACTTCATCCATCATTACATTAACATAAGTATCGTAATGTATAGGTCATAACATAATACAGTATCACATATTATTTATCTTACATACCATCGACATACAGTATTATCAGGACAGGGTCATAACATATCTTTTCGAGGGTTACATATCATTACATTAACAAAGCATCTTAACATATAGATCGTAACATAATATTATTATCTACCAAACTCATAACATAATCATACAATATCATCGGGGTAGGGCCATGACACATCAGCTCGAGAGATACGAGCGGGCTTACCATAATATTATATTTCAAGCATGACATTTGTGTTTTTGCAAAATTTAACTATCTGGTTTTGAAAGGGAACAGAGTACAGGATTTTATCTAATTCATTTGGATTAAAATACATAGTTCTAATATGTTCATATTTGCGACAAGACGTAATAATATGTTCGACTGATAGTCTTACTTGACAAATATCACATATTGGTGGTGAAGTATTCTCCATTCTGTATTTTGTTTTACGGGTCTTTCAAATTTTAAGCAAAAATGAGTAGAAATTGGTAATCAAATATTGAATGTGGATTATACGACGTTTCCGATTGCATTATTTTCATAACTCTCTCGATTTTTGCAATTCGGTGTATTTTCAGGATTGTATTGCAGATTAGAATTGCGAGCGAGGTGAGGCTGTTTTTTGAGCACTACTGTATTTCTGCTGCCACCATGGAATCTAAAGGTTTTCGTTTAGAACGAAATTTCATTCCAAATCAAATAACCTTGTAATATCTTGATTGTGTGAATGATAAGACGACATCGTGTTCAGACGTGAGAAGACGACAGCATAATATTGCCATTTTCGTAACTTTGCCCCTGACAGATATCAGCTGTTGACGGTTTCATCCAATCGGGAGCTTGAACGTCACCATAATGACATCCCTGTAGCGAGATAAAAAGCTCCCGATTGGATGAGAGCGAAACACCTGATTCATGTCAGGGGCAAAATTACAAAATCGCTGTACACACAAAGGGTGACAGTCACAACATCTGGTGTGAAAGTGAAGTGTGAATGCGTTGACGTGGTGCCTGGTGTTGCTGGAGCGCCGTGCCAAGGCGGGCGAAGGCGAGGGGCAAATGTGCTCTGCGGGCGTACAGTAGTGCTCAATGAAACCGCATTACCTAAAGCAAATGGTCATTCTGTATTTTCTTTGTTTTACAGGTCTTTCAAATTAGTAGAAATTGGTAATCAAATATTGAATGTGGATTATACGATGTTTCCGGTTGCATTATTTTCATAACTCCCTGATTTGCAAAAATCAAGGTTGTGTATTTTCACTCCCTGAATCTGAATCAGTGAAATTGTCACTGATTCAATCAGTGAGAGCCGAAATCACTGATATCTTCAGTCGAAATGTGTAGTTTCGCTGACAATCAGCGAATATGCGAACCTTTTCATAATGACCGCCAGCATTTCACTGGTCGTCAGTAGTAAAAGTGCCGCGCCACCATCGCTCACTAATCGTTCAATTAGCACAGATTTCACTGATTCAAATAGTGAAGTTTCACTGATTCCAAAAGTGGACTCAATTTTGTCTGTTTTGTTCAGTTCAATTCACTGATTGTCAGTGGCAGGGTTATAACTGACACAATCAGTGAGTAGTCACTGTCAATCAGTAGTTTTTCACTGATTCAGACAGAGAGTAGGATTATATTGCAGATTGCAACCGTGAGGGAGGTGATGCGTTTTTATTGAACAAAACTGTAGTGGTGCGCAAGCGCTGACGTGGCGCCTGGTGTTGCAGGGCGGCGGGCGCGCCCTGTGTACAGTAGTGCTCAATAAAACCACATTACCTAAAGAAAATGGGCATTCTGTATTTTCTTTGTTTTACAGGTCTTTCAAATTAGTAGAAATTGGTAATCAAATATCGAATGTGGATTATACCTTTTTCCGATTGTATTATTTTCATAACTCGCTCGATTTTGCAAATCAGGTGGCGTATTTTCAGGATTGTATCGCAGAGTGCCACCGTGAGCGAGGTGATGCGTTTTTATTGAACAACACTGTAGTTGTGCGCATGCGCTGACGTGTCGACTGGTGTTGCAGGAGCGGCGTGCCTTGGCGGGCGGAGGCGAGGGCGGCGGGCTGTGTACAGCTCAATAAAACCACATTACCTAAAGAAAATGGGCATTCTGTATTTTCTTTGTTTTACAGGTCTTTCAAATTAGTAGAAATTGGTAATCAAATATCGAATGTGGATTATACGATGTTTCCGATTGTATTATTTTCATAACTCCCTCGATTTTTGCAAATCAGGTGGTGTATTTTCAGGATTGTATCGCAGAGTGCCACCGTGAGCGAGGTGATGCGTTTTTATTGAACAAAACTGTATTTGTGCGGAAGCGCTGACGTGGTGGCTGGTGTTGCAGGAGCGGCGTGCCGAGGCGGGCGGAGGCGAGGGCGGCGGGCGCGCCCTGTATACAATAGTGCTCAATAAAACCTCAGTACCTGAAGAAAATGGGCATTCTGTATTTTCTTTGTTTTACAGGTCTTTCAAATTAGTAGAAATTGGTAATCAAATATCGAATGTGGATTATACCTTGTTTCCGATTGTATTATTTTCATAACTCGCTCGATTTTTGCAAATCATGTGGTGTATTTTGAGGATTGTATCGCAGAGTGCCACCGTGAGCGAGGTGATGCTGTTTTTTTGAACAACACTGTATTTGTGCGCAAGCGCTGACGTTGGTGGTGCGGCGGGTGTTGCAGGAGGCGAGTGGAGGGGCGATGGGGCTGCGCGGGCGGCGCGCGCGCGCGCTGGTGGGCGTGGCGCTGGTGGGCGTGCCGCTGCTGCTGCTGTGGGCGTCCGCGCCGTCGGGGGCGCCCGACCCCCCCGCGCTGGCCAACGCCCTGGACGGCGGGCCCTCGGCGCGCGACGCCGCAGACGCCTTCGCCGTCAGGTGAGTAGTCACCCTCCCCTTCCCTTCAGCGTCGAGACAACACTGCCGCACAGATTCCTCAGAATAATCACTAACGCCGCATGGTTCATTTCGAACCATCAACTCCATAGTGAATTAAACATAAACTCAATCACCCATCAAATAGCACGCGTATCCAGTGACTTCTACTCTAACATAAACTCAATAGATCAACTCAAACAATACAATTTAGCCTCAATTAACAACACATAGACCAGAATAAACAATAGATACCCATTCGATTCCTTCCTAAAAATATTCTCAGACAATTGTGAACTGTAGGTACTCTCATGAGGAATCTACCCCAATGTAGTAGCAATAGTAGAACTAGGTTAAGAATAGTTTAAGTTAGTAGTAAGTCATCAATACACATGAAAGAGTGTTTTACTGATCTATGTCCAGCCTAACAAGCAAAAAAATATATATTCTCTGAATCTGAATCAGTGAAAGTGTCACTGATTAAATCAGTGACACCCGAAGTCACTGATATCTTCAGTCGAAATGGGTAGTTTCGCTGTCAATCAGCGAATATGCGAATCTTTTCATAATGACCGCCAGCATTTCACTGTTCGTCAGTGGTAAAACTGCCGCGCCACCATCGCTCTTTTGATCGTTCAGTCGTCACGTTCAATTAGTGTCACAGATTTCACTGATTCAAACAGTGAAGTTTCACTGATTCAAAAAAGTGGGCCCGATTTTCGCTGATTTGTTTAGCTCAATTCACTGATTATCAGTGGCAGGATTATAACTGAGACCATCAGTGAATAGTCACTGTCAATCATTAGTTTTTCACTGATTCAGACTGAGAGAGTTCGGACAGCATCGCTGCTGCCGCTGCACACATTCACTTACCAGGAGGTTCTAGCCCAGTGCTTGCCAACTCAATGCTATGTGACGTCATAGAAATCTATGAAGTCGTAGGCTTCCGTGGCCGGAGTCATGTGGATGATCTTGGGTGTCCGGGTGAGGCTGCGTCGAAGGCTGTGTTGCCGACGTTTCGACCATCTTATCGTGGTCTTCCTCAGGGCTGGAACGCTGCCTCAGGGCATTCCAGCCCTGAGGAAGACCACGATAAGAACCGAAACGGCCGAAACGTCGGCAACACAGCCTTCGACGCGGCGTCACCCGGACAGCCAAGATCATCGTCATAGAAATCTGTTCGCCTGCTCTGAGCCGAGCAGCGGAGCAAAGGTAGTACCCGACGCGGCGGCGGGCGCACAGTGTTCCAATTATGTTGTGGAAATTGCAGGAAATGTTCGCTTGAAAAATCGATAATTAGGTTGTTTAATTGGTAATTATTATTTCGAATGTTTATGATTCAATAACAATATGAAGAATTATATAATGTAACATACATCATTACATAACTCAAAGCAATATACGACTCTTCATCATAATCAGTACTGTAATTCCACTTCCTTTCTTCTATTAGATAATATATTTTATACAATAGCTTATAATATAACGAATTAGTTCATTCTCAAACAATAATTAATGTTAACAAATAGGTGCCAAGTAGGGGTCACGTGAGAGAATTTTGAGTTCAGGCTCGATTATGTTTGATGTACAGTTTTGTTTGAGAAAGTTGTAAATCCTCGTGATTTATTCCTTCCGATCGTGAATATCCTTCCGATCAGCGTTGAGAAAGCATCGCCGCTGCCTCTGCACACATACTGTAGCGCCGTGCATACATAGATGTGACAACAGGGCGACTGCACGGCACCACAGGCTTTAAAAGTTGGGTGTCAGGATGTGACCTAAGGCGGAAAAAAAAACAGAGAGAAGGGCGGAAGGGCGCGGCCAGCCTAGCTAGGCAAGCGGCGACTCTCCACCGGTCACTTTTTTTACTTTCTCGCCTTACAAATACTTCGTAAAAAGAGAATGTTATGAAATCGTGCGCCGGAAAAAGGTGAATTTTCGCCAGAAAAACTCTTATAGCAGGCGTCTGGTTCGCTGAAGCAGTCGATCTGTGCAGATCGGAGGCAGCCGCCGGGTGGGGTGCGGACCGCGTGTGCGGAGGCTAGGGCCGGCAATGTACTTTGTCGTGATGCAGTGAGACTCAAGTGACGAATCGTGTAGGAATTCTGCGGTGCTTCACACGATCGGATTTATTCCATAATTATGTAGAGGGTGTGGTAGCCGTAGAATCTATATTACTTCTAGTAGTGGGATCGATTTATTTCGTTCATTTAACTATTGTACTTAAGGTTTATTTCGGTAGTGGATTTATTTATTAATAAACTATCAATAAGTTAAACCCACACTTGTGTGTGTATTATTGCGTGACGCCACAATACTTATCAATAGGTTCTCGCCCAGGGTTGTACAACTGGCGGACAGCGGTCGCATGTGGCCCGCGGTGCCAATTATTGTGGCCCGCGATGGGTTATTACTCGAAAGTGAAAGTCCTTTGCATCCAAGGGCAAGAACATTTTGCATCTAGCGCACGCGATGTGCCAGGGTCAACATCTCTTTATGTAAAATAGTACATTGTTTAGATTTAAATTTTTTTCTAGTAAATTCAGAAATTTGTAATCATCGCAATGTGTTTCGGTGCGTTATGCATGGTACGGCCTGATACAACGCATACCACTCCTACCCTCAGTTTCAGAGCAGCCGAGAAAACTGGCGAGATCAACAGTATGGGTATGTCGGGTATGAATCGCCCGAGTAATGAAAATATGGCCCACAACCATATTAGAGGTTTCAGTTGTGGCCCTGAGGCCTTGGCAAGTTGCACACCCCTGTTCTAGCCCTTTGCACTAGTAAGCAAGGAGCGGATTCGGTGGTGTGACGGTTAGCGTGCCTATCATACCTAAGTTCGCGGGTTCAAACCCGATCGAAGCCGTGGATTTTTAAGGGCGAAAAAATCTTCGTACGCCTTCCGCGGAGGGGAAGTAAAGCCAGCTGTCCCCATGTTAGTATGTAAAAGATCCTAAATGACGCCTCTGAGCTAATTCAAATCATGTTTCGTCGCCCGAGATAATACCTTCTTTCTCCGCTAGGTGAAAGGAGCGTAGCGAAATTTGCGTGGTCACACGAAAGAGCGGGCCTGATGGCCCGAGTCTCGCCACGTAAAATAAGGCATTAACTATAACTAACTAACTATAATGCACGTCCTACGGCCCGAGTCTCGCCACGTAAAATAAGGCATTAACTATAACTAACTATAATGCACGTCCTACAGCTCGTACGGCATGTCAGAGATGCCACGAAAATAATGGGTGCTACCTCGTCGCAGTACGTAATGTCACATGTCCTTCAACTCACAGGGCATGTCTTAGATGCCACACCAAAAACCATTATTAACTCGTAGGGCAAGTCACCGATGCCCACATATTTTTCTGGTATCTAAAATAAAGTTTTTATTGTTGAATAGATCCTGGCTACTCTTCTATTTTTAAACAATGTTGACGCAATAATGTGAGAACGACCTGAATGCCTGGTATCGGCTTCGAGCCGTGCCGATATTTTCCATTGTTATCTTAGACATGCGTTACGAGTTGTAGGACCTCGCAGTGCTCTGAAACGGCCGACCGCATAGTGCATTCGTGGGTGGCATGTCACACACGACCTACGAGTGCAAAGGGCTAGGGTTCAAGACCAGATGGTCGCGGGTTATCGACACTACTACACAACTCGCATTCAGTCACTGTCTAGAGGAGAATTCGGTATATCCAGGGTTTAGGGTGACACGGTTCCTTTGACTCACTGATTCGGTTCATTAGAGAGGAATCGACTCCATGAACTGAATACTTGGCTACTATTCGCGTGTAGTAATGTTCATGATTTAATACAATATATATAATGTATATAATGTCACCATTTTCACAATCTTGTACCGGTAGAAGTAAAGTACAGGGTTCGGTCCCTATTTCCGCTCTGAGAATGATTCATTCGCGGTGTCGCCACTATGTGCGCGGCTGACGCACTTTCCTGTGGAATTGTAACGCTTCGCTACGTTTGTCCAAGTTGAGGACACGGTGTAAGATATATGTGTTCACTCCCAGTCTAAAACTGAAGCTTATATGAGGTTAGTTCTCACAGTTCTCGCATATAAGCGCTGCGATCTTTGGGTCTCATTTGGCAAGGCCGTGATTGGTCGTGATCAACCAATCGACAGCTCTGTGGCCAGCTGATTTTTAATTTCAAGTCTGTGATTTGTCGCTTCGCGGTGGAATTGGTAAAGTCCAAAGCGAACAGTTACGAAAATGGTTAGGAAATTTTATATAAAACTGTGTAATAACTACAGTTTAAGATGTCATCTTAAGATGTATATCTTACACCGTGACCCAAACCGATCGTGCGCAACGTACAGACAGCGAGGAACTAGCCTCAAACTGGCTTGAGAAAATTTGCCCCAAAAGGCGGCTAGTTGACATACCTATATATTTTACACCGTGGTTGCGACCGAGGCTCGGGTCTTCAGCTCGCGTGAACATAAAACACCCATGAGACTGTCCAACGAATAATTACCGACGCATTTAAGGCGACCCTTTATGCTGTGACCTAAGAAAATTAAATCAATGCCAGCAAAACTATTCTCGAGTACTCAACCAGTGATTCGCGTAAACCGCGCCACTATAAACGTAGGAATCACGAGAAATAATGAATCATAAAAGGAATCAAAGGACCGTGCCACCCTAAACTCAGTTTATATCGAGAATTTTAGCGACCGGCTGCTCTGATCAGTAATTTTCCGTGCTTTCTCCGATCAATACCCGGGGAGCTATTTCCTTCTTCTCTGTCTTATCCCCTCCCTTACACACACACACACACACACACACTTCCCTGATCTACACTACCAGTCAGGAGCTTAGAGCGCATCCCGCGTGGGTCCGTGCCCTCTGGGGGAGATACGTGTAGGGGAACTCTGCCTGCTGACGTGAAGGTCGGTGCCGGATCACACCATCCAGCAGGACATTCCTCCAGGAATTACCGCCACCGCGTTAAAACATTCACCACACTTCGATTTCATTTAACGTGGCGTCTCAGGGTCACGCACGAAGAAGTGAGAGAGAGGAGGGAGAGAGAGAAAGAGAGAAAGAGAGAGAGAGAAAGATAGAGAGAGAGAGAGAGAAAGAAGAGAGAGAGAAAGAGAGAGAGAAAGAAAGAGAGA
>JAHLJT010002630.1:111930780-111935780 GCA_031308135.1 Acheta domesticus | reverse complement strand
GTTGGTGCCCTGAGCCACCTCTCGCGGTCAGAGGCTCTGCAGTGACATCCGTTGATGCCCTGAGCCACCTCTCCCGGTCAGAGGCTCTGCAGTGACATCCGTTGATGCTCTGAGCCACCTCTCCCGGTCAGAGGCTCTGCAGTGACTTCAGTCGATGCCCTGAGCCACCTCTCCCGGTCAGAGGCACTGCAGTGACATCCGTTGATGCCCTGAGCCACCTCTCCCGGTCAGAGGCTCTGCAGTGACATCCGTTGATGCTCTGAGCCACCTCTCCCGGTCAGAGGCTCTGCAGTGACATCCGTTGATGCTCTGAGCCACCTCTCCCGGTCAGAGGCTCTGCAGTGACTTCAGTCGATGCCCTGAGCCACCTCTCCCGGTCAGAGGCACTGCAGTGACATCCGTTGATGCTCTGAGCCACCTCTCCCGGTCAGAGGCTCTGCAGTGACATCCGTTGATGCTCTGAGCCACCTCTCCCGGTCAGAGGCTCTGCAGTGACATCCGTTGATGCTCTGAGCCACCTCTCCCGGTCAGAGGCTCTGCAGTGACTTCAGTCGATGCCCTGAGCCACCTCTCCCGGTCAGAGGCACTGCAGTGACATCCGTTGATGCTCTGAGCCACTTCTCCCGGTCAGAGGCTCTGCAGTGACATCCGTTGATGCTCTGAGCCACCTCTCCCGGTCAGAGGCTCTGCAGTGACTTCAGGTTGGTGCCCTGAGCCACCTCTCGCGGTCAGAGGCACTGCAGTGACATCCGTTGATCCTCTGAGCCACCTCTCCCGGTCAGAGGCACTGCAGTGACATCCGTTGATGCTCTGAGCCACCTCTCCCGGTCAGAGGCACTGCAGTGACATCCGTTGATGCTCTGAGCCACCTCTCCCGGTCAGAGGCACTGCAGTGACGTCAGTTGATGCCCTGAGCCACCTCTCCCGGTCACAAGTAGGATCAGAATATTGGTACAGAACATAGGGACAGGTATAGGAACAGAATATAAGCATCCCGTCATAGCTTAGCAGGGACACGGGATATTGTCCTATTTATTTATTGTGACCCTTCACGTTCAGGAGGTGAAAGAACAGGGAGACGCTATGATCCAATCGACAGATTCAATTCCAAAACTTTCATTCGTAACGCAGCTCCCGATTGGATAACCGCAACGCAGCTGATATCTGCCACAAGTCACCATCTTGAAATCGGACAATTTATCGATCGCTACAAAATCGGGACGGGTGACAACCCTAATGAAGCAGAATACAGTCGACTCCGGTTATCGTGAACTTCTGGGGGCTAACATTTTTGGTTCATCGTATCTGAGGTTCACTATATCCGATGATGTCAAAATTAAATAGGATTTCTCCGTAACAATTGATTTTATTAATATAGAGATACCGCTAAATACATTAACAGCAAAAACTGGAAATTTCAATATCTTTATTTGTTCTTAAAAACAATTATTTTCAAATGCTTCTACATTTTTCATTAGTAATTTCTCTCCAGAGTTCGTGGTCTCTCCATACTTGATTCTGCATTGTCTTCAGTGTATAAGTATCGTAATACTGTCTTTACATTCTTCAATGAATCTTGCACTGTTGGAACACCATTCAATTCTCCAAAAATGTCCTTTTACTCGCTTTTAATTTCCAGGACGATATATTCCCTGGGTTCACTATAGTCGAGTTTCAAGTTCACTATAACTGAAACTTCTTATGCTTATTTGTAATGTAAGTGAAACGGGACCAGTGACTTCAGTTCAGTATAACCGAGGGTTCACTATATCAGAGTTCACTACAACCTGAGTCGACTGTATTAAACTTTTCTCGTTAATACAATGACACATTGGTTGAGTTGCAATGCTGTCAGCAGAAAAATAACTTATATTGAAACTAATAACCGCTGCGTGTCAGCGACGGAGCAATGTCTGCGTCCGAAAACGAATGAGGAAACACGTAAGTGTCCAGGCGACCTCACTTAGTCGCCCGCTCATTTCAGAACGAGGACTCTTGATGAATCAGAATGGGGCCGCTTAAGGAACACTCATTTAAAGTTTCGATTACGAATTCGGTCCTAAACGTCCATTCTTTGATGTAACTCGCACCTAAATGCAGCGGCTACTGCTTTAATTTTGCCATTCGAAGCGGCAGAAACTATCATTGACTTCGCTTGGCTTCTCGGCACGTACATTTCCAAGAAAGTCCAGGGAGAGGCGAATCTACAGTCGTGCTAAAAAAAACCGCATCACCTTTCTTACAGTTGCAATCTGCAATACAATCCTGAAAATACACCACCTGCTTTGCAAAAATCGAGCAAGTAATGCAATAGGAAACTTTGTATAATTCACATAAAATATTTGATTACCAATTTCTACTAATTTGTGCGTAAAATTTGAAAGACCAGTACAACAACGAAAATACAGAATGCCCATTTTCTTTAGATGATGCGGTTTTATTGAGCACTACTGTAGGTATTCAGGCACCCACGGCAAGCAAAGAATTTCACTCCTGAGGCGATAGTTCAAATTAGTATTGTTGTTATTTGTTCTAACGGGAATACTCTGCCCCGTGAGGCTCTTGTGAGGGGCACCCCTGGTACATGCCGTATCTGCCATACCGTAGATACGGGTCTGAGGCCAGGTTAATCCTATGAAAGTTCTTCTATCCTGGAAATTGTTCATGTATATGATAATGGACACGGTTCATAACCTAAGCCATTATCCAATAGTCCATCCTTATCAGTTTGGACTATTGCCATTCTGTACGATAAGCAGATAAAGAGTTATCGTAGTATTTCAGCTTACACATCAGGCACTAATATACGAAGTCTGTAAAGAAAATCTGTGACTTTTGTCATTTCTTGCGTCTGACTTCTCGCATTGTTTGGAAAATTGTAAATGATCTTATTTCGAGACGTTTTTAAAGAACAGATTTTATTAAGGAAAAAACCTCCATCGTCAATAATGTTGTTGTAAGAAGATGCCGAAAATATGCACTTTTGCAATTTTCGAAAAAAAATCAGGTAATTCAACGTAAATGAGACTTTTATCATTCTTTTAACTTTCCTTTACGCTAACGGAGAACAAACTTTAATAAAAAATTGGAACCATTTTTGAGGAAAATGTTTGGAAATTTGGAACCATTTTGGAGTTTTCGGCACATTATTTCAGTACTTTCTCTTCTTGCGAAGTAAGGGGTGAGAAAGTGAATATATAAAGTTCACAACAATTATACTAAATTTTCTTACATTGGAGCATGCTTGGCAATATATAATTTCGCCATCTGTTGTAAAATTGGAATCACCAAAGATTCTTTGTCAAAGTACTAATGCTTTTGAAGGCTTTTCTTTCCGTATTTGATCACTCGAATGAAAACTGTAACTGCGAAATGGAATAGGTCTAGGCTCACACTCTCTTTGCAAAAATGTCAACTTACGAAATGCATAGAAATGCATACAAATAACGCGTCCATCAACTGTGTTTTCTACGGCTTTCGTAATACGAATACTCGCACCAGGTGGCAGTGAAACGCTACTTTTTTATTGATAGTTGTTTGTCTTCTGCATTGCTTAATAAAAGCGATAAAAAACGCTCATTTGATTAATTTTTAATCAAGGATAATTGCATTTTCATTAATGAATATGAAATAGGCTTCATGTAGACATTTAAACACAATATAGGCATTTATTAGAGAAAGAGACATTTGTAGGCACTATACAATTCGCATGTAATTTTAATAATGCCTCCAAATGAATACGTAAAACCTAAAATATTGCGATTTCCATTTTAGGAAAAAATAGGCAAATAGGTAATAAATGCTAATAATAACTGACACTTTACATTACGTAGGAAAGTTCAAAGATCGCGTTAGCTACACCGAAAGGTTTGTATTAATACTATTAAAGGTTTGTGTTAATAATACATAACGTTTGAAGACATTTTACTGTTACATTTTTCTAAACTTAAACGCTAACGTGATGTAAAGAGAGCCGTACTTTTCGTTGTCAAGAAAAGCGTCAATAAGCTTTATTTCGCAAAAAACGACAAAAGTCATTTCTTACACCCGATTTCCTCAATTGCGAAGAAATTGCAACTAGTGGTACTTCAAAATTGGCACAGACTTTTTCGTACTGGTCAAGTTTTCTAAATCCTTTTAGTATGGCCTAGATTTTCGGTTTTTTCTCCATCCTCTTTCCAGCTGTTATTTTTTGCCGCCTAAAGAACTTTTTTTTTTACATTTTTCTTAATTTCTAGGTCCCCCTTTTTTGTAGAACGGAATATTAGAGACGAGTAAAACGTGGGTTTTATATGAACAATTTCGTTGTCAAAAATTGAAGCCTTTTTGAGAATATTTAAAGATTATTATAGAAGGGTGAATCTTTGTTCCTATACGAACATATTCGTTGAACGCGTTGGATTGACTGGAGACGTTTAAAATTGCGGGTACGTGTTCTAATAGACGTTCTGTAACTGCTGTTATCGCGTGTCTCTGGTCATGCATGTACGACATTGAGATAACATTACGACGTTTAAATGATAAACTATCGTACCCCTCTTAGAACTTTTGTTTGCCCAACCCCGCCCTCTTCCTAATTTTTCCATTTCCTTATTAAGCCTGTAATATATATTTTAAATACCCTCAATATTCTTCAAGACCCTCTTTTACTCCGTCACTTGTTTCTAAATGTCACCTTGTAATTGAGAACAATATAATACACCTTATCAATACAAACTATTCTTATTTAACTTTTTTACCTAGCAAAGACTACACCCGTGTAGTACAGTCGCATAGAATATCAAGTAATTAGTAATTTCACATACAGTTGCAGATTATACAGGCTCTGAACAGGTGGATTGAATCGAGAAGCGTCGAACCAGCAAAGATGTAACAGAATGGTCCAGAGGATCTCATTCTATAGATTACGATGGGAGGAACGCTTCTTCGAAATCTCTTGCTTCAAAATATTAGTTTAAGGCTCTAGAACGCTTCGTTTAGGAAGTTATTTAACGATATAG
>JAHLJT010002630.1:111825524-111929780 GCA_031308135.1 Acheta domesticus | reverse complement strand
AATGGTTCACAATGTCATGGCATATTCTCTCTCCTCAAAATAATTCCCAACTCCTTGATTCTGGATTAGAATTGATTCAATCCTGGCGTTACATGCGACGCAGCGAGATAACACTAGTTCACATTAATCTACTAGTACACGTGCATGGGATCTAAATGAGTGATTCCTCAGCAGTTCTGTAGAAATTACCCTAAGCTCCGTACAATAGATATTTATTTTTCTCACGTCTTGGTGATATATGGAGAAAAATTACTCCAACAATACACCAAATCAACGAACGACACACACAGGAAAGAAAATGGTTCATAGGGGCTTTATTGCATTTTGTTCTCGCCACAATATTCAGTAAACCTACCCGTTGTGATTCTGGATTGCAGACTCGTCAATTCTGGAGCTACGAGAACATCATCGACGCAGAGAGATATTAACCATGGTTCACGTTCATTTACTACACCACTTACAAGTGAACTTAATTACTTATTCTCCAGCAATTTATCCTGCGCTCACTACAATAGAGCGTTTTCAAACTTCGAACTAGACGCAGTGCCAATTTCGATCAAAGATGAGAAAGCGTCGAACAAAAAATATGAATAGGTAGAAAATGGTGCACGACTTTAATGCGTATTGACTCTTGACACAATTTTGAGCAATTCTATCTGCCGTTGTTCGACATTGGAGACGCATGAATCCTAGAGCAGCATCAGTGCCGCTTTGAGCTAGTAACCCTGGCTCACAATCATTTACTACTCCTCTTGCAAGTGAACAAATTTTCTGATTCTTCAGCAATTTACCCAGCTCTCTCTACAATAGATATTTTAAACTTTCAAATAGACGCTGATATTCTTTCACAATTTAACACTTGCAAGTGAACTAAATTTCTGGTTCTTCTGCCGTGCCATATAAATTACGCAGCCTTCCGTGCTATAGACATTGTTTTAAATTCCCAAGTATACACAGTGCCACTTTCGACCAACGATGCGTACAGATTTAAACACCAACAACATGAACAGGGAAGGAAAATGTTCACGGTGTTGCTGCATATTGACTCTAGCTACAATTTTGCGTAATTCAGCTTGAGCGAATACTTTTTTCCCGCAATTTATCCAGAGATTTTTTAAATTTGCAACTAGACCAGTGCCATTTTATACCAACGTTGCCTCAAGCGTCAACCTCCAAAGACATAAACAGGAAAAAAAAAACATCACACGGCGCTCTTGCATATTGACTCTCGCCACCATTTTGAACGATTCATCACGAGCAATTCTTGATCTCTAGAAATTTATCCACAGCTCCCTACACTAGAGACTTTTTAAATTTCCAACTAGTCGCAGTGCTACTTTCGACCAACGATGCGTCAAGCTTCAAATACCTACGACGACAAACAGGGAAGAAAAAGGTTCACCGTGTTATTGCATATTTACTCTCGCCACAATGTTGAACAACTCAGCTTGAGCTAATACTCATTCTCGAGCAATTTATCCAGAGATTTTTTTAAATTTCCAACTAGACGCAGTGCTACTATCGACCAACGATGCGTCAACCTCCAACGACACAAACAAGGAAGAAAACATCCCCCGACGTTTTCGCATATTGACTCTCGCGACAATTTCGCTCAATTCCGCCTGTCGCCGGCGCGGCGACGCGTCGTGACAGCGGCGTTTCGTGCGCACGCGTGTCCGATCGCGGTTCGTGCCCCGCGCGCACGCTTGGCCGGCCGTGCGCGCCGGCGCGGAATTACGGCGCGGCCGGCAGCACAATACACACGGCGCGCAGTGGGCCGAAAGGCGTACATCGGAAAAAACAAACAAAATTCTCAGAAATGGTACAAACACCAAACACAATTTCTAACATAAATTTGTATCATACAATGTAATAAAGGCCTTGAAGGGATATTCAAGAACTTTTCAAGTTTTGCTTTTGTTTCGTTAAATATTCAAAGTAAGTTAAAATAATCCGTTTCATCTGCTTCCTAAATGTTGTTAAGAATTCTCATATTTAAAAATTGAAATCGAATGACATTTTCAGAAATATATTCATCCTTTTGGATTCGTTACTTTAATTATGCAATTGGATAGCAAATGCGAGATTAGATAACTCTAAAACCCAAGTCAATTTCTACCATGTATTTTGTACACGTACATATTTCGACTATACGTGTGTGCGTTTGGAATCTCCGTCAAATCAGCACGGAAATAATTCTGTGGTCACGGCGTAAAAGTTCTTAAGTCAAAAATCTTAATTTGGAGAAAAAAATGCTTAAATGTTATTGAGCCAACGCTTCTTCCTATGCTGAACGCTACTTCTCAACGCTTTTTTGCCGTTAAGGAGGCAACATTTGAATTCGGTCGTTTTACTAAAATAAAATATAGATACTTAACTTGTAGTTTCAGTACTTAACCCAATTTTGCCGAATATTGACTTAAGAATTTTTACCCTGTGACCACATAATTATTAAAAAATAGAGTGACGCCATTTGACTTTTTAACAAAAATTATTTACTTTAGATGTTATATTAAATATCTGTAGCCCGCAACAACATTTTGAACGCGTCGTTTGAAGAGAATAACAGCAGAAATCGAATGCGCGCGTTTCAGACATTTCAGCCCACAGTGCCGCGCAGGGCCAGACGGGTCGCTCGCAGCGCCCCACGCGGCAGGAGGCGCCACAAAGGCCTTCGGCTCCGATAGCGTTGTTCGGCGGGCAAATTGCGGTTTTAGCGTGCGCGTCCGTCCCAGTCCGTCGGTGTCACCGCCCTCTGGATTCGGACGCGACAATGTTGCAAGCCCCCCCCTATACTTTTTTCTTGTTGTTTAAGGGGAGACATGACTGAATTTTGCAACTTTCAAACTAGCTGTTGAATTATCATGAAATTTCTACCACATAACTATCCTATTGCTAAGTACTACCATACAAAATAGTTTTAAATTTGGTCCATTTGTTTTTGACATATTAATAATTATTGATATTTTTTTACATTTGTTACAAAATGTCCCTTGCGGAACAATTTTCACTTCCTGTAGTTAGTTTTTTAAAATTAGGTTTATAGTAGGCTGTTTTATAAAAATCACGCAGCTTTTTACTGTCATACATGTGATTATAGTGCTAGATTTTTTAAAATTTGATGACATGGAAAATTCCATTTAGAAATGAATTTTCATTTTATTAAACCAAAAATGATGGACTTGTTTTTTATCTACATCAAAAGCCAGCATGATTTTAGATTGTTACATACTTTTACACTTGTAAAGCAAATTTCAGTGCAATAGGATGAAAATTGTTGCGCAAGGAACATTTTATATCTAGCAAAATGCTGACAAAAGAAGTGCGAGAAAACTTCTAGAAGGCCGTTCCTCCGTTATTCTTGATCTTCGGCGAGATTTGTGTCTCTGCGTTATCACAATTCACTAATTTGTGAGTAACGCGATCTTAGGATGTAACACACGTACAAGCGGAATATAATATATCCAAAATAATCAGAAAACTACTAAAAATTACCTTTCTAATAAAAAAAACACTGCCACAAAATAGAAAACTTTGCATTTAAAAATGACTCCTGTGACATCATTGGGCTTTGAATATGCAAAAATATATATTTTTTCAAAGCAGGAGGATTGTAGATTTTTTAAAGACAAAAATCAAAAAATTGACATTTTCTCCAATTTTCACCAAATAGTCAGTCATGTCTCCCCTTAAGGTCGCATCAACTACTCGGCCATTAGCAACCACTATTGGATGTAACGTTATGGCATGATGATGACACGATATGGTGATGATAGGGGGTGAAAGGACGAACACATACAACCATGCCCGAGGCGGGACTCGAACCCGCGACTCCACGGTCCAAGACCACTACGGCACTACTGGCTTAGCGATCTCGGCCACGGGGCCGGCTACCTATACTTTGGTTTTTATTTCTTGGCGCGTGGGGGCGTGTCTTCACGATGGAATATCTCACGGTATTTCGCGGCCTTCTCAGTCGTGCATGTGGGAATCGCATGATCGCGACTGTATCGAGCAGTGCTGACGATCACGCGACCCCTAGCGGGATAGACTGATGAACATGTTATTTTCCTATCCATTTTTAATTACCGTACGCAAATGGGATATTACCGTAGGTAATTATTATACACGTATACGAGTATATGATGAGTAATTGACTGGTTACCAGCATGTTAGTAGTAGGCTACTATGCTAATAAAAAATATTATTGAATAAAGAAGAAAATTAAAATCAGAGAAAATCGTGTTTCGCAATTTTATCATATTAAAATTTTATCAATATTCTACATACACCATACAAAATACCATAAAAATAAGATAAACATTCTTTAAAAAGCATTGCATGAATACGTAACTCAAACATCGATGTTTTTGCGACAAAATATGATTTAATGACTATTCAGGCTCCGGTCTCGTAAATGGTCAATGGTTTCGTTACATACCCGGGAACAAAGAAAATTACAAAAATAATTGACTAATTTCGATTTTGACTGAAAAAAACAACAACGAATATTTGATTGTGATACTTCGACTATTGTCATACTGCGCGTACCGACTGAAAGCTCATTCTCATAGAGTCACTGTTTACACAGATGACGTGATACGAAAGGAAGGCTCCAAGGAGGAGGCCACCCGCCTTTAAATATTTGCTAATCACATATTGAGTTATGGAGAAGCAACCTTTTCGATATTCTTGGTCGTATATAAATAACTGTTACACTTCATTTGATTTATTTAGTCAAAAAACAGTAAAAAAAACTCTATGTGACGTATAGTATATAGTACAAATACTACACTGCGATTTTCGTAACTTTGTCCCTGACAGAAATCAGCTGTTCACGGTTTCATCCAATCGGGAGCTTGAACGTCACCATAGCGACGTCACTGTCGCGAAATATACGCTCCTGATTGGATGGCAGCGAAACAGACAGCTGATTACTGTCAGGGACAAAGTTACGAAAATCGCATTATATACTTTGATATTGGAGTATGAGTGGAGGCTGGTTTCGTTTAAATATTTAATTTATTGCTGTGTTCTACACGAGCATTTTATTTTTGTTGTTCTTCAGCAGTATCCGTGCACCAGCTGAAAAAAACAAACATTTTGTGTGGTTTGGTCGAGTAGCATTTCTGCTTCTGCAGGCCACTACTAGAAACTATTTGCTGAGAAACACGTGCTACAGGCTTCATTTAAAGCATAGCGGTGAAATAATTACTTCTCCCTGCTCTTATGGCTAGCGAAATATGAGATCACTAAATGTTGCGCGGTTTGTATGGTCTAACAAAAACCCGTAAGTTTAAAAAAATAATTTCACAATCGCATTTAATACATAACTTCAATTATTATAAAATACTTCTTGACTTTCTAAATGAACTTTAAAATTGTTTGTGTTCATTGTAAGATTGAGAGCTAGATTTTAAGGTATATAAGGTAATTATTTAGTGACTAGTATCTATTGTGATGTTTCAAGGAAAAGATAGGTTTTAAAATCTGATCTGAGCTCATGATTTTTTCGTACGTTTCAACCTATTCTGATTCTATAATTCAGAGTTCTAGAAGCAGAGGCGTTCACGGTAAGCATGAATTAACATTCCAATCCGAATATATGTATTTTTGTATCCGAAATTCTTCTGACTTCATCTGTATTAATTAAATTCAATACTTATTGTAGTTCAACAATAGCAACACTTTTTGTATGGCCCTACAATTGGCCACGCCTGACACTTGGAGCCCTGAGCTGTCTAATTATTTTTGACAAGAAAATTCCGTAGCTACATGTATTTTAGGACGGCGATACTCCGAAATATTTGTACGATTTAAAAGAAACTCAGTGTAACTAGTGCTAGTGGAACCATTTATCTAGAGCACCTTGCTTTGTACCATTTTCTTTGAATACGCCACTTGGACAACTTGGTGGGCGACAGCTCCTCGTATCAGTAAAAGTATCCTCAAACTGTTCGCTTGTATTGTCTCTCTCTGATTACAGTCGTAACATATATTCTCGTCTGACTCAGACATTGCAATAAAATGTAAATGGTCCAGAATACGTATTTGATACTTTGCTATAACGTGAAGAGGCTCCCTCATATTTCTCTGTATCACGATAAGGCTGACACTTCTTATCTCAGAGAGTGTCTACAATTTTCATCTGAAATTACTTCTCAGATTCATGTTACATCATGCTGATTCTGAAAGTCACTCCTCACCGAACTCTCCAAAAATGAGTCTTTTTTCAGCTATCTTTCAATTTTTTGTTATTATTACGAACAAATGTGCTCTTTTATTTTGAAATTGAAAGCGTTTTGATTTAACATTTCAGTAAGTTACCGTATTCAAATCTATGGCGCATGCCATAGAATCATTAACCCTAATAAATATCAAATGCATATTTTATTACCTCTGTTAAGAACATTTTTCAATGGTAAGATAAAAGCCATCTCGTATATAAAGGCAATGTTCAGCAATTGTCTGAAACATGTGTCCCTTTACAATAAAAATCAATTACTACATTTTACGCATGACGTTTTTAAACGAAGATAGACAGCATGATTTTCTGCTATAGCTCACTTCTGCATTCATGACCAGATATTGGTAAATATAAAACATTTCAATTACATTTTCAGATACATGTTAAATCACAGAGAATAGCGATTTTATTGTTCCAAAATTTGAAAACCTCACTAATTTCAATAGTTTTCGAGAGTATATACAAAATGACATGAAAAATATTTTTGTGGAGTTTTGACTTTCCGTACGCACGGTGTTGCACATTTCTGTTGTACTTTTTGTACAGTTCTTTCTTTTGTAGGATGTAATCCCAAAGGTTCGGAGATTTATTGTTATTGTTGTGTTTTTCCTTCGTCGCGCTGTTTCCAGCTTCAGGGAATGTCCGTTACGACTATGCGCACCGTGTATCCATTACGTCCCTCATGATGCAACATTAACCTTTTACATTCTAGACACTCTTGCGGGCTCTTCGGTCTGTGGTCAGCACACTCACAAGGCCTTCCGCGACAACACACGTAAGGGACACACAACCGTGCTCACGGCGGGACTCGAACCTGCGACCCTTTCGACTGAGGTGCTGAGTCGGCACATGCTTTAGCCTCCTCGGCCATCCAAGTTGGTAGTTATTGATTGATTGATCGTGATTCCGGGCGCGTCAACTACTGAGGTCATTAGTCCCGTAAGTGTACGGCATGTTGTTTCAACGGGCGGTGATCTTCCTCTGTACTCTGTGCCATCGGGTGATGGCGAGATCTGGCGCCGACCTACCGTCGATTAGCGGGTTTTTTCCCCTCAACCAGGTATCTCCCACCAGCGGGGCACCGCCCCAGCCGGAGTAAGTTCTAAGCTCCCGACCGTTCTCCCGGCATGTGTGGTAGCGTAGTGCTTGTTAGTGAAAGTGTTTGTGTATGTGTGTGTGTGTGTGTGTGTGTGGTGTGTGTGTGTGTGTGTGTGTGTGTGTGTGTGTGTGTGTGGGATTAGGATAGGACAAAGAAGAAGAAGAAGAAGAAGAAGAAGAAGAAGAAGAAGAAGGAAAGATCGCGCGCGTTCCGTGTCCCGTTTATTAATGTACTGTTCCGGTCTTCACCTCAAAATCGGAGAAACCACGGAAAACTACCGATCAGAGCAGCCGGCTGCTGGAATTCTTCTCCACACAGTGACTGAATTCGACCCAGTTGACAAGGTAGTGTCGAAAATCGTTTTAGTAAAACTTACGTAAACAAATTGAAATTTTATACATGTATACCACTACCACAGCCCCAGCCAGGACAAGCTCTAAGCTCCCGAACGGTCTCCCGCCATGTGTGGTAGTGTAGTGCATGTAAGTGTAAGTGTGTGTGTAAGAGGAGAGGATAGGACAAGGAATAGGAAGGAAAGATCGCGCGGGGTCCGTAGCCCGTTTGTTAGGGTACTGCTCCGGCATTCGCCTGGTGTTGATCGGAGAAACAACGGAAAACTGCCGATCAGAGCAGCCGGCCGCTAGAATTCTCCTCCAGACAGCGACTGAACTCGGCTTATCTGACAAGCTAGAGTCGAAAATCCTGCCGCCGTGGGGAGTGGAGTCCTAGGACCTGCCGGTCAGAGGGACTGCAGTGACATCAGTTGATGCACTGAGCCATCTCTCCCAGTACCTCGTAAAAACGACAACATGATAACACCAAGAACAATTTCGTGCAGAAGGCGACGCCGCCCGGTGGAGTAGCGTTTGCCTGCGGAGGTTTTTTTTCGATTTTCCCCCCACCAGTTACCCTGGCGGGGCGGGAATTTACTCAAAGTAAGTGGCTTACATATTCGCGCTCCAGCCGACTTGGCTTACGGAGCGATGGGAGAGCGGGTAACTTAAATAAACTAGCTTACAAACTAACTTACTACTAACTTAAAACTATTACATGGCTGGCCTCTTTGGGCCTAGCCTAGTTTTGATACAATTATACAAACGGATTCGATGGTGTGACGGTTAGCGTGCCGGACTGTCATACCAAAGTTCGCGGGTTCAAACCCGATCGAAGTCGTGGACGTTTAAGGGCGAAAAAATCCTTCGTACGCCTTCCGCGGAGGGGAAGTAAAGCCGGCTGGCCCATGTTAGTAGATTTACTTGCATGTAAAAGATCCTCAAGCCTAAATGACGCCTCTGAGCTAAATTCAAATCGCCTGTTTCGTCACCCGAGATAATACCTTCTTTCTCCGCTAGGTGAAAGGAGCGTAGCGAAATTTGCGTGGTCAGACGGAAGAGCGGGCCTGATGGCCCGAGTCTCGCCACGTAAAACAAGGCATTAACTAACTAACTAACTAACTAACAATTTTTGTTGAAAAAGTTCTTTATATTGTTCGTTCTTCTTAGCGTTCGCCTGCGGAGGTGGCCTCCGGGGGAAGGCGTTGGACGGGGGTGGGGGGAGGAGGAAAGCGTGGGAGATGCGCGAGTGAAAGTGGCCGTGACCTTTCGGGCGGACCGGTTCCCGAACAGCGGCGCCTGCCGGCGGGTTATTTGAAGCCACGTGCGGCCTCTGCCCTTTGCACTCCCCCAAAGCGTCCGCGCGCCGGCCGCGCACCGAAGCAGCGGCGGTTGCGTGGGTTCGTTGATTGATCAGCGGCGTCGAGGGTGTAACGGTTAGCGTGTCGGACTGTTATACGCAAGTTCCCAGGTTCAAACCCGATCGAAGCCGTGGATTTGTAAGGGCGAAAAAATCCTTCGTAGGCCTTCGGAGGGGAAGTAAAGCCGGCTGTCCCATGTAGTAGATTTACTGCATGTAAAAGATCCTCAAGCCTAAATGACGCCTCTGAGCTGAAATTAAATCGCCTGTTTCGTCGCCCAAGGAATTCCTTCTTTCTCCGCTTGTTGGAGAAAGGAGTGTAGCGAAATTGCGTGGTCAGACGAAGAGCAGGCCTCATGGTCTGAGTCTCGCCGCATGAAATTAGGCATCAAATCCATTCAATTCGTTTCGTGTCTCTGGGCGTGACAACGGCTAATGTAATTAATTCCTTGCAGTGCATGCTTTTATATCGAGAGATGACCGTGTTCTGCACATTTTTAAAGTCAAAATGCAATTCGTCAGGTCTCCGTCCAATTCTCTTTCTTCAGAGACCTCATTTATAACGATTGGTTGCGAGTGAGAGTGTCAAAGGGAAGTATACTACTGAATAATACAGGAGACGATTCTGTGGTCACGGCGTAGAAGTTCTTAAGTCTAAAATCTTAGTTTGGAGAAAACAAGGCTTAAATATTATTGAGCCAACGCTTTTTCCTATGCTCAACGCTATTTCCCAACGCTTTTTTTGTCGTTAAAGGAGGCAACATTTGAATTCGGTCTTTTTACTAAAATAAAATATAGATACTTAACTTGTAGTTTCAGTACTTAACCCAATTTTGCTAAAAATTGACTTAAGAACTTTGACCCCGTGATCACAGGATTATTATTACTCGAAGAGAGAAGGCCGTTCGGGGGCCACCGGTGAGGATTGTGAAGAGAGGGTGAAGGGACGGGGTTGCCTCGTCGCGTTTCCGCCCGCAGCGTGTCGCCGGCCGCTCCACAGCCACGCCCACCCGTCGCTCCAGGAATAGACAGCCGCACCCCGTGCGCCGACGAGCTTCCTCCTGCGGGCGCCTCTGGAAGGAAATCCCACGACCCAATACTTCGCACTGGAAGGATCGAATGGTCCGAAATCGCTGAATTGATTAGTACGAAATCGTAGGATCAAATAGTTTGGAATCGAGGGATCGCACATACAGAGCGAAAAGTTCGGAATTGAAGGGGCTAATAGTTTGTAATCAAAGGAGCGAATAGTTTGTAATCAAAGGAGCGAATAGTTTGTAATCAAAGGAGCGAATAGTTTGTAATCAAAGGAGCGAATAGTTTGTAATCAAAGGAGCGAATAGTTTGTAATCAAAGGAGCGAATAGTTTGTAATCAAAGGAGCGAATCGTTTGTAATCAAAGGAGCGAATCGTTTGTAATCAAAGGAGCGAATCGTTTGTAATCAAAGGAGCGAATCGTTTGTAATCAAAGGAGCGAATCGTTTGTAATCAAAGGAGCGAATCGTTTGTAATCAAAGGAGCGAATCGTTTGTAATCAAAGGAGCAAATCGTTCGAAATCCAAGGATGGAATAGTTCATAGATTTCGATTTTCGACGAATCTAATCGATTTATTTGAATTTACTCCTTTTTAATGTGTATCTTGAGACATTCAACGTTTGTTAAGATTTTAATTTTGTAATGCATATTTGTGAAGTTTTTATTGCACAGAATGATTATAGAACTATTAATAGAAATTTGATGAATAATCTGTAAAGACATTCATGGGTAACAACTTTCACATTGTGTTCAGTTTTGTAATTTAACATTATTTTGAGGTGTTGGAAAACAAAAAAAGTTCAATTTTGTGTATTTATTTCTGTTATATATTTTTAATGAAAGCTATACATTCATATTGCGGCGAGTGGCGAGGATGGCACTTCGCAATACGTTAAAACATTTATCATGCAAGCACATTTGAAAACTTATTTTATTTTATGGTTTCAGTATTGTATTCGAATCTACGATAAACTGTTGCTGCTCAAAATCCACGATTAATCCATTAATCATTCTGTGAAATAAGATTCTACGGTGGAAAGATACGAGTGTTCTCCGGCGCACCGATTTTTGCTCGGTGTGATGAGCACCACTTTGCGTCACGAACCACGTGACAGCAGCCCGGGCACTTCGTTTGAATAGCCAGACTAGGCGCTGGTCGCCATGTTGCTTGGAGAGCTATAAACGTTGAGAGACATTTTGAAAGTAGTACAAAGTAACAGTTTTCAACGGTAACCAACTAAAAACACGATGAAAGAGTAAAATATTGTATGCAATATTTAAAAAAGAAGCACTGGAAGGAAATCCCTCGACCGAATAGTTCACTCTGGAAGGATCGAATAGTACGAAATCGTAGGATCGTATATATAGATCCATAAATCCGTTTCAGTGACTTGTAACAGGGTGATAATTTTGGTATCTGGCTGCATTTAAAATTCCCGCTAATATTGTGACGCAAACTGGTTTCGGAAGCTCATTGGCTGAAGTTGGATATAATGCACAAGACCCCCCCTCCCCTCCTGTACTCCTCGATAGGTGACCGCCGTGATTATTTGACATTTCCACGCTCGTGGAAGTGAACTCCAACCAGAGAGGAAGGGAGGGAAAAAGTGTACAAACATTTATACTAGAATTTGAAACTTCGTGTAGTGAACTCCTCGTCTTGTCCCTATTTATTAATCTAATATTGGAAACAACTTAAATATTTATTGATAATACATAAGCAAAAGAATTATAACGTTTTAAATAAATATCCCACTGTTTATAATTCACCAGTGTATGTATATTTACATAAATATATTAAAAGAATGCAGGCAGGACCAAGAAAGTGTTTATTACAAATTTGATAATAGCTGATTTTTTTTGGGTTTACATCACATGTTAACTGCATCAATTAATTATTCATGAAAATGTTATGGATCATTTTCTCCACAATTTGAAAGAGCAGGTCCAGTATCACTCATTGACTGTTGTATGCCAGTCGCACTACTAGCAGCACCGTTGATCTGGTTGATAGCATCGCGGAGCGAAGAAATTGTATTACCGATTGATTCAATCAGTGACGGAGTCACTGATCTCTATACTATATTAGGCAAAGGATAGGCAATAGAGCACTCAAACGTGACTCCTCTCTGTCAACGCAGGTTTCGTAGCAAAACCAACAAAGCGGATCAATTAAATGGTGCTCTTTTAAATTTAACAAAACTGTTCATCTCTATTTTATTTCTCTTTCCTCTAAACAATTTAAGACAAAAATTGGAGCCATTTTTGAGAGAATGTCTTTGGGCTTCATGTAAAGTACTTGTAAAATTCAAATATACACGCCAATTACAATGGGACGTGACATTAGATCGACCGGCTAATATCGGTTATGGATAATATCCTGTGAACAATTTAGGCGGAAGTCATTGTTCATGGTGTGTAGTTTTGAGGGAAAAAAAACAACACTTTTTCGGTATGAAGGATCTGGTGAATTTCTGAAGATGGATTCCGGTGAGGGAATATATTCTAGAAAGTAATTTATTACGTAAAAATATTACAGAAAAAAACACTTTCTCGACATCAGGCACCCAAAAAACGTTTTTCTGTCGAAAATCGGCAGTTTCACTTGCAGTATTACACAACTTTCTGAATACGTCTAGTACAGTACGAGGAAGTAAATAGATTCACGTTGCTACAGTCTTTAAAAGGTCAGTTTTATAACCCATTCCACAGTACATTGTGTTCAAATGAAACCCCAAATGGCCACCACATTTGCTGTTTCGAGTTCCACATAGCATGGGCGGAAAAATGGAAATAAAATAGAAACAAAATAGAGTGCGCAGCATAAATACAGAGGGGGGAGAACTACATTTTAGGCTCTTTTTGACTCCCTTTTCGTGGACCTTGTATTCACACTTGATATTTTACTAGTTAATACCAGAACGTACCATTAGGAAAAAAATTATAATTTTAATGATAGAATTAGTATATACAATTTATTTTTTGTTGATGCACATATAGGATTGCCAGATTTTTTGGAGAGCTTGTTCTCCAAATGTCGAGTATTAATTCTCCAAATTGTTAACTGAAAAGGGGAAATCAAGAATTGATCATATTTACGGAAATAAAATGTTTTATTACGTAGAGACAGGGGGGGATCCTTTTCGAACTTTTCAGGGGGACGCCGCACTCCTTGCCCCCCCCCCCCCCCTGTGACCGGTTTAGGTGATTGAATTTGACCCAGCTGACATGCTAGTGTCGAAAATCCTGTCGCTGTTTGGAGGAGAATTTATGTGACCGGCTGCTCTGATCGGTCGTTTTCCGTGGACTTACCGATCAACACCAGGTGAATGTCGGAGTAGTACCCTAAGAAACGGGCCACGGACCCGTTTCCTTGTCCTATCCTCACCCCTTACTGCACAAGCACTGCACCTACAGGACTAACGACCACAGCAGTTGACGTGAACGGAATCACTAATCAGTCAACCAATCAATCAATGAAGCCCCCCCCCTTTGCGCTCGCCTATGCTCAAAAATATTCAGGACGCTTACGATCATGTGTGCATTTTTCATGTCTACCGAGATTACGACAAGGCAATATATAGTGCGATTTTTATAACTTTTCCCCTCAAGCTCCTATCGTCACGATGGAATACCACACAGCATTTCAAGACTTTCTCGCTCGTGCCGGTAGATGTCGCATGATCGCAAGCACTGCTCGATACGGTCGCGATCATGCGATATCTAGCAGCACGATTGAGAAAGACGCGAAATACCGTGGCATACTCCGTCGTGAAGACGGGCCTTGAGGAGCAAAGTCATAAGTAGATATCGGATGTTTAGGGAAATGCCTATTTTTTTCTAGCGAACTTATTTAAAAGCTGATAATATATGTGCACGAATCATGACAAATGATGACATATGACGAAGTTTTATAATGCTTATTTTTGCTTATTTTAGCATAAATGCCTTTTCTTTAGAATTATTGTACATTTTTGTGTCTTATGTATTATTTTTATATACAATGCCAAGATATCACAAAATCGGCCATGGTTCAACCTGACCATTCATTACAAAACCTTCAATTCACGTCTTTGTATTTTGAAATACGAGAGAATTTCTGAAAGTATACCAACATATTTTTCTCCATTTCCCTATTTCATAAATAGTAGCCATGTTCTGAGAAAATGGTCGATTGGCAATACACCGAGGGCACCTTTTGAGAGGAAATAAACGTAAATTCCCAGAAGGTTTCAGTGTTGCTAATTTTGGACTTCTAAAATATATGCCAGACACATCAGTAGATGTTCAGAAATCCTTCTCTGTATTCAAACTGATTTTGTCTCCCAATCGTTGCAGATTTGAGATTGCGATCCATGAAAAGTTACTGGTAATATATTGCAATGGAAACTATTAAGAATAGAATGTAGAAGAATTGTAAATATGTATGGAGTTTTACAAATCATTTTAAATTGTATTGCGAATTTAATTTATGACAGTGCCTTTTTTCTCCCTATTCTTGACATTTTCAGTGCCATTTTAGGCGCCTACAAGGCGATATTTTAGTGCCTAAACATCCGATCTAAGAATCGCACTGTAGTCGTGAATGAGAATCACGCATACAGAGTGAACGTCGCGTCGTTGGGGTATCGAGGGGTGAGGCAAGGCGTAAGCAGTAATCGCGCTCGTTGCGTCAGCAGTGTTTACGCGTCCGCGCGCGCGGAGGCGGCGGCGCCGCGCCGTCCGCGGAGCGCGTCACGGGGGCTTCTGCGAATCGCCGCATGAATGAACCGGCGAGCCGCCCAATGACCCGCCAGCTGCCCCGCATTATCTTGACCAGCTCAATCGGAGCTGGCGAGGCGATGCTCGCGGTGGAAAGACCGAGTGTATAATGCGATTTTCATAACTAGAGACCGGAAAAATATGTAGTATGAAACGTCAAAATATGTACATAAATATGTAATGAAAATAGTAAGAATATGTAATGAATATGTAATATCAAAATACTCTAATTATAAAACACATTTACATACCAACTTACATTTATAAAAATTTCCTATACAATTTTTTTAAAAAAAAATACAGAAGTTTTAAAAATTATTTGGTAAGCACAAATTGATGCACTTTTACACCATACAACTTTCCCAGCAGTAGTAAATGGCTATCAACATATGCAGCTTAACAGCCAGACTAGTCGCAATAGAAGATATCGTTCAATCTGGCGATAACTACAATCAGCTAACAATCACTGCAGGATGCAATATTTCATCGAAGTGTTACACGACGGCAGTCACCAAAGTTTGTTCGAAATTAAGGTTAAAGGTCGTCAATGATACTTTTCACACTTAAAGGTGAAAATGTCAGTCGCTGACGGGCGTACTTCCCGCCAGTGAGATAACTAAAGGAGGCGCACCGGCCTGTGAGACCGTGTCTTCACGTACATACCTCGAGTTGAGTACGCAGTAGCACGCCATAATAATGTATGGACAAATGCTGAATTTTTTAAAAATACCTCTTTTCATAAAAATGTGAAAGAAAATTGATAGAATAAAGAAAATATATTAAGAAAATAGCAAAACATGTAAAATATGTAGAGAAAATAGCAAAATACATAAAATATGTAATATAGTACCAAATATGTAAAATATGTAACGAAAAAATTGGATATTGTGTTAGGGACTGCCATAATTCGCCAAGATTAAAATTTTGAGAAAGGTACGTAGAAAGACAAAAAATATGTAATTACATAAAAATCCAGTCTCTATTCATAACTTTGCCCCTCAAGGCCTGTCTCCGCGACCGAGTAAGTCACGGTATTTCGCGTCTTTCCCAGTCGTCCTGCTAGATATCGCATGATCGCGATCTTATAAAGCAGTGCTTGCGATCATGCGACCTCTAGCGGCACGACCGAGAAAGACGCGAAATGCCATGTGATGTTCCATCGTGGCCGTAGGGTTTTGAGAGGCAAAGTTAGAAAAATCGTACTATAGATGTAGTATTTGCTGCCTTTGGGGTCTCGATATTCAATCGTTTGATATTGGTGGTATCGGAACCGTAGGTGGCCGAGTGATAATATTGTAGTATAAATTCCAAAACTGCAGATTCGTAACGGTGCTGAAAAAATATCACCATTGAAATACAGTGTATTAATTTTTATTGTCATTTTAACTTAAATGTGTGAACTTTATATAAAACATTGTTTTTTAACAATTCACACATCTACTTTGTGTATTAAAAAGTTCATCTATCGATATCGGGGATTGATTTATTTCATAGTAGGGTCTTTTTGCATTGCGTAGCTCACAGCAATCGACAGTAATCTCTCGACCGCCCTGTACAACTTCCTGGTGGAAATACATGGTGGAACTTTATTTGAAGGTCTATTTTGATGAATACATTTCATTAAGAAAAAAAACGTATCTTCATAATTGTAGATGTAGGAAGACGCCGACAAAATTTTTAATTTTATCAATTTTCGAAAAATCAGACTTTTTAACCAACACGAGACCTGCGCCAGTATCTGAAACGTCCTTGAGACGATCCACCAACAAAATTTAATTAAAATTGTTGGCGCCATTTTTTTGAAAATTTGGAAAATGTCTCAGGAGATTCATGTAAAAAGTACCCCCAAAATTAAAATATCTGTTTCAAATTCAAGAGGCCACGGCATCAGACAGATCGATCGGAGAATGTCAATTTTGGAGAAAATCGGCTGAACGGTTTAGCCGCTAGCGTTGTTCACAGGCAGACGACAGACGTTTTGCTGTCAATCGATTCTTCGGTATCAAGGAGCCATAAAACATCGATTCTGGCTGCACTACGTGTTAGAGGATTTGTTCTCTAAATTGAGCAACTGGATTTATTCAGGTTTTTGGTACCAGGGCCCAGTAATAAGCGTTTTTCTGCCGAAAATTCGCCGTTTTTTCGCGCAGCATTTCATAACTTTCTCTTCTTAAGAAGTTCATTCTTAAGCGCGAGAAAGTAAAAATACTTCAGGGTGTACGTTGTCGAGACTCGAATAAGGCAGAACGTCAAGGAGAAGCAAAGCAAAAGAAGAAGAAGAAGACGAAGAAGAAAAGACGCAAAAGACGAAGAAACGAAAGAAGAAGAAGAAGAAACAAAAATCAAAAAAGAAACACGAAGAAAGAAGATAAAAAATAGTTCAGCGTGTACGTTGTCGAGACTCGAATACGGCAGTACCGCAAGAATAAGCAAAGCAGAAGAAGAAGCAAAGAATAAGAAGCGAAGACGCAAAAGGCGAAAGAAGAAGAAGAAACAAAAAACAGAAAAGAAGCACGAAGAAACAAGAAGAAAAAATAGCTCAGCGCGGAAGTTGTCGCGAATCGAATAAGGCAGTAGCGCAAGAAGAAGCAAAGCGGAAGAAGACGAAGAAGAAGCAGCAAAGCAGAAGAAGACGAAGAAGAAGCAGCAAAGCAGAAGAAGACGAAGAAGAAGCAGCAAAGCAGAAGAAGACGAAGAGGAAGCAGCAAAGCAGAAGAAGACGAAGAAGAAGCAGCAAAGCAGAAGAAGACGAAGAAGAAGCAGCAAAGCAGAAGAAGACGAAGAAGAAGCAGCAAAGCAGAAGAAGACGAAGAAGAAGCAGCAAAGCAGAAGAAGACGAAGAAGAAGCAAAGCAGAAGAAGCAGCAGCACTGAAGACGCACAAGACGAAGCAGCAAAAGAAGAAGAAGAACCAAAAAAAATCAAAAAAGAATCCCGAAGAAACCAGAAGAAAGAAGAAGAAGAAAAAAAAGCGAGTGAATATTCTAAATTCCCTTTGGTCCAGTCTGCGCCCGGGGCCGTCCATAAGGCGCTTTTCCTGCCGCCCGGCCGCGTGCTTTCTCCGAAACAGGCTCCAGTTTCGTCACCTCCCTTCTCGGAACCCCGCTTGGCGGGTCCTGCCATTTTGCGTCACTGTGCGACGAAACGCCAACGCTGCGCACGGAACCAAGCTGAAATCCGGATTGGTTTCCGTGAATTGATTCTTCAGGCCATGGCAAAATTTAGGTTATTATCGTTTAAACAATAACGAACATTGACGGTCACGTCATTGGCTTGGGAAGGTATTTAATCTGGCATTGCTGTTTGATCAAATTCTGAAGGGGTCGAAAAATGTTTGGCCGATTGTACAAAGAATATCTGAATTTAGGTTAAAGGAATGCAACGGAGAGAGAACTGTAGCACCTACTAGGCTGCGAAATGCTTCATTGCATTAGTCATTAACTTGTAGCATGTAGCAGCAGAAATGCGGCTGGTGTTCCAAAAAGATGAACGTACACTGTTCAAGAATAACAAATAAAATTCTCTCGTATAACACTGCATTAAATTAAATATTTTAACAAAAACAGTCTTCATGAATTCTGCAATAACGTCATGGTGTAGAAGATAAGAATACACAGTACCACAGTTCTTTGCATATCAAGAAAATAAAAAAAAGGTTACTATTCCAAACGCAACAAGTGAGTAGCAAATATGTAATGGCAGGAGGTATTTTCGCTGGAGCTACGTCGCAAGCTGTGACGCATTCAGTTTGAGAAGACAGTCTGTACGTTTAATACTCGTATATTACAGAATAGCGCGAACAGATACTGCATTTTTCAGTCAAATCGAAACCCTCATTGTTTTCGTATTGTTCCTGGGCATCTAACAAAACCATAGACACCTCTCACATGGCTGAGGCTGCATTGTTTCTTTCAATTTTCGCGCGCATTAAAAATCAAAAATATAAATGTTGAAATTTTTATTCAGACTTTTTCGAATACAATTTCTAATACAATAGTTAACAATTAAAGAAAAATATTTTTTAAAAAATTAACAAAAAGTTAAAGTTTCAAGAAGAGAGAGAGAGAGAAAGAGAGAGAGAGAGAGAGAGAGAGAGAGAGAGAGAGAGAGAGAGAGAGAGAGAAAAGAGTTGAAAAAAAAAGAAAATCTGAAGTGGACTCAACACATACGAGGATGTTCTGCTATGTCTTATTGAAGCCACCGTCTATCATTCATATTAAATTGTAAATGACAGTTCTATCTATTTGTGACTTGGAATTCAAATAATTATAGTACGAGTAAGTTTTGAAGTTAATTTTACTTCATCCACTTCGATTATATCTTAAAGTGAAACTTCAATAAATTGAAATCAGTTTCAGTAATCAGTAAAACGTATTATCAGAATGTACGACGAAGTGATCTAATGGACCATAGTCACGTATTAAAACTAAGATCAATGCCTGTCTGACACATTTTGCAGGATGAATAGTCAAATTTAAACGAACATATTAGTGCATTGGAATCTTACAAAACTTTGTACGATATTTGTATTGTAAACGTGTTAAAACATTCGATTGGTTATCAAACGTAGCCAAAGGACATCAATTGATAATTCTTCAACCAGGTAGTGTAATACGTAGGTATTTTCGAAATAAATAACTTAAGGATAATATAACATGTATCAAAATGGTGTATTATATAAAAATGAGATTTTAAGTACCACTGCGTGGGCGTGAAGTAACTTTTCAACATTTAAAGAACGTCACGTCACCGTGTATAAAAGGGCATTTGCAGGGTAACAACGCTACCGAGCGATGCGTGAGGTCAGTTTTGCAATGCAAAAAAGACTCGCTCAAAGATGGTGACAAAATAAGACACCTAGTTTAGATAATCATGAAGAACAGAGATGAAATAAAATAAGGATTTGGAATGAAAACATTTTTAATGATCGTAGGTTTATATTTCGTGAGCTAAATCATTGTTTCTGGCACGATCTACAGTTTTTTGCCAATACCTATCAGTCTTGGCAAAAGCCCGTCAAACTCTGCGTGCAGAAGTAGTCACTCACGCACTTCATATGAAAATAATGATTAAGAAACTACTTCTGATTTTATAATTGGGGGAGCAAAGATTGTGCTTCCTGTGAACGCCAGTTTGCATATTTTACTGAACCAAATCTTCAAAAGCTACTTTATAGGATCTTTTATCGTGTCAGAAAATGAGCATATATGCTACGTTAGCAATGAGATGACCTTTGAAGTATCTGTATCCAGGCTACGTACGCAGTTAAATGCGAAGACGCACTGTTTTTTTGTGAAACAACTTCCCAGCAGATATCGCAGTCACACCACCGCCATAATCTGTTTTTGCGTAAGAACCACACGAAAACGGGTTGTAATACCTTCATCGAGTAGAATATTGTGTATTAAGGGGCCCAAATCATATAATACATACGAGGGTTGGGACAGAAGTCATGGCAACTATATTTTTCTGAGAATATTAGTAGAATACTGTTTCATGTTCTAAGGCATTTTAGGGAATACGACTTCACAAATTCGAAAAGCAGTACATACCCGTTCTAAAGGCCTTTAATGCACAACACAATGATACGCACACTCTCAGGTCTCCACGTGCGTTGCTGATAAATGGTTGCTGCGCATCTTTGCAGAATCTCTCCTGCGCATCTCGTGGCTGTCCAGTATGGAAGGGCATTATTCCATGAGGTTCTCCAATCCTTGTGACATTCTCGGGCATTCCTTTCATGGTGAACGGCTCTCTTGGAGTTAGGGCGCTACTGGAAACATGTTACATTCGCCTCGCACGGCGATAAACGGACAACTGATTTCAAGTTGCACTCTGTGCTAACTTGTTGATGTAAACACACTACTGCAGCATTTCTTTCAAAATATAAATGAAATTTTGCGATCCGATAACATTTATTGTAGACAAAAAATAGTTGCCATGACTTCTGCCCCAACCTTCGTATATCCTAATCATATCATATATCCCAAAAGATTATTTGTGTATTAAGGGTCCCAAATCATGATCAAATTACGGTCCCCTAACAATATTGAAATTCTACACAAATGTAATCAAAATTAATGCGGAAGTAAACTGATTTAATAATTTAATATTGAAATATTTTTCTGGAACACCCTGCGTAATACTTGGACGAACCACTGTGAGCAGTGCCCTTAGCAACTCTCTCTCTCTCTCTCTCTCTCTCAATCACACACACACACACACACACACACTAATCACTGATAACTGCAAGTCTGACCCTTGACTTCTGTACAAGCACACACTGACCACTGCAAGGTGCCCCTCCACACACACACACACGCGCGCGCACACACGCATGCACACACGCGCACACACACACGCACACACACACGCACGCACACACACGCACACACACACGCACACACACACACACACACACACACACACACACGTTGACCACTGATCACTGCAAGGCAGGCCTCTGACACACACGCGCACTCAAACACAGACACCGCAGATATTCCTTTGCTCAGTGCAAGGCAAACATGAAAAAATGATTTAATGAGAAAATAAATAACATTCGGTTTATAAAAATTATTGTGGGTTCCTCCCTCTGGAGCCGTAAACACGAGCTTACACTGCTTCTGCATTGATCCGCTGCTGTCTCCATCGTTCCTCTGATCCACTCCAGTGTGAAGGCGTTATCTATCTTGCAGATATTCTCACAAGATTATGACGATCTTCTCACGGCATCTCATGTAGGTTTCTCTACGATCGTAGATTCTGTACTGATTAGACTTGCGATAACCCTTAATGGACAAGGAAAACAAGGAACAATTTTTGAATTGCCACCCTCGATTTCACCGTGAAGATAAGCTGTTACACTGATGGATGGTTCGCCAATGTGGAGATGCAACTGGAAGTTTGTTTTTGCAGTATGGAAGCTAGAACATTGATTGAAGAAGATGCGCAATTTCTCAGTTATTCAAAGGGGCCGTGAACTTTTATCCGATAAGGCCAAAGACGTTAGAAGAGAACTAAACTAGACCCAATGAGAATGCTACTGTTGCGGAATAATTTAAAGGCCTCCATTGTGGTGGAAAGGTGCGTGCTTCGTAGATATCGTTGTCTGTAGTAGGAGCAAGTTAGTTTAGAACTGCGCTATGTTCTATTCGGTGCGTGTATTATTTAGCTGTATGAAAATACACGTTGTATAATACAGTTAAGAGTTGTCCGGCATGTATTAAGATCATGAACAAATGTATTGTTTCAAGTTCAAATTCAGTGAAAGAGTTAGCACAGTTAGACTCTTAACAACGAAGTATTATCAGGGATAAGTATTTAAGTGTTTAATTAATACGATTAATTATTTAATTAATGAGTATTATAAATGTTGGTCCTTAATCAATAACTAAGGGGTCATCCATAAATTACGTAACGATAAAGGGGGAGGGAGGGGGTCTGAGGCAGCGTTACGCTGCGTTACAGAGAGATAGGGAAGTGCGATACAGGGGGGAGGGGTACTGAAAATACTCGAAATTTGGGTTATCTAATACATGGTTTATAATTAATTATTAATGTTGTTATAAATGTTGAAGACTTTTTATGTGAAAACTTGGATATCTGTATAGTTATAGAAAAATGGCAAGTGGTATAGAAAACATGTATCTAAACGTTATCCACACACAGCGAATATTCTGGTTTTTCAGTTTATATTTTCATTTCTGTTACACACACCGAGAAACAAGATAATGATGAAAACGGAACACAATTTCAGAGTCTAATTTGAAAACCGCGCACAAGTCATCCACTAAAATGGCTCAATTATATCCGGTGTCCTGAACTCTCCGTCCACGGAATTGTAGGGGCTCGGATGAGGCTATGAAAACACGCAGTTGAACTGCAACAACTCGGAGTGCAAAGATGGAACAGTTAATAAAAAAATAGATGAAAGTTTAAAAAGATTTTTGGGAAAAAGTTTATGGAAACACATCAAAACGCCTAATTGTTTGCGGAAGCATCTCCAATGGCTTACAAAACTTCTCCTGTATTTGTTATTGTATTTATAGTATGTATTATATTTGTTAATTATGATTTTTTTCAGTTTTTAAGGAGGATTATTTTGGACTGTACTTGTACTATATTGTGAATACCTTTCAAATCTGACCCATAAGAAAAATTGGGTACGTCGAAAATAAAGGCAAGAATGCATAGTAATACAAACGTTGTGTAGAAAAGTTAATATCGCGTTGAATAAAGTAGTTTCATGTCCATTTGGTTACTTTAATGATTTATCTTGTTTATATAACCACATAAATGTCAAAATTTGCATTATGATGCGCATTAAATGACCCATTTTTAAATGCAAATACTCATACTTCATCTCTATGCCCCTTGAAAGCGATCGAAGTAGAGTACTCGACTGCGATTGCTTCTATTCGGCCCGGATTCGCCGTAATGGCATTCTATTCTGGACGCCACATGGATTCTATCTTGTGATTGTTGTCAGAATCGTCGTTGACAAACGGCAAATCAGTTCTTATCCAACAAGATTATTGTAATTTAGTAACACGCTTCATAATAAAATTAGCAATAAATAATTCCTTTATCATTTTGGTCTCTAAAATATAGATTTCCCTAGAAAGTGCTTTTTGCAATGAAATTTCGCCGCAGCTGGCACTTCAGTGGAACTTTGAGCACTTGCATTTGTTAGACTCGAAGCGCTGTTGTAGACTCGATGGGTGATGAGCGTCCTTTGCGAACAGCGATTGCGTCGCATTTCTGCCGACCGGCTGGCGAGGACTGTCGCGATCGCACGATACAGGTCTGCCGCAATATGCACTCCAAGTCCGTCAATTAAAATTTCATTTTTTATCTTTTGTATTCAAATAAGTAGATTTTTTTCTTCGTCAGTACTTAAAATATCTCCAGAGCTTCACTCTCTTTAAGCGCCAGCTTTTGGACGTTGTAGAAGAAGAGGAATTTTTAAGAAACTGCTGTGCAGTAACGAAGCGAATTGCAGCAAAGTGATGTCAGAAACATCGATTCATCTCATTGAGACCGTTTTGTTCGACCTGAAATGACTCACCATGTATATTAAAGATATTATTATTATTTAAAACATTAAAGATTTGTATTTCTTAATAAAACCAACACTAGAATTTATATAATTAGAGTACATATCCAAGTAACCCAAGTTTGTGGTTGATACCTCCGCAATCCTTAATTAATAATCATGGATTATTATTACGGCTGCCACCATGGAATCTAAGGGTTTGGGTTTAGAACGCAATTTCATTCCAAATCACATAACCTTGTGATCTCTTCCTTGTGTAACTGAGAAGACGATGGTGTGAATGTCACCGAGGTTTTTATAACCTGGCACCTGAAGTAAATCAGCTGCTGACGGTTTCGTCCAATGGGGAGCGAAAACGTCACCACAGTGACGTCACCGTGATGACGTTGAAGCTCTCCATTGGATGACACCATAACAGCTGATTTATTAAAACCCAGGTTATTAAAACCCAAGTATCGCTGACCGTCACCATGACATCACTGTAGCGAGATAAAAGCTCCCGATTGGATGACAGCGAAACAGCTGATTCCTGTCAGGGGCAAAGTTACAAATATCGCAGTATACACAGAGGGTGACAGTCACAACATCTGGTGTGAAAGTGAAGTCTGAATGCGTTGACGTGGTGCCTGGTGTTGCAGGAGCGCCGTGCCAAGGCGGGCGAAGGGGAGGGGCAAATGTGCTCTGCGGGCGTACAGTAGTGCTCATTGAAACCGCATCACCTAAAGAAAATGGGCATTATGTATTTCTTTGTTTTACAGGTCTTTCAAATGAGTAGAAATTGGTAATCAAATATTGAATGGGGATTATACGATGTTTCCGATTGCATTATTTTCATAACTCCCTTGATTTTTGCAAATCAGGTTGTGTATTTTCACTCCCTGAATCTGAATCAGTGAAATTGTCACTGATTCAATCAGTGAGAGCCGAAGTCACTGATATCTTTGGTCGAAATGGGTAGTTTTGCTGTCAATCAGCGAATAAGCGAACCTTTTCCTAATGACCGCCAGCATTTCACTGGTCGTCAGTAGTAAAAGTGCCGCTCCACCATCGCTCACTGATCGTTCAATTAGCACAGATTTCACTGATTCAAATAGTGAAGTTTCACTGATTCCAAAGTGGACCCAATTTTTGTCTGTTTTGTTCAGTTCAATTCACTGATTGCCAGTGGCAGGGTTATAACTGACACCATCAGTGAGTAGTCACTGTCAATCAGCAGTTTTTCACTGATTCAGACTGAGAGAGCAGGATTGTATTGCAGATAGCAACCGTGAGCGAGGTGATGCGTTTTTATTGAACAATGCTGTAGTTGTGCGCAAGCGCTGACATGTCGACTGGTGTTGCAGGAGCGGCGTGCCTTGGCGGGCGGCGGGCTGTGTACAGCTCAATGAAACCACATCACCTAAAGAAAATGGGCATTCTGAATTTTCCTTGTTTTAAGAGGTCTTTCAAATTAGTATAAATTGGTAATCAAATATTTTATGTGGATTATACGACGTTTCCGATTGCATTACTTTCATAACTCGCTCGATTTTTGCAAATCAGATGGTGTATTTGTATTGCAGGATTGTATTGCAGAGTGCCACCGTGAGCGAGGTGATGAGTTTTTATTGAACAACACTGTATTTGTGCGCAAGCGCTGACGTGGCGGCTGGTGTTGCAGGAGGCGAGGGGCGATGGGGCTGCGCGGTCGGCGGGCGCGCGCGCTGGTGGGCGTGGCGCTGGTGGGCGTGCCGCTGCTGCTGCTGTGGGCGTCCGCGCCCTCGGGGGCGCCCGACCCCCCCGCCCTGGCCAACGCCCTGGACGGCGGGCCCTCGGCGCGCGACGCCGCAGACGCCTTCGCCGTCAGGTGAGCAGTCACTCTCCCTTTCCCATCAGCGTCGAGACAACGTCGCCGCACAGATTCCTCAGAATAATCACTAACGCCCCATGGTTCATTTCAAACCGTAGTGAATTAAACATAAGCTCAATCACCCATCAAATAGCACGCCTATCCAGTAACTTCTACTCTAACATGAACTCAATAGATCAACTCAAACAATACAATTTAGCCTCAACAAACAACACACAGACCAGAATAAACAATAGATACCTGTTCGATTCCTTCCTAAAAATATTCTCAGACAATTGTGAACTGTAGGTACTCTCATGAGGAATCTACCCCAATGTAGTAGCAATAGTAGAACTTGGTTAAGAATAGTTTAAGTTAGTAGTAAGTCATCAATACACATGAAAGAGTGTTTTACTGATCTATGTCCAGCCTAACAAGCAAAAAAATATATATTCTCTGAATCTGAATCAGAGAAAGTGTCACTGATTCAATCAGCGAGAGCCGAAGTCACTGATATCTTCAGTCGAAATGGGTAGTTTCGCTGTCAATCAGCGAATATGCCAACCTTTTCATAATGACCGCCAGCATTTCACTGGTCGTCAGTGGTAAAACTGCCGCGCCACCATCGCTCTTTTGATCGTTCAGTCGTCACGTTCAATTAGTGTCACAGATTTCACCGATTCAAACAGTGAAGTTTCACTGATTCAAAAAAGTGGACCCGATTTTCGCTGATTTGTTTAGCTCAATTCACTGATTGTCAGTGGCAGGATTATAACTGAGACCATCAGTGAATAGTCACTGTCAATCATTAGTTTTTCACTGATTCAGACTGAGAGAGTTCGGACAGCATCGCTGCTGCCGCTGCACACACTCACTTACCAGGAGGTTCTAGCCCAGTGCTTGCCAACTCAATGCTCTGTCATAGAAATCTATGAAGTCGCAGGCTTCCGTGGCCGGAGTCATGTGGATGATCTTGACTGTCCGGGTGAGGCCGCGTCGAAGGCTGTGTTGCCGACGTTTCGACCATCTTATCGTGGTCTTCCTCAGGGCTGGAACGCTGCCTCAGGGCATTCCAGCCCTGAGGAAGACCACGATAAGAACCGAAACGGCCGAAACGTCGGCAACCCAGCCTTCGACGCGGCGTCACCCGGACAGCCAAGATCATCGTCATAGAAATCTGTTCGCCTGCTCTGAGCTGAGCAGCGGAGCAAAGGTAGTACCCGACGCGGCGGCGGGCGCACAGTGTTCCAATTATGTGGCGGAAATTGGGGGAAATGTTCGCTTGAAAAATCGATAATTAGGTTGTTTAATTGGTAATTGTTATTTCGAATGTTTATGATTCAATAACAATATGAAGAATTATATAATTGAACATACATCATTACATAACTCAAAGCAATAAACGACTCTTCATCATAATCAGTACTGTAATTCCACTTCCTTTCTTCTATTAGATAATATATTTTATACAATAGTTTATAATATAACGAATTAGTTCATTCTCAAACAATAATTAATGTTAACAAATAAGTGCCAGGTAGGGGTCACGTGAGAGAATTTTGAGTTCAGGCTCGATTATGTTTGATGTACAATTTTGTTTGAGAAAGTTGTAAATCCTCGTGATTTTATTCCTTCCGATCGTGAATATTCTTCCGATCAGCGTTGAGAAAGCATCGCCGCTGCCTCTGCACACATACTGTAGCGTCGTGCGCAAACATAGATGTGACAACATGGCGACTGCACGGCACCACAGGCTTTAAAAGTGGGGTGTCAGGATGTGACCTAAGGCGAAAAAAAAAAAACAGAGAGAAGGGCGGAAGGGCGCGGCCAGCCTAGCTAGGCGAGCGGCGACTCTCCACCGGTCACTTTTTTACTTTCTCGCCTTACGAATACTTCGTAAAAAGAGGATGTTATGAAATCGTGCGCCGGAAAAAGGGGAATTTTCGCCAGAAAAACTCTTATAGCAGGCGTCTGGTTCGCTGAAGCAGTCGATCTGTGCAGATCGGAGGCAGCCGCCGGGTGGGGTGCGGACCGCGTGTGCGAAGGCTAGGGCCGGCAATGTACTTTGTCGTGATGCGGTAAGATTCAAGTGAGTTGTGTAGGAATTCTGCGGTGCTTCACACGATCGGATTTATTCGATAATTATGTAGAGAGTGTGGTAGCCGTAGAATCTATATTACTTCTAGTAGTGGGATCGATTTATTTCGTTCATTTAACTATTGTACTTAAGGTTTATTTCGGTAGTGGATTTATTTATTAATAAACTATCAATAAGTTAAACCCACACTTGTGTGTGTGTATTATTGCGTGACGCCACAATACTTGTCAGTAGGTTCTCGCCCAGGGTTGTACAACTGGCGGACCGCGGTCGCATGCGGCCGGCAGTGCCAATTATTGTGGCCCGCGATAGGTTATTAGTCGAAAGTGAAAGTCCTTTGCATCCAAGGGCAAGAACATTTTGCATCTAGCGCACGCGATGTGCCAGGGTCAACATCTCTTCATCTAAAATAGTACATTGTTTAGATTTAAATTTTTTTTCTGGTAAATTCAGAAATTTGTAATCATCGCAATGTGTTTCGCTGCGTTATGCATGGTACGGCCTGATGCAACGCATTCCACTCCCACCCCCAGTTTCAGAGCAGCCGAGAAAACTGGCGAGATCAACAGTATGAGGAAGTCAGGTATGAATCGCCCGAGTAATGAAAATATGACCCGCAACCATATTAGAGGTTTCAGTTGTGGCCCTTGAGGCCTTGCAAGTTGCACACCCTGTTCTAGCCCTTTGCACTAGTAAGCAAGGAGCATAATGCACGTCCTACAGCTCGTACGGCATGCCAGAGATGCTACGAGAATAATGGGTGCTACCTCGTCGCAGTATGTAATGTCACATGTCCTACAACTCATAGGGCATGTCTTAGATGCCACACCAAAAACCATTATTAACTCGTAGGGCAAGTCACCGATGCACACATATTTTCCTGGTATCTAAAATAAAGTTTTTATTGTTGACTAGATCCTGGCTACTCTTCTATTTTTAAACAATGTTGACGCAATAATGTGAGAACGACCTGAATGCCTAGTATCGGCTTCGAGCCGTGCCGATATTTTCCATTGTTATCTTAGACATGCGTTACGAGTTGTAGGACCTCGAAATGCCCAGAAACCTCCGACCGCATAGTGCATTCGTGGGTGGCATGTCACACACGACCTACGAGTGCAAGGGGCTAGGGTTCAAGACCAGATGGTCGCGGATTGTCCACACTACTACACAACTCGCATTCAGTCGCTGTCTGGAGGATAATTCGGTATATCCAGGGTTTAGGGTGACACGGTTCCTTTGACTCACTGATTCGGTTCATTAGAGAGGAATCGACTCCATGAACTGAATCCTTGGCTACTATTCGCTAATATATGTCATCATTTTCACAATCTTGTACCGGTAGAAGTAAAGAACAGAGTTCGGTTCCTATTTCCGCGTTGAGAATGACTCATTCGCGGCGTCACCACAGTGTGCGCGGCTGACGCACTTTCCTGTGGAATTGTAACGCTTCGCTACGCTTGTCCAAGTTGAGGACACGGTGTAAGATATATGTGTTCACTCCCAGTCTAAAACTGAAGCTTATGTGAGGTTAGTTCTCACAGTTCTCGCATAAAAGCGCTGCGATCTTTGGATCTCATTTGGCAAGGCCGTGATTGGTCGTGATCAACCAATCGACAGCTCTGTGGCCAGCTAATTTTTAATTTCAAGTCTGTGATTTGTCGCTTCGCGGTGGAATTGGTAAAGTCCAAAGCGAACAGTTACGAAAATGATTAGGAAATATTATATAAAACTGTGTAATAACTACAGTTTAAGATGTCATCTTAAGATGTATATCTTACACCGCGACCCAAACCGATCGTGCGCAACGTACAGACAAGCGAGGAACTAGCCTCAAACTGACTTGAGAAAATTTGCCCCAAAGGCGGCTAGTTGACACACCTATATATCTTACACCGTGGTTGCGGCCGAGGCTCGGGTCTTCAGCTCGCGTGAACATAAAACACCCATGAGACTGTCCAACGAATAATTACCGACGCATTTAAGGCGACCCTTTATGCTGTGACCTAAGAAAATTAATCAATGCCTGCAAAACTATTCTCGAGTACTCAACCAGTGATTCGCGTAAACCGCGCCACTATAAACTTAGGAATCACGAGAAATAATGAATCATAAAAGGAATCAAACCGTGCCACCCTAAACACAGTTTATATCGAGAATTTTAGCGACCGGCTGCTCTGATCAGTAATTTTCTGTGCTTTCTCCGATCAATACCCGGGGAGCTATTTCCTTCTTCTCTGTCTTATCCCCTCCCTTACACACACACACACACACACTTCCCTGATTTACACTACCAGTCAGGAACTTAGAGCGCATCCCGCCTGGGTCCGTGCCCTCTGGGGGAGATACGTGTAGGGGAACTCTGCCTGCTGACGTGAAGGTCGGTGCCGGATCATACCATCCAGCAGGACATTACTCCAGGAATTACCGCCACCGCGTTAAAACATTCACCACACTTCGATTTTATTTAACGTGGCGTCTCAAGGTCACGCACGAAGGCGAGAGAGATAGAGATAGAGATAGGGAGATAGAGATAGAGAGAGATAGAGATAGATAGAGAGAGATAGAGATAGATAGAGATAGAGATAGATAGATAGAGAGATAGAGATAGAGATAGATAGATATAGATAGAGAGATAGAGAGAGATAGAGAGAGATAGAGAGAGATAGAGATAGATAGATAGATAGAGAGAGATAGATAGAGAGAGATAGATAGATAGATAGATAGAGAGAGAGAGATAGATAGATAGATAGATAGATAGAGAGAGATAGATAGATAGAGAGATAGAGATAGATAGATATAGATAGAGAGAGATAGAGAGAGATAGAGATAGAGAGAGAGAGAGAGAGAGAGAGAGAGAGAGAGAGAGAGAGAGAGAGAGAAGGCAGACTCCAGTATCGAGCCGTAAAAGTGAGAACTGCAGATCCGTGTTAGAGTTTGCCTTCCTTTTCCCTTTTTCATGCGTGACTTTGAGACGCTCCTTGAGACTTGTGTGCTATTGTGGTGCATGTTAGTGTAAAGGGGTGAGGTTTGGGTATGGAAAAGGAAGGAAAGATCGCGCGGGGTCCGTGACCCGTTTGTTATGGTACTGCTTCGACATTCACCTGGTATTGATCAGAAAAAAAATGTGGAAAACCGATCAGGACAGGCGGTCGCTATAATTCTCCTCCGCAGCGGCTGAATTCGACCGAGCCGACAATGTGGTGTCGAAAAGCCTGCCGCCGTCGGGACTCGAACCTAGGACCTTCCAATCAGAGGCACTGCTGTGACATCAGTGGACGCTCTGAGCTACCTCTCCCGGTCACAAAAGTAGGAAATATAAGGCATCCCGTCATAGCTTTGCAGGGACATGAAACATTGTCCTGTTTATTTATTGTGACCTTTCAAGTTCAGGAGCTGAAAGAACAGGGAGACTGTGATCCAATCGACAGATTCAATTCCAAAACTTTCATTCGTAACCAAGCTCCCGATTGGATAACCGCAACGCAGCTGATATCTGCCAAAAGCCACCATCTTGAAATCGGACAATTTATGGATGAGAAGACGATCGCTACAAAATCGGGACGGGTGACAACCCTAATGAAGCAGAATACAGTCGACTCCGGTTATCGTGAACTATTGCTAACTTTTTGGTTCACTATATCAGAGGCTCACTATATCCGATGACATCAAAATTAAATAGCATTTCTCCATAACGATTGATTTTATGAATAAAGAGATACCGCTAAATACATTAACAAGACGAACTGAAAATTTAAATATCTTTATATGTTCTTAAAAATCAATTATTTTCAATTGCTTCTACATTTTTCATTAGTAATTTCTCTAGATACTTCTCCAGAGTTTGTGCTCTCTTCATACTTTATTCTGAATTGTCTTCAGTGTATAAGTATCGTAATGCAGTCTTTACATTCTTCAATGACTCTTGCACTGTTGGAACACCATCCCACTCTCCAAAGATCCTTATAATTTCCAGAAGATGTATTTCCATCCACTATAGCCGAGTTTCACGGACTCTATAACCGAAACTTTTTTTATTATTCGAAACTTCTTTTGCATATTTATAATGTAAGTGAAACGGGACCAGTGAATTCAGTTCACTAGAACCGAGGGTTCAATATATCAGAGTTCACTATAACCAGAGTAGATTGTATTAAACGTTTCTCGTTAATACAATGACACATTGGTTGAGTTGCAATGCTGTCAGCAGAAAAATAACCTATATTGAAACTAATAACCGCTGCGTGTCAGCGACGGAGCAATGTCTGCGTCCGAAAACGAATGAGGAAACTCGTAAGTGTCCAGGCGACCTCACTCAGTCGCCTGCCCATTTCAGAACGAGGACTCTTGATGAATCAGAATGGGGCCGCTTGAGGAACACTCATTTAAGTTTCGATTACGAATTCGGTCCTTAACGTCCATTCTTAGATGTAACTCGCACCGAAATGCAGCGGCTACTGCTTTAATTTTGCCATTCGAAGCGGCAGAAATTATCATTGACTTCGCTTGGCTTCACGGCGCGTACATTTCCAAGAAAGTCCAGGGAGAGGCGAATCTACAGTCGTGCTAAAAAAAACCGCATCACCTTTCTTACAGTTGCAATCTGCAATACAATCCTGAAAATACACCTCCTGCTTTGCAAAAATCGAGCAAGTAATGCAATAGGAAACTTTGTATAATTCACATAAAATATTTGATTACCAATTTCTACTAATTTGTGCGTAAAATGTGAAAGACCAGTACAACAACGAAAATACAGAATGCCCATTTTCTTTAGATGATGCGGTTTCTATGAGCACTACTGTAGGTATTCAGGCACCCACGGCAAGCAAAGAATTTCACTCCTGACGCGATAGTTCAAATTAGTATTGTTGTTATTTGTTCTAACGGGAATATTCGGCGCCGTGAGGTTCTTGTGAGGGGCACCCCTGGTACATGCCGTATCTGCCATACCGTAGATACGGCTCTGAGGCCAGGTTAATCCTATGAAAGTTCTTCTATCCTGGAAATTGTTCATGTATATGAAAATGGACACGGTTCATAACCGAAGCCATTATCCAATAGTCCATCCTTATCACTTTGGACTATTGCCATTCTTTACGATAAGCAGATAAAGAGTTATCGTAGTATTTCAGCTTACACATCAGGCACTGATATACGAAGTCTGTAAAGAAAATCCGTGACTTTTGTCATTTCTTGCTTCTGACTTCTCGCATTGTTTGGAAAATTGTAAATGATCTTATTTCGAGATGTTTTTAAAGAAACAGATTTTATTAAGGAAAAAACCTCCATCGTCAATAATGTTGTTGTAGGAAGATGCCGAAAATATGCACTTTTGCAATTTTCGAAAAAAAATCAGGTAATTCAACGTAAATGAGACTTTTATCATTCTTTTAACTTTCCTTTACGCTAACGGAGAACAAACTTTAATAAAAATTGGAACCATTTTTGAGGAAAATGTTTGGAAATTTGGAACGATTTTGGAGTTTTCGGCACATTATTTCAGTACTTTCTCTTCTTGCGAAGTAAGGGGTGAGAAAGTGAATATATAAAGTTCACAACAATTATACTAACTTTTCTTACTTTGGAGCATGCTTGGCAATATATAATTTCGCCATCTGTTGTAAAATTGGAATCACCAAAGATTCTTTGTCAAAGTACTAATGCTTTTGAAGGCTTTTCTTTCCGTATTTGATCACTCGAATGAAAACTGTAACTGCGAAATGGAATAGGTCTAGGCTCACACTCTCTTTGAAAAAATGTCAACTTACGAAATGCATAGAAATGCATACAAATAACGCGTCCATCAACTGTGTTTTCTACGGCTTTCGTAATACGAAATACTCGCACCAGGTGGCAGTGAAACGCTACTTTTTTATTGATAGTTGTTTGTCTTCTGCATTGCTTAATAAAAGCGATAAAAACGCTCATTTGATTAATTTTTAATCAAGGATAATTGCATTTTCATTAATGAATATGAAAATAGGCTACATGTAGACATTTAAACACAATATAGGCATTTATTAGAGAAAGAGACATTTGTAGGCACTATACAATTCGCATGTAATTTCAGTAATGCCTCCAAATGAATACGTAAAACCTAAAATATTGCGATTTCCATTTTAGGAAAAAATAGGCAAATAGGTAATAAATGCTAATAATAACTGACACTTCACATTACGTAGGAAAGTTCAAAGATCGCGTTAGCTACACCGAAAGGTTTGTATTAATACTATTAAAGGTTTGTGTTAATAATACATAACGTTTAAAGACATTTTACTGTCACATTTTTCTAAACTTAAACGCTAACGTGATGTAAAGAGAGCCGTACACTTCATTGTCAAGAAAAGCGTCAATAAGCTTTATTTCGCAAAAACGACGAAAGTCATTTCTTACACCCGAATTCCTCAATTGCGAAGAAATTTCAACTAGTGGTACTTCAAAATGGCACAGACTTTTTCGTACTGGTCAAGTTTTCTAAATCCTTTAGTATGGCCTAGATTTTCGGTTTTTTCTCCATCCTCTTTCCAGCTGTTATTTTTTGCCGCCTAAAGAACTTTTTTTTTACATTTTCTTAATTTCTAGGTCCCCTTTTTTGTAGAACGGAATATTAGAGAAGAGTAAAACGTGGTTTTATATGGACAGTTTCGTTGTCAAAAATTGGAGCCTTTTTTAGAATATTTAAAGATTATTATAGAAGGGTGAATCTTGTTCCTATACGAACATATTCGTTGAACGCGTTGGATTGACTGGAGACGTTTAAAATTGCGGGTAGGTGTTCTAATAGACGTTCTGTAACTGCTGTTATCGCGTGTCTCTGGTCATGCATGTACGACATTGAGATAACATTACGACGTTTAAATGATAGAGTATCGTACCCCTGCTAGAACTTTTGTTTGTCCAACCCCGTCCTCTTCCTAATTTTTCCATTTCCTTATTAAGCCTGTAATGCATATTTTTCTTCAAGACCCTCTTTTCCTCCGTCACTTGTTCTAAATGTCACCTTGTAATTGAGAACAATATAATACGCCCTTGTCAATACAAACTATTCTCATTTAACTTTATTACCTAGCAAAGAGGTACACCCGTGTAGTACAGTCGCATAGAATATCAAGTAATTAGTTATTTTACATACAGTTGCAGATCCTACAGGCTCTGAACAGGATGGATAGAATCAAGAAGCGTCGAACCAGCAAAGATGTAACAGAATGGTCCAGAAGATCTCATGCTGTAGATAACGATGTGAGGAACGCTTCTTTGAAATCTCTTGCTTCAAAATGTTAGTTTAAGGCCCTAGAACGCTTCGTTTAGGAGTTATTTAACGATATGGATTCAGAAATCGTGACGCACGTTGCGGGTAGCATTTTACATGAATATTTAGTGTTTTTTAACCGCTTCCCTTACAAGTATTTTCTGAAAATTCTTGTCAAAATTATTATATTTTTTGTATTGTCTCATTCTTATCACGTCAATGAAATTAACTTTCCTATTAAATATCGTAAATATTTTTGAACAACTTTTGCAGATATTTCAATTTGCATATTCATATAATAATTATCCCGAGTTATCGTGAGCATGATGTGAATAACATTTACGTAACGATTTGGAGCGTTGGAATGTATATAACAAAACCCAAAGAGATACAATTTAAGATTATGTATTGTGCCTTGTTCATACTCGAATACAATAGACAATTTGAACCTAAATACTATTAAAAATGTCTTAAATGTTTCTAAATGTGTGGTAAACTCTAAAGCACGGAGTCACACAAAGAGTAACATTACAAACAGGGCAGTAGTACCTATTGTTTCTTCGTATTTTCTTGTTTTGTGCAGCCTTCACACGGCTGCACATTGCACACTGTCTTGTAGGATTTTGTCTTTTTTCTGTAAGTGGAATAAGATCTGGAAAATGATGATCTGTCAGTATAAGTGAAGTAGGTGTCTTCCCAGGTCTTCCTTGTTTAGGAGAAATTACATTGGGTTTATATTTCTTTATTAGCATTTCCACAAGCTCCATCCTGAAGAAAAAGGGAGTAGTCTCGCTTTTTACTTTTTGGTGAAGTACGTACGCATTCCAGACAGTGACATCAAGAAGATAGAAGAATTTGTTTCTATGGTCAGGACACAAACAAAAACGTTTGCACGAGATATCCCGGGATAATATTTTATGACACTACAAGCCTAACCCGAGTTAACTCGGGATAAACAGGGAAGCGCTTAAACAAATCCATCATATTTTTAAAGTCAAAGTACAATTGGTCACGTTTCCTTGATATTCTATTTCTTTAGAGACCTCATTTATAAAGATTGGTTGCGTGTGAGAGCCGCAACGGAAAGGTCTACTACTCAAATAATATCGGGGACAATGTGTTTAGTAAAGGGCGTGAAGGTGTGGCAGATGAAGGAAAGCAAGGCAATGAAACGGAAGAAGCTCGCTGAATTTTGGCGTTAACCTGCTTTGTGAATCACTAGTTCCACGTCGAGAGATTAAGATATGAATATCTTCTAAGGGCAGGTCAGAGTGGATTCGTGTTCGGTCGAGGAAAACATTCTGACAAACGATAACGTACATACTACGTCAGACATCCGTCTTGAAATTATCACGTAAATAGCGCCTTTTATATATGTACCTATTTGGCAATTTAGGGTTGGATTAATCGTACTTCGATCTACGAACAGCGCTTGTTGATAAAAGTCCGATGGTCCGATTAAAATAAGTTGGTGATTGACAGTTGCGAATGGAAGGAAGCGACGTTGACAGTTTGCGTACTACTGACCACGTGCTCCCGGGACAAGAAAATAAACACTTGAAGTAAATACTTATTAAAGTAACCAAATAATACACTCATATTGTATGAAGTTACAGCTCCAGAAGAACAACTGTCAATCACCAACTTATTTTGATCGGACCATATTTTTATTATCCATGCCTGGGAGGTAAGGGCAACATGTGGTGAGCATGACGTATTCCCCTCACCGTAACTACAATACTTCTACTGTCTGAGCTTTTTCTTTCGTCACACAACTGTAGGAACTGAGACGATTATAATGGAATGTTACAGCTCTTTTTTTGTCCCGGCCGGGAATCGAACCCGAGACCTCACCATGGAAAGCTTGCGGACCGCGGGGCTTCCGTCGCATGTTATGAAAGCGAAACTATTACAACTGCTCGCTGAGAGCTGTGTTTCAAATGAGATGAATTGGATTTCTCTATGTATCTTGTCGTTAGGCCGTCTAGCCAGAGTTAGTCTTAAGGCATTGACAATCTTACTATCTATTCCTCAATGTCAGGAATCATCCTAGTGACCAGAGAACATTTGGAGGCTGCTCTCAAAGCTCCTTCTCCTCTTCCAACTTTCTTCATCTGCGCGAAGCAAAACTTTTAGTGCCACAATATCACATTCTTTCTTATATTACTTGTAATGTAAATATACTATTTTAATATTGTAATTGTATAATACTAATTCTTTATCCAGCTGTTGGGAAAACTTTCCACCAAAGAATTTCGAAAGATTGAAAAAAATCTTTATTTAAAAAAATTGAAAGAATTTTGTTTATTTTTGTAATTCTAACTTTTTAATGAAAATGGTACTAAGGCAATTGAATTCAGTGCTGTGTACTTTTAAAATGAGCAAGAAAAGGAAAAAATGGGCTAGGATTCGAATTGTAGCTGAAATACGTAACACGACATATAACATCAGAAAAACATAATATACACATATATAAACATAATACATACATAACATTAGAGAAAATTCTCTCGCTTGGGCTGAAAATTTCCCGAAAGGTGTTTACTATTTATAGAAATCTGGATGTGACGTGATTTAAATGTGCAATATTGAAGAAGATATTACATTAAAAAGCTTTCTATCTCTAGCTTTTAATATATAAGGTGTAACTGCTTCAGTGTTTAAGGTGTTAAAACCTTTTGCGTTATTTGAGACTACCAAATCGAGTATTTCCGGCAAAATCTAAAAAACACAGGATTTTTCGGCATTACATAACACAATGTTCTCTTTCAGGGAAAGTAAAAAGGAGGGTAATATTATTAGAGAGTTGTATGAATGCAGGTTTCTCTACTCCGTTTTCTAGCCTGAACTGTTCGACAAGTCTCCACATATGAGGTATCGTTGCATTGGTCTTCTGAGGAGTGACATATGCATAAGATGTTGGTATATGAGGGTGACATTCAGTTATTTTAAACTGTTTTGAATATGATCCTTTTCAAATTAAGAAATCTGCACATCGGAGGTAAAGAGTACTAAGTCACTTTTACTGAGTTACGTAGAAGAACAGATTGTTTTCCTACGTAAGTAAATAGGCATGACGTTTCATTGACAGCTTTTAACTTCGTTATAATTGTATTTTCGGTACCTCCTGAAAGAGCAACGAAATTGGAACAAATGTGTTAAAATATACCGTTTTGGCGAAAGATGAACGTGAACTTTTTACTTCAGAGGCACATAAATGTTTTTACAGGTTGCCTATACTTTTAGCATGGAGACTCTTCCCGACCATAAATTTGATAAAGGCTGCCCCTTGGTGCCTTGTCAATAACAAGTAATTTTTTTTTGCTGTTGAAAGGTTTTGCACTTATTTTATTTTTATTATTTCCTTCCATCATTTTACATTAAGTGTATGATAAAGAATAGGCTTGGGTGGTTAATTAACACATTGTTTTTGGTTCTTGTACATTCTAGACCTCTTGATGGAAATCAATTTTACGAAAACAGCTAAATAGTTATATTGCTTTCTATTGTCCAAGTACCACGAAGCAGCTTTCATTTATATTTATAGTAAGAGGATACGCAAATCTCGGACGTAACTTTGGTGATGCGCGACTAGATCAATGCAAAATTCATCTCCATCTTGCTTTTGGATCAATGACTAGAATGCAGAAAGTTTAAAAAATGTATAATTTATTTATTGTTTGGTAATTACACCGTTCAGTAATAAATTACTGTATTGTGTGTTGTGATGGCTTACATTATAACTTACACTATACATGACACTTAACTACATTACTCTTGGTGTAAGAAACTACAAGGGCCCCTACTTTGAACAGTTTATGGAGAAAATTTGTAAGGCGGCTTCGAAAGGAAATTTGTATTTAATTCTAGTTGGGAGGTCATTTACTGAGACCATGTTGTAGTGGACAGCTTGGTTTATTGTGTCTAGGTTGGAGGTAAAATTGTTGGAAAGGTGGGTGATATGGAATGCAGGAAGTGAGCAAATACAACGATCAAGAAAATGTGGAGGCGACTGACGAAAGTCCTCGTCTTTTCTTCGGCAGTGAAGGTCTTGAAACGAAAGCTTTCAAAACCTCTCGCAAGGGCGCGACAAGAGCACTTCAGCTGATGGAGATGACTTGAAATATCTACAACTGTTTATTTATAGAATGGCAATTCTGGTTTACTTTTTGAGTTATTATGCATCCTTAGGTTGCCTTTTTTACTTCATTTTTAGTAATAAATATATTTTTTGGTTCAGTCTTTAACCTACGTGAGAAAGTCTACTTCTGATTTTCCTCGTTTCAATTCTGTGTTCCTCATTGCCAATAAGATTTATGTTGAAGTGCTCGGCAATGATTCTGCGCTGTCAAAACTTTTTTTGTTTTCGAGAGAAAATATATAATCTTATTTGCGAGATTAGGGCAATGTCTTATGCTTATTGGCCTCTTTACAACCAGTTTTACGTTTTGAGATAAATATTACGTGTTATTTTTATCATTTTCCTTTTGCCTTATCTACTTGTATATTACGGAATCTAAGGCCTCTTTTTAGGTAATGTACATGCTTTAATCAGCGGGTAAGTTGCATCCGCAAAACTACTAAATCTATTCAATAAAAAAAATTGGAGCCGATTTTGAGAAATTTTTGAAAATGACCAGGAATACCCGCAAATTTTGAAGAAAGTTTTTCAAAATCGCGGCGCCTCGAGTGGACGCAGATTGACCGGGGAAAATCCATTTTGGAAGAAATCGCACGTATGGTTTTAAGCGCTACTGTTGTTCACAGACGGACGGACGGACGTTTTGAAAAGACCCCACTTTTTCGGTATCAGGAGACCCGCAAATGTGTATTTCCGTTGAAATCTCGAAATCGATTTTCCGCAGCATTACATAACTTTCCCTATACTACGTATGTATACGGGAAAGTAAAAATTAACATGGGCGCCATGTGCTCAGTATTTGAAACGCCCTCTTAACCCCTATCAATCAGTCAATCAATCCAATGAGATTTATGTTTAATTTTCTCCTCTTGAACTACTTCTGGACCCCATTGTTCTGAAAGAAACGCATCTTTTCTTTCTCCCACAAATCCCCCCAAAACCTCCCCTCCGAAGGAGAGTTGTGCGAGAGGCCGGTTCCCAGGCAGTCTCCCTCGGTCTTTCTCAAGCCATAGAGTACGGAGGGAGAAAGTGAGAGAGATCGTCGGCGCGAGAGCGAATTCACGCAAAGCGCATGGCACGCGGCCACGCCAGCTCCGTGCGCGCAATTTGCACCCCACGCCCGCCAACCTCCGATCGCTGAAAACCCATCGGTTTCGTTATTTGATATTTATTTGGTCAAAAAAAAAAACAGTAAAAAAAGGTGGCGGCAGTGGTGTAGCGGTGAGCGTATCGGACTGTTATACCCAAGTTCGCGGGTTCGAACCCGATCGAAGCCATGGACTGAAGTAAAGCCGGCTGTCCCATGTTAGTAGATTTACTGCATGTAAAAGATCCTCAAGCATAAATGACGCCTCTGAGCTAAATCCAAAATCGCCTGTTTCGTCGCCCAAGGAATACCTTCTTTCTCCGCTAGTTGGTGAAATTTGCGTGGTCAGACGGAAGAGCAGGCCTCATGGCCTGAGTCTCGCCACGTAAAATAATGCGTTAATTCAATTCAATGCAATAAAAACTGTATATGACGTATGGGGGAGGAGATTATCTGCGCACATTTTCTTGAGGTACAGAATTGAAGAAAGAAAAAAAAGCGCAATATTAGCAAAATTATTTGAAAAACTAGACATTGTTCTATCTGCAGGAGGCAGGACTTGGGTTTTCATTGATTGATTGTGTTATGTACGCGTAGAATAATAGATATAAACGAATAGTAGATCTTTATTCGTTTTGAGATCGAGAATGACAAACATAAGACATGCGAACATAATTAATTCAAAGAATAACAACCCCATGACAACCAATATTACAACACAAAGAACAAAGAATATGTATAGAACCTCTTTTCCTCTCGAAAATTTAAATAGACGTAAAACAATACATTTTAAATTTACGGAGGATGTATTTTTCTTTCTCACAATCTTCTGTTGGTTTCTTTTTTACAAAAGTCAGAGTAAATTCTCCTTGATTTTCAATAGGTCCTTTCTTCAAAACCCTTTTTTCTACAACTTGTAAATTACCAGTATGATTCCGTGGTCGCAAACATAATTTTGTCTTCAACTGATCTTCCCGTTGATGGCTGTAGAATTTGATTTTCTGGGCGAGAAAGTATGTCAGATTCTTTGGATTTTCTACCAAACCATTGCTACCAAGAGAAGATTTTAGCAAACTCTCATTTGGTGAAACAAAATCTTAATATAGGTGTATTAAGAACATCTGAAACAAATTTAAAATCTTCCTCTCTTTTCATTTTAAAATCTGTACTTTGTTGTGTAGAAATTAAATAGGCAACACTTCTGACATGCTCGTCGCCAAAATGTTACGTATGCAAAGAATAATAGATATAAACGAATAATAGATCCTTATTCGTTGCCAGATCAAGAATGACATAAATGAGACTTACGAACGTAATTAATTCAAAGAATAACAACCCCATGACAACCAATATTACAAAACAAAGAACAAAGAATAGAACAGATTGGATTATGATTTCGGGTGCAACTGCTAAGGTCATTAGTCCTGTAATTGTAGTGCGTGCTTGTATCGCGGGATATGGCGGTCATTTTCCCTCGTTGTATCCGGGGATGACCTACCCTTTGGCTTAAGGGATTTTCCCCAACCAGGTATCTCCCACCAGCGAGGCACTTCCCCAGCCGGATCAAGCTTTAAGCTTCCGACTAGTCTCCCGGCGTGAGAGGTAGTGTAGCAAGTGTAAGTGTGTATAAGTGCGGGATGAGGATAGGATAAGGAAGAGGAAGGGAAGATCGCGCGCGGTCCGTTGCGTTTCTTAGGCTCTGCTCCGGCATTCGCCTGATGTTCTTCGAAAAAAAAAAAACAAGCAAACTACCAATCAGAACAGCCGCCCGCTAGAATTCTCCTCCTGACAGCGGGTGAATTCGACACAGCTATGTAGCTAATGTCGAAATTCCTGCCACCCTAGTCGAGTCGAAACCTAGGATCTCCCAGCACAGCACTGACATTAACGGATGCTCTGAGTCAACTAAGCCGGTATTTGGGTTCTATTGATTGTGACCTAGGGATCAAAATTTTCACTTTTAAAACAATGATTTGTAAAATGCGGAATGGTTGCACGGTTCTAGCTATAGTATTTCATTACTTCTTTATCACCGCCGTAATATTTGCATGACGTCGAAATGACGTGGACTCCCTCGCGGACATGACTGGCGTGCACTTGTGTGTTTCCCTTTTTCAGCGGGTCTCTCCTCAGCGCGCTTTTTCAGCGAGTGACTGGCGCCAACTGCTTTTTTTTTGTTGCAATTGTGCTGCAGTGCTGTTTGTTCTCACGCCATCTGTTCCACCATTGTCTGGCGGAGGGCGACGAAGCTCCGAAGGCAACGCATCCGTTTTCCAGACGAATTTTGAAGTCAAGAATTCAGGAAAGAATGTGAAAATATTATACAGTATACCCTCGTTAGTACGAACTCCCTTAACACGAATTTCGCCGTAAGACGGACAAAACTTTGGTCCCGGCAAGAGATTAAGATAATACGGACATTTATAGTCCTCGGATAACACGAATTTTTATTACACGAACTACTATTATTTCGGCCCTTGAATTCGTGTTAAGGAGAGTTTACTGTAATATTATGCAACTAGTTTATAATGTTAAGTTTTATTGCATGAGTACGTGTTTTGAAAACTAGTGACGTTAGTAGTGGACTGCAATTTTCATACGAATGCAATAAAGCAACATTATAAACGAGTCGCATCCGTTTTTTTTTGTATAACAATATTAGAAATTTATAAGACAAAGTTAATTTTAGTAAACAACTTTATTCTGACGTCACAGGTATTTGACATCTGTGGCGAAAAGAGGGTGGTCCTCAGTTCGGTTTCCACCACATCCTCTCGATTCTCTCGCTGCTTTTGGCTGAATGTGTGATGAAGCAGTTATTCGTGCCATTAACAGCAAACACCTCATACTTCGTGGTATTAGATGCGATTTTATGTACGATTTCTGTCGCGTTGCAAAATTCGCGTTCGCTATTCGCGTTCTATCGCGTTGAACAAAAATGGTCGTGTATAATGTTGGTGTTCAAAAAAGTTTTTAAAATTATTACAAATAAGAAGACGTTTAACAAGTTAACACATAAGTGGATTAGTGGGAGTGTGGATTGAAGTGCCTCACAGAAGATTTAATTTTGCAAGAGAAAGAATAACAAAATAAAGTTTGTAGTAAATTAGAGTATCGAAGGGTTCAAATTAATATCAAAGCAAATGAAGGTCACGTGTCAAATCACGATTCAAGTGAAAACATTAAGAAAATCACTAGATAAATCATGTCTAAATGTTTATTTAAATTAATGATTTATAAATCAATGTCTTAAATATGTTCCAACTTAAATTAAAATATTTACATAATCGATTTAAATCAATAATTTAAATCAGTGAAACAATTGAATTATTTAAACCAATTATTTAAATCTACGGTTCCCAACGGGTTGTCGACCCCTCGGATGTCGATATTTTGAAGGGATTCAATGATGACCACGTGCTCGATTGGGGGTCAATGGCCGCATATGAACCGGCCCTGATTAGTATAATCAAGATACCATTGATTACAAAAAATATTGATGAATTTGATAATTAATTGTTTTGTGATATAAAGCAACAAAACATAATTATAAATAATAAATTATCTCTTCTTTCGTGCCCATCGTTCATCCTTACGAGTTAGGATTATTTGGGAACTCAAGCAATTATAACGACGCATGCGCAACCATAACATGCAAGAAAATACTCTCCGCAGAACACATTGGAAAAATGTTATGGCCTGTCCTTAAAACAAGCTCAGCATTTTGTAACCATTGCAATACAAAGAAGATTAAAAACCTAGTGGCTAAAAGCGGAAGCCTCTTTTGAATTTAATCGAAGGTACAGTAAACAGATACATAATCGAAATTGTTGTATACAAGATAGTTACCAATAATTACTGATAATCGAAATATTTTCGAGACTATTGGTGTACGAAATTGTAATCATCAAGGCACTCATGTGCAATTCATTGTGTTTAATGATTCTGGACGCTGTATATCGAAAACTTAGGGAGGTCGATGAAGGAAACTACTCTCGTAAGGGAAGCGGGAATGGCCTATGTTAATGTAAGGAACATTTTCTCAGAAACTACATAATTTACAGACTTGAAATTTTATGTGAGGGTTTATTTATTAGTTGTAAGTATTTTAACGAAGCGGTTTATAAAAATTATTTTTAATCTAAAATTCTATTGTAATTGGCTTTGTTCTTAAAAATACTAACATTTATAAGAATATTGTCAAAAGTATTTAACATTTACAAATCGGCCCCAATAAAGTATATAAACTGGTGTGATACATGCTCTGTTAAAATTAGAGCATCCTCCTATTAGTTTTTGATAAAATGTTCCCTAAAGATGAAAATTTTAAAATTACGGGAAATTGCTCTTAAAATTTTCAGAGCATTCCTGGTTTTTATGGTAGGCAAAAAACAAACACCTATATTTTGACGCTAAACAACTCTGAATGTTTACCAGAAACAGAGTATTCAACACTAGAAAGCAAACTATTAAATATTTCTCACAACGAAAGCAGAAAAGCAACATCCACGATGTGTCAAAACGGCCACGCCCACTTCCATGCTACATAAAATTAAAATTTAAAAAAATACTTCGAGATGACATATTAAGAGGGAACTTGGCTTAACGCTGAAAGCTATCAAATAATTAATGACTCGAAAAAGTAAAAAATTGTACTTTCATCATTTTTTCTCCATTCTGGAAAGTTTTTTATTATTAATTTACAACGTTCAGCCGTGAGGCTCTTCAGTTGATTGGCCGAGCAACTTCGTATCAAAAAAGTGTGAAGGGGATAACTTCTTGTTACCTCCCTGATAGTGATTTCATGTGTTTTACCTTCAGCCAGGGTTATTGCGAGGGAATTATGTTAGAGCAATGACAGGATTAAAAAGGAAATACGATGGGAGGGACAGGTAATTGCTAGAAATGTTTTGCCTTATTTTCTGGAAAGGTGTTAACGAAAGGGAAAGGTTGGGAATCCCTGATTTCAATCAGGACCGGCGATTGGTGTTATGTCCGAGTAGGTAGTTGGTCCGGGTGGGGGTCCCCCATCCCCCTTCATCATTCACCGAAAATGTATATGAAGGGAAAAATACGAAATATATTTTTTTCACACTCATGTTTATCATTAAATTGTCATCAAATTGTTATCACATTTATTTTATGTATGTTGCAATGGAAAAATAGCGCAATGCTTTGCATTTTTATACGAACTCATTTAAAAATGTTTGCAAATAGATTTTATCGTTCATGTCACTATAAACATGTAAAATTGCAACACTGTTGAGTCGATCTTGCAACATAGTTGATCATATATACGTTTTGAGTCGACACAATATCGAGAAACTTCCTTCATTTCTGGAATTTGACGTTTATAAAACACCCCAACTCTCACCCCAAATTCCGAGTGGGTATTTTACCCACTCGGAATTGTTTGAAACATTATCTGCCGGGCCTGATTTCAATCTTGGCCACCCCAGTTATTACTCGTTCACTTTATATTTGCAGACGGCAGAATTAGGAACTAATGTTGTTTTGAAAGTGAAGGCCCGAACACACAACCGAGAATACACGAATGGTCCCGATGTCAATCAGCATCTGACCAATCAGCTGTCTCCGAAGGCAGCACAAGCGCTACGGACACAGCTGACGAATCATGCCTTTCTGACAGTGAGCTGGAGTCGCGCTCTTAAATGATTAAGATAATATACAATAAAATAGATCACACCACACGCTATTCTCAACATTCCCGTACAATATTTTTATTTCTTCTTTGCACTTATCTACTGCTTAAAGGTTATGTTCTTGCCCCGCCGGGGTTCTGTGTGCTGCTCACCGCCATCTATATCATATTAAACGGTCAGTATCCACTGCAGTCGCGCGTTTCTCATTCAGTCGGCGGTGACTTCATGTAAACAGATCGCAGCGCTCCGTCTGCAAATGTAAAGTGAACGAGTAATACGAAATTCGGGGCCTTCTGAAGCGGGGCGGCCCGACCGAAGAGTCGAGAGCGCCCGGCCGCAATGCGCATGCGCGGGCCGGCCGATGAAGTGCGTCGCCCGCGGCGCTGCGCCCGCGAAGCGAGGCCGACGACCGCAGGGCGCACGCGCCAACGCCCCCCTCCCCCTTCCCCTTCCCCTCCCTTCCTCCCGTCATCGCTCCGCACTCACCGGCGGCCGGCGCCAGGCCGCTCGCTCCCAAGGTAGAGACCTACACTAGCGTCTCGGGAGAGCAAACGCGCAGCTACGAATGTACACGAAGATAGCCGAGCGGACCCGAAGACATCGAACCGAGCGGACGTTCATGGCGCGAAGCTTTAATTCGACGTTTCTGTGGTCACGGGGTAAACGTTCTTAACATTTTGACTGCCATGTGCATCACATGTGATTGCTTGTGAATCATATACGATCACAGCTCCATTGAAATCAAGTGAGTGACTTATTCTGCTGGCCAAGTGTAAAAGATTTTTGTCTTTGGCTATTGGTTGGCACCCCTGAGTCGCCGGAAATAATACTTTTTTGAACACCTACGCCCAGTGCCTGGACACATAATTGGAGAGTGGTCTTGGTCAGAACCAAAAGTTCACGATATATCCCGTGGCAAAGTGTTAAGTCAAAAATCTTAGTTTGGAGAAAACAAGGGTTAGATCATTGAGCCAACGTTTTTTCCTATGCTCAACACTATTTCCCAATGCATTTTTGTCGAAAAGGGGATATTTGCATTCGGTCGTTTTGCTAAAATAAAATATAAGATACTTAACTTGCAGTTTCAGTACTTAAGTCAATTTCGCCAAAAATTGAATATAGAACTTTTACCTCGTGGCCGCAGATTTGTTGCATGAACAACATGAGAAATACATGAACAACTCTGTAAAGAATGTCAAGCCGCTAACTCAACGTCTCGCAAATATTTCTTCCAATATTTCATCCAACATGAATTTTGTTTGCGGGCCGATGAACATTTTTTCCATCGATTATGCATTGCTCGTCCGTGGATTTATTTAACTTCTTTGGAACTATATTTTGAAGATTCTACAAACAATTGCCATTCATCTAGATTAGAGAGAACGCACAATTGTAGAGAACGCACAATTGTAGAGAACGCACAACTGTAGAGAACGCACAACTGTAGAGAACGCACAACTGTAGAGAACGCACAACTGTAGAGAACGCACAACTGTAGAGAACGCACAACTGTAGAGAACGCACAACTGTAGAGAACGCACAACTGTAGAGAACGCACAACTGTAGAGAACGCACAACTGTAGAGAACGCACAACTGTAGAGAACGCACAACTGTAGAGAACGCACAACTGTAGAGAACGCACAACTGTAGAGAACGCACAACTGTAGAGAACGCACAACTGTAGAGAACGCACAACTGTAGAGAACGCACAACTGTAGAGAACGCACAACTGTAGAGAACGCACAACTGTAGAGAACGCACAACTGTAGAGAACGCACAACTGTAGAGAACGCACAACTGTAGAGAACGCACAACTGTAGAGAACGCACAACTGTAGAGAACGCACAACTGTAGAGAACGCACAACTGTAGAGAACGCACAACTGTAGAGAACGCACAACTGTAGAGAACGCACAACTGTAGAGAACGCACAACTGTAGAGAACGCACAACTGTAGAGAACGCACAACTGTAGAGAACGCACAACTGTAGAGAACGCACAACTGTAGAGAACGCACAACTGTAGAGAACGCACAACTGTAGAGAACGCACAACTGTAGAGAACGCACAACTGTAGAGAACGCACAACTGTAGAAAACGCACAACTGTAGAAAACGCACAACTGTAGAGAACGCACAACTGCAGAGAACGCACAACTGCAGAGAACGCACAATTATGCAGAACGCACAATTATGCAGAACGCACAATTATGCAGAACGCACAATTATGCAGAACGCACAATTATGCAGAACGCACAATTATGCAGAACACACAATTATGCAGAACACACAAACCTGGTTTATAGACCATACTCATTAATCCCCTAATGTCTGCACTAAAACAAAAGTACCTTCAAGAGCAGAATATTGGGTAAAGATCTCGTGTCTGTTTCTAAACGCCGAAAGCTTTGTCCCAGCAGCAAGAAGCTGTTCAGTTGTCTTTTTTGACAAATTCTGGCCCCCGTGTCAAATCATTTAGGTCTTCCTGCTCTGCTAAGTGCCAATCACTGTCACACTTTCCTAGTAATTAGTCTGGATCTTTTGAAGTGGAGGCTTTTGTTTCTGGGTGAAACACGGCTTCAGTTTCATCACTGTTTTCTTCACGATTTATTGACCCTTTTTCCAGGGGGTATAGGCACTCTTAATTCATTGTCACAGAAAACTTATGTAAATAATTGATCTGGACAGACCAGATATCATTATCGCGAGGAAGTAGCAGTCATTAAAATGGTTTATTGCTATTCTCTCCAACATTGGTACAGTGAATGCGAATGGTTTGAGTTTTCCATACAACCACAACCTAACGTTCGTTGTACAGATGACACCACTGGCAAGCACTCCACGGTTCACAAACACAACATCCAGAGGATAAGAATACGCAAGTTTTGTAATTTCATATTTTTTTCCTTTGAAATTTAGATGTAAATCTTCCACAAACTTAACAAAAGCACACTTTCAATGTGAAATGACGACTTGTATTTTATCGAACCAATTCAATTCAACTGATCTTGGCGAATTTCACCTTATAAAACCCACAACACTGTAATTAATGTATTAATATATTTGAGGCACACGCAAACCAGACACTAACTTCACGCGCTCTGCGGTTACAGTTCCGCATGACACCGAATGTCTCAGTATCTGCCTCACCAACAGTTGTATACGTGTATACTTGCGACAAGGTAAGGGGATAAAATAATTCCGTTCGGCGTCTGATGTGCAGTATGTGCATATAAGGGTGCACATACTGTCTTAGTGCTTAAACGGTCTTAGTCACTTGTTTTCAAAACATTCTCGAAGACCAACCAAGACCACTGAGACCTATTCGTAATTGAGCGTGACTACCAGACACAAGAATAAAGACGGCAATCTTCGAATTCAGAAGGTAAAAAAGTAACACGAAAACCTAATTTGGTTGTTGTCTCATGAAAGTGGCATAGAACTATTATTTTATTTTTAAATACATTTATGCATTTTGATTCTATGTATCGTTTATATCTTACAGGTGCAATTTAAATGTATTTTCATGAATAGCAAAATACGGTATGATACGGTATAAATATAAGGCATATTTAAAAAACTGTGACGTGACATGACGTTTTTATTGTGATACTCGTTATCTACGCATAAAATTGAGTAAATTGCGCACTTTACCTTCCTGGAGGTAAATATCTTGTTCCCTAGAGTAATTAGATCACTGCAAGAATTTCAACTAATAAAAACAAATTTTGTTGATAATTTATTCGGGATATTTGTGTTGTGGGATGTCGTAGGTTTCTTTTTGTGTTATCAGAACCATTGAAATGGAGAGGATGCCGCAGCCTTTGGTCGATGCCTTTAAATATCTGCTAATTCGTTATCCAAAAAATACAGGAAAGAACGCTCTTGACACTGAAATGTATACGTATATGTATGAGCGATATCTTATCTTAATATTTGAACACGAACTTTCACACGCGACCCACAAGCTGCCTCTATTCGTCATTTATAGCCACCGGAAAGTTTATGTTAAGTAGTATGGGTACTATGTAATTTGCCATAGATTGCCTCTTAATTAACGTCTTTTCCGGCCTAATTTTGTTATCTCGTTCTAAAACAATTCCAAGGTTCGTTTGATATAGTACGGCCTTACAAATTATAGTTTCTGCGCTAAAAAGCATTTAGATAGCAAGTTTCTTTATGTCTTCTGTCTTTATGTCTGTTAATGGTGTTTCTTTGGGGTTTGTGTCGATTAACATAAAAAGTTATCTACATACGCGAAATAAAAGCATTGGTAAAGTACTGCTGCACTACATTACGAGATGTCTGTTGTAGTCGTGAGTCTGGATGCCGAACTGCTAAACTCAAGAAAAGACTTCATGAATTTTCCTTGTGTTTTTGTTTTGTGTCTATGGGGATTGTGCTGCGAGGAGATAGGTTTATAGATAGGTAGATAGAGAGAGGGTGAGAATGAGAGAGGGTGAGAGAGGCTGAGAGAGGGAGAGGGTGAAAGAGGGTGAGAGAGAGTGAGAGAGTAATGTAAAGGGTGTGAAAGTGAGGATAAAGGGAGATTGATTGATTAAGGTTTAGAGGGCGCTTCAACTGCCAAGGTCATTGGCGCCCATGTCGAAGTATTTTAAAAAAGGGAATAGGTTCAGTATGTGTTACAGATGGAGCCTACCCTCTAATTAAAAATCATATACATAAGGAGAGACTTGAATTCTACATCGAGTATTCAAGTAGTAGGACAGAAAGAATATATAACAAACACGTAAAATTCATAGTAGAACTAAAAGTTGGCTGTAAAGGGGCCAAAAATAAAACAACAAAAAGTAAAACACTATTCTATTCTCTCAAATAAGATTATATATTCCGCTTTCCCTCAAGAAGCAAAAACTTTTGAGAGCGCGGAATCGTCATCCCCGAGCACCTCCCTTAGCGAGTTGCCCAGGCCATGTCTTCGTCGGTTGCCTAAATATTTCCTGCAGTTCAGGAGGACGTGTTCCACAGACAGAGCCGTCCCGCATGAGTCACATACGGGAGGAGTTTCTCCTCGAAGGAGGAAACCGTGGGAAAAATGGCAGTGTCCAATTCGAAGACGAGTTAAAATTACTTCCTCACGCCTAGAGGAGCGAGATGAGGAACGCCAGGGAATTACAGAATTCTTTATCCCACTTAGTTTAAAAATTGGTATTGTGCCACTCTGTTTGCCACGCTCTAAACAGAGATCGTTTCAAGTAAGCCTTAACATCGGACAATGGCACAGCAGGAACGTCGATACAAGTATACGAGTAGCAGACTTCGCCGCCAGGTCGGCCAGCTCATTCCCTGTGATTCCCACATGGCCTGGAACCCAACTAAGAACCAGGTCATAGTTGCGGGACATGAGACTATGAATCAGGTTTTGAACTGATTTTGTCAGGTAGTCTGACGAAGGCCGGGAGACAGCCTGAAGAGAACTGAGAGAATCAGAACAGAGAACTACTCGCTGCAGCGTCGTTGACTCGATGTACATTAGGGCTTTGAGTATTGCATACATTTCAGCTGTGAATGTACTGCACTGTGAATGAAGACGATATGATTTGGTGGCCCAGATGCAATGAAAACTACACGCCACTGCGTCATGTGCGATGACCCGTCCGTGTACAAGAATAGATGATCCGGATAGGCTTCCCTCATATCCTGAAACTGCTTCTGGTAAACCAGAGGACTAGTATTTTGTTTGGGAAGATTGGAGAGTCTGAGGTCAATATTGGGGGGAAGGAGTTTCCAGGGGGGAATCAGGTCATTTGGGGGTTTCACAGGAGTGGGAAGATCGACATTTAGTCCCCGCAAAAGATTTCGCAATCGAATGCCTGGGGGCTGGGTAGCGATGTTCGAAGAATATAAGAAGATTCATATTTTGGGCGAGTGATTATTCGGCGACAAGGATGATTAAAGAGACCTGACACTTTAGCACCATAAGACGCTAATAGAATATCTCGCCTTATTTTTAAGGATGGCTCCCCAGCGTCAGCTAGAATGCACTCGATTCGGCTGGTGCGATACGCGCCTGTTGAGAGGCGAATACCTGCGTGGTGTATGCTGTTGATAGGTCGAAGGGTGGAAGGAGCTGCAGAACCATACACTTCACTACCGTAATCCAATGCTGAGCGAATGAGTGCTCTGTATAACCGCAGTAGGGTAATGCGGTCGGCTCCCCATGAAGTGCCACTAAGCATTCGAAGAAGATTGAGGGGGGAGACGCATCTGGTTTGCAATGTGCGGATATGAGAGCGCCACGTGAGGGACTTGTCAAAAGTCAGCCCCAGAAACCTGGCAGAGTCAGTGAATGGAAGCTGATTTCCTCCCAAGTACAGGATTGGATCGCTATGCAAGTGGTATATTCTGCAGAAGTGCAGTCCAGTGCATTTAGTAGGTGAGAACTTGAAACCTGTCGACATGCTCCATTCATGCAGCTTGTTGAGCACCAGTTGGAGTTGCCTCTGGATCACACTTATGCTGCTGGATGAACAAAAAATGGCAAAATCATCTACAAACAGCGATGCCTTCACAGGTTCCCTCACGACCGGACGCTATACTATTGATGGCTATGGCAAACAGAGTGACACTTAGTACCGAGCCTTGGGGGATGCCGTTTTCAAGGGGGTGACTGTTAGACAGTTTGTCACCGATGCGAACTCTGAAAGATCTGTCCGATAAGAAATTTTGGAGGAATAAGGGGAGCTTCCCCCTGAATCCCCACGAGTGCAAGGTTCGCAGAATGCCATACCTCCAAGTGGTGTCATACGCCTTTTCTATATCGAATAGTACGGCGACAAGGTGTTGTCTCAGAACGAACGAGGTTGAAATTTCCGTTGCAAAAGCGACGAGATGGTCAAGGGTAGACCGGTGTTTCCTGAAACCGCACTGAATTGGTGCCAGTAGGTTTCTGCACTCCAAGGTCCAGACCAAGCGCTGGTTTACCATCCGTTCCAGCACTTTGCAAACGCAGCTGGTGAGAGAGAGAGGTCGGTAGCTCGATGACAGCGACCGATCCTTTCCCTCCTTCAGAGCTGGGATAACTATGGCTTCTCGCCATACAGCAGGGATGGTGTGCTCTTCCCAGATGCGATTATAAAGGCGGAGGAGAAATTGCATCGCCACATCAGGAAGATGTTGTAACATTAGGTTGTGTATTTCATCAGGACCTGGGGCAGTTCGTCTGGCCAATGCAAGAGCAGAGCGCAATTCCGATATGGAGAAAGGTGTGTTGTAATCTTCACACGCTCTGCAGAAGAAATCCAACGGACGGCTCTCCATCCTTTCTTTGATCAAAAGAAAGTCAGGAGCGTAGTTCGCCGAACTTGACATGGCTTCATAGTGCGCGGCGAGTTCCTCTACAATCATATCTGGGGATGTAATAATTTCTCCGTTTTCAGGAGACCTGGCACCGTATTTGGTAAAGAGTGTCCTCTTATCTGTCGAATTTTTCTCCATACCAGGCGTGGTGGCGTGTGACAATTGAGAGACGAAACGTACGCTCTCCATGATGCATTTTTGCTCTCTAAGATAGTTCTTCTAGCCTTCGCCCTGCATCTTTTATACTCGATTAAGTTATCCACTGTTGGATAGTGTCTGAGGCGTGCCAGTGCCTTTTTTCGAGCACTGACCGCTCTCGAGCAGTTCTCATTCCACCACGGAACGAAAGGAGTCGCGGTTTAGCACTTGCCTTCGGAACTGCGATGGAAGCGGCAGCGAGTACAGCGCTATTAAAATGTTCTGTCATTTCATCCCACATTTCCGAAGGGACCGTCTGATAGGTTAACATTATTCTGGAATGTCGACCAGTCAGCTCGTCGCACGATCCATTGAGGGGGCCGTGCACAACTACGGCGAAGATGGTCAATGTGGACAATCGTGGGGTAATGGTCGCTTCCATAAAGATCTTCTAATATGGTCCACCGCATAGCAGTAGCAAGTGAGGAGCTGCAAAGGGCTACATCAATAGCCGTGCTAGAATTCGTAGCTACGGCAAAATGAGTTGGTTCCCCAGTGTTGAGAATAGCCAAATTCATGGTGTCGATTACTGATTCCAAAATAGCACCTCTTTGACACGTACGAGAGGAACCCCAAAGAGGGCTGTGGGCGTTTACATCACCCACAACCAAGAAAGGTGTGGGCAATTGGTTTATTAGACTTAGAAGGTCATCAGCCGACACCGTTTGTCTTGGGGGAATATAGACATTACATACGGTGAGTGAGAGGGACGGCAGATATACCCGCACACAAACTGTTTGAAGGTCAGTGTGAACAGGGATTTCCGCAGAATGCAGCGAATCCTGGACCAAAGTAGTAACTCCGCCCGTGAGCGCGAAGGCCGTCATCGACATCAACCCTATAAGGAGTGAAACCGCGAAAATGTATGGACCGTGATGGAGAAAGATGCGTTTCCTGTAAGCAGAAAATTGATGGTGTATAACGGGACAATAAGAGTTTTAATTCGTCCCGTCGGAGAGAAAATCCGTTCAGATTCCAGGATAGGAGAGCCGTTGTTTAAAAGTTAAGAGGATTTCTTCTTTTCCTTTTTTTCGCCTCTGCCGCCCGAAGGAGCGAGTGTCCACCCCGGCTGAAGTTTCCTCCGAGGCAGACTCATCCTGACCACTGCTAGACAGGCTGAGAGATCGCTCAGAGCGAGTTTCAGGAGTCGGGGTAGGTGGTCGGAGTTTGGAGGATCTATCGTTTTTCTTGTCCAGGCCAGCAGGCCGTGTGACATCAGCCTTCTTGCGCGGCTGAGAAGTGGATTCTTGTTCTGTCTTTGTCTTTGTTGTCTTCTTGGGTGGTGTCTTGAATTTTGTGGGGATTATTATTTTCCCACCTTGCAGAGGCGATGTCTCCTCAGGGAAGTCCACTGGGGATACCTGGCAACAAAAGTTCGCTACTGGGGGAGTAGCACGAGAGGACTGAATGCTCGTCGCTTTGACAGTGTTCGCTAGAGTGCTAGAAAAAGAACGCCTGAGATCCACAGGGTTCTTCACCAGGTATCGGCGTTTCGCTTCCGGAAAAGATACCTTCTCCGTCACCCTAATCCTTTGAATCTCCCTCTCTCTCAGATATGTGGGGCACTTGTTAGAGTTGGCCGCATGGTCTCCTTCACAATTTACACAGCGGGCTGGTGATGAACAAGGGTTGGGATCGTGCGCGGAATTACCGCACTTTGCGCAAGCAGGGCTTACGGCCATGCACCTTTGTTGTGTATGACCGAACCTCTGACACTTAAAGCAGCGCAGGGGTTCGGCACATACTTGCCGCACGCGAAGGTTATAATAACCACAGCTAACATACTCTGGGAGAGAAGGGAGATTAAACGTCAGGATCAAGGTAGAAGTGGGGATCTCTTTCCCATTCTCCTTCCTCCTGATCCTGTACACCTCCGTTACACCGTAGCTCTTGAAAAGGAAAGAAGTTCATCCTCGTTTTCAGTCGCAAAGTCTTCATGGTTGACCACTCCCTTACATAGGTTAAGTGTAGGGTGAGTGGTCACTTCCACTTGGAGGCCGGCAATCTGTTCAGTTTTAAAATCTTTTCTATTTGTTCGTCGGTGCGTGCTTCAAAGAGAATTGTACCATTTCTTTGTCGCACGACCGCTTGAAGCTTTCCAAAACTCTCCTCAATTGCTCGCGCAAGGCGGACCGCACTAACACTTTTGAAAGTTTTTTCAGTTTCCGAGCAAGACATCAACAGAAACCGAGGCTTTCTTGGTTTATCTTCTTCCCGAGGAAGAAGCTATTTAGATCAACTGTTCTGTCACATCTCCTCTTCCTTGCAGAAGAGGGCAGGGGGGGTTGTTGAGTATCCATGAGATGGATATAAATTCATCTCCGTGCTCCCCACCCACCATGGAGTCCAACAAGGGGACACCCCACTGGGGTGCCAGGGCTGACACGAAGATATAGTAGGGGAATGTCACAGCGCTGCACCGCCGTGGATCCCCCCGCTCACCCTGGAGTTCAGTGCAAGACCTAGTCCGAGCCGATTGATCGGGAGTGGGTTAGCTCCCGACCGCCCGTCTAGAAGAGTCCGAGGCCAAAGCGAGTGTATTGACACCTACAAGGAATGTTCCCCAAAAATACGTAGACGTACCCCTTAGTGCAAGCCAAAAAAACATAGCACCAGGACTAGTTGGGAAACAAACAGGTCTCTCAACTGCCAGGACACACATTCCCTCCGACACGGGTCGCCATGCACGGCAAACACATGGGTGGGCGTTCAGCATACAGAGAAGGCCAGTGAGGAAGAAAAAGGAGTGAAAAGAATATACGTGACATGAAATGAAAAGCAAGACGATGAAAAAATGGAGAAAGGAACACTTGAGAGCCTTCTCTGCATCCCCCCGTCAGGACGTGGACCAACCCACCTCGACGGGGATAAAGGGAGAGAGGAGTGAGAGAAAGTTGTAGTGAAGAGGCGTAGGAGAGAGTGTGGAAATGGGAGAAGAATGCAGAAGTGTGTGTGTGTGAGAGAGAGAGACACACACACACACACACACAGACTGACACACAGAGAGGCAGAGGCAGAGGCAGAGACAGAGAGAGAGGATAGAAGGCGCAATTTGCAAACCATTAAAAACGAAATGGAATCAAAGTTTTCTAGCGCATTTGCCCACAATGGACGCTTAGACGCTGCACGAAGCGAAGTGTCGTGAACAATGGTTTGCGCAGAGAGGCGAAAGTCATCTCTGTTCTGCTGAACGCACTGCTCTCCCTTCAGCACACAGCACAGGCCTCCGAACTGGGGACCTCCTCCAGGATCTTCTAGCGGGCAGGATGACGGCCACGCCTCTAAACATCATCGTGGGACTGCCGCGTTCTTCTGTAATGATAATGTTTTTAAAGGGTATCTCTGCATTTGTTAATACCACTCAAGAACACTGAAGAGTTCTTGCAATGTGCAGTAATCTGTTCTTGTTAACTAGATCTGGAGTCATCGAACTGTGTTGTTCGCAAATAAGGTATGCCACCCGATCTCGTTTGTTTCATTCCGGGAGGGATTTAACCCCTCCCCCTCCTGAGGGTTGGGACCTGGACCTTCGGGCTACAATCCTCACCCCCCGTCCGGAGCACAGAAGCTCCTTCGGGGCAGGTAGCCGTATACGCCATGCAACGTCGCATAGGAGTGTCTCCCAATTAATCCTAGATAGGACCACCCAGCCAACTTAACCGTTAACTGGTGACGTGCGGTCACGGTGACCGGCGAGGAAAAGTAAACTCGCTGTCCTCTCGACCGGTGCAACGCAGGAAGTTTTGATTTACAGTACCTTATTTCTTTCTAGACAATGTTCGGGCGTGGGCTAGCTTGTCTAGTTGTAGCCGTTCGCTTCTGAGAATTAGTTGAAGTTACGGATCGGTCTCGATTACCGCACCTCGCCAGTAGTAGAAGTTATACTTGGTAATGCATTTTATGCTTAGGAAATAACTTTCATTTAACAGTATGTTCTTATTAGAATAAAGGTTGTTTTATGTAGTCAATATAAATTCAAAGCCCTTCTATACGTACTTCAATTGTCAGCTGCAAAGAAAAAATATGGAGCGATGTATGATCTAAAATTCTCTCTGTGAATAATTAAAAATTATATTACTTTCTGTAAATTCTTCGATTTTCTTTATTATGTTTCTTAAAATGAAAAAAATGTGAATTCGATGTGAAATGAAATAACGAAAAAAAAACAGTATAAAACTTTCCCGGTCACAGTGACCGCGCGATCATTCCTTCCTCTCCCTTGTGCTATCCTCACCTCCTTACACACACACACACACACACACACACACACACTAACATGCACTACACTACCACACATGCCGGGAGACCGGTCGGGAGCTTAGATCTTGTCCCGGCTGGGGCGGTGCCCCGCTGTTGAGAGGTACCTGATTATGGGAAAACCCCGCTAGTCGACGGCAGGTCGGCGCCGGATCTCGCCATCCAGCGAAGAAAGATCACCGCCATCTCCCGATGAAAAATGCACTACACTTACGGGACCGGTGACCTCCGTAGTTGACGCGCCCGGAATCACGAAGACTCAATCTATCTATCAATCCGGTACGATCACGAGGGAAATAAATGAAAGGAAGAAGGACGTTCTGGGGAATGGGGTGCGAGAGAGTAGAGCAGGGCGCCACGCCGAGCGGCGGGCGCAGGCAAATGAGCCCCCGGAGCGGCAGGGGAATGAGACCGAAACGGCACACGGTGGGCGCCAAACACCAGGCCTACGAGGGAAAAAAAACAAACTCTTTTTTTCAGGGTACGTAGATTGCGGACCGGGAGGAAAATAAGAGCTGAACCCATATGTAAATTGCGGACCAACCCGGAGAATTGCATATGTAAATTGCGGACCAACCCAGAGAAAGGCATATGGAAATTGCGGACCAACCCAGAGAAGGGCATATGAAATTGCGGACCAACTCAGAGAATGGCATATGGAAATTGCGGACCGACTACCTAACCTTCCAGGGAAAAGTGGAAGGTGACACTTTATTTTCGAAGAGCATTTTTATAATAATTATTCCTAAACACCATTCTCTTCCCGAATTTCCAGAATTAGGACTAGCATTTTTAAAAAAAATGGTTTTCATTGAACTGAATCATTCGTTGAATGAATTCTGCTTTTCTTGCCATTTTTATATTCTTCCCTTTTCTCTGCTAACATGAAACGAAGCTGAACGTGAAGTTTGGACACCCTTCTGGTGCTTTTTTTTAGTTTTCATCTTGCTGTAGGAGCCAGTCTGGGAGATTTTCAATGAGGCACAAGGAAAAGCTGGGCAGCAGCGCTGCGGCGGTGGCCCCCTTACCTGCATTTCCTTTTCCTCACTCCTTTTCCTGGCCTGAGACTGGTCCGCAATTTACGTACAGAATTAGAAAGTAAGAAGATGAAGGGATTATTTTGTCCGCAATTTATATACGGCCGTTTTTCCCCTTCGGAGCCAGCTTCAACGACGCTGTACACCTCGCCCCCACCTCCCATGACATTCATTCTTTGATATCCGTATCTAGGGCCTGAGGAGGCTCCCTCAGTTCCCTACTCTCTCAGCATTTCATCTCTCTCTAGTTCGCTAGGCCGGAACATCACCTAACGATAACCAACGGAGGCAGCCGCAGCCCTTATCCGCTAGTTCTTCGGCTATCTGCTAGACACCGCTGTGAACCGTGCATCCTCAGGGGAATGATGGCTAATGATAGGATATGGAATGATTGATGGAGAGAAACGTTGGAATGCAAATAGGCAGGGGAAACGGGAATACTCCGAGAAAAACTGGCGCGAATCCGCTTCGTCGGCGGTTTGTGGCGGCGGTGATGTAGCGGTTAGCGTATCGGACTGTTATACCCAAGTTCGCGGGTTCAAACCTGATCGAAGCCATGGATTTTTAAGGGCGAAAAAATCCTTCGTACGCCTTCTTTCGGAGGGGAAGTAAAGCCGGCTGTCCCAAGTTAGTAGATTTACTCATGCAAAAGATCCTGAAGCCTAAATGAAGCCTCTGAGCTAAATTCAAAAACACCTGTTTCGTCACCCGAGGAATGAATACCTTCTTTCTTCGCTCGTTGGTGAAAGGAGCGTAGCGAAATTTGCGTGGTCAGACGGAAGAGGAGGCCTCATGGCCTGAGTCTCGCCTCGTAAAATGCATTAATTCAATTCAATTCGTCCGCAACAAATTCCACTCTTGGAACGCCTGGTTTGAACCTTGGCACCTGCCGGGGAAGGCGTGCAGTCTGACCACTGCGCCAAAACGGGCACGGAGGCCTATGAGGAAGGGATGGGACGTTGATGTCCTGGTTTACAAAATACCTGGTATACAAAAATTTGTGTAAATCATTCATGTATTTAACGTGTGCCATAGGGCGAAAAACAATTAAAATGGAGGTCTCGTCGATAAATGAAGTCTATATTATTTTTTAATTCTCCACCCAGATAATAAAATCTTGCGTTAATTGTCCTGATCATTTTTAAACTTTTTTTAGTTACTCAAGGTCGAATCTACTTCTAGGTGATTAGCGACCTCTATTGGACTTAAGCGTTATGGTATCTATGAAGATGAAACGATAGGGGGTGAAAGTACGAATTCATACAACCATGCACGAGGCAGGTCCCGAACCCGCGACCATTCGGTCCCAGATCGCTAAGACAGTACTTCTTCAGCAATCTCGGCCACGGGCCGGTATTTTTTTACTTTATTGTCAGTTAAATAAATGAAAACTTCATAAACGTGACCACAACGAAATTACTCCCCTTCGTGAATATAAATTTTACTAATGCAGTTTTAAATACATCGAAGTTTAAAATCATCGTCGGTTTTGGGGCGATGGTTCATTAACATAGATGTTTTCATTTTAACATCAACGTTTAGAAATATCGATAAATACATACATCGATGTTTTTTTAGCGATGTGGGACTGGGGATGAGGGCAGCACTGAGCTTTGTTTTCCTTCGAAGAGAAAGAGACAGAGTTCGTATACTTAGTTCAACTGAAAACTGAAGCACTAATCTAGACCAAGGTCCGAAGACGTATACATGGCCCTCTTGCAATGCAATCTTAGGTTCAAGAATTCCCCGTGACATTCCATTTAAAACCAAGGAAAATGTCACGAAAAAAGTCGATAAAATTATATTAATAAATACTGACAACGAAGTAAAGAATGGAAGAATTTTGAGTTCCTAAAAGTAATCTCATCACATATTCCAATCATTCTACACAACGTATCATTCTATAACGTATACTGTATATTATTCTACTTAATGAAAAACAGTTACGAATCTTTTGTTTAACTTCCATATTCTCATAAAATACAACGTAATGGAGATGCTTCGCGTCGTTAATGAGTGATTAAATTCTTAAGTGCTTTCTTTGTGATTAAAGTAATGTTTCTAGGGAAAATTATCTGAAAAAGTAATTGGGCTGATTAATGAGCATTACGTATTATGTTATGCAAAATGCTTCATTACTTTGAAACAGACTATGAATGCACCAGACTATACCGCCCGGGCACAAAAGCGCGACGCGCAACTGTCGCCGTTGTTAGTTCTCAGATACGCCGTTCCCTCTTCAGGCCTACAATAGGGTAGCGGGGCGGATTAGGGTTGGGCGGAGGAAGGCACAGTGGGGCGGATTGGATAGTGTGGGCAGGGCGGGGAAGAGTAGGTCAGAGAAAGGCAGGGTAATCGCAGTGGGCGAGGAATGACACAGCAGGGTTGGCAGAGTGGGATGAAGCAGAAGATAACGGGGCGAAGCGGGCTCGGAGAAGGGAGTGGGAGATGGCCGAATTGGGAGGGGGGGGAGGTGGGTAGAAATGGGTGGGGCGAGGAATAGCTGAGCGGGGGCGAGATAGAGCTAAAGTGCGATATTTATAACTTTCCTTTTCAAGGCCTGTCTTCACGATGGAATGTGCCACGGTATTTCGCGTCTTTCTCAGTCCCAAGAGTACTATACATACAGTTCGATTTTTATAACTGCATTTCAAGGCCCGTCTTCATGATGGTATATGCCACGTCTTTCGCGTCATATCAAGCAGTGCTTGCCATCACGCGACATCTAGCGGCAGGACTGAGAAAGACGCGAAATGCCGTGGCGTATTCCATTGTGGCGATAGGGGCATTAGAGACAGCTGTGTAAACATCGCACTATAGGTGCGGCGGGACAGCTTAGCGTAGCGGAGCAGAAATAGGCACGACGGGGAATACCATGCTCAGCAAAGCGACACAGACCTGGACGGGGTGGGACAGAGCTGGGAGGGACCTGCCCGTGCAGAACGAGGCGGGGCGGGGACGAGTTTAGCGGGTCGAAAATGAGCTAACCGAAGCAAGGAAGAGGTAGGCATGGGCGGGGAAGAGTAGGCTGAGGGAACAGGGAAGATGCATGCGTGTACGGGCAGATCTGGGCGGGGAGGGGCGGGAAAGAGCTGGACTTGGCTAGAGAAGAAATGAGCGGAGCGAAAAAGGAGCTAGGCGGGGCGGGGAAGTGCTTAACGGGAGCTGAAAAGGCCTAGGCGGGGCGTAGAATGGCTAGGCGAGGCGGGGTAAGAGCAGGGATGGGGAGCGGAAGCTCTGGGTTGGTCTGATTGATTGATTGTTCGTGATTCCGGGGGCGTCAACTACGGAGGTCATTAGTCCCGTAAGTGTAGTGCGTGTTTTTTCGTCGGGAAGGGGCGGTGATCTTTCACCTCTGGATGGCGAGATCCGGCGCCGACCTACCGTTCACTAGCGGGGTTTTCCCAACTAGGTATCTTCCACCAGCGTGGCATCGCCCCAGCCGGGACAAGGATTAAGTCCCCGACCGGTCTCCCGGCATGTGTGGTAGTGTAGTGCACGTTAGTGTAAGCGTGTGTGTAAGAGGAGAGGATAGGACAAGGAAGAAGAAGGAAAGATCGCGCGCGGTCCGTGGCCCGTCTATTAGGGTACTGTTCCTGCATTCGCCTGGTGTTGATTGGACAAACCACGGAAAACTACTGATCAGAGCAGCCTGCCGGTAGAATTCTCCTCCAGAGTTCTCCTCCGGACAGCGACTGAATTCGACTTAGCTGACAGCCTAGTGTGAAAAATCCTGCCGCCGTCGCGACGCGAACCAAGGACCTCCCAGTCAGAGGGACTGCAGCACTGAGCAGTCTCTTCCGGTCTGGGTTGGTCAGGGTAGAGGCAGGGTGGGGCGGGAAAGAACTGAGCAGGGCGGGGCCGGGCGGGGCCGGGCGGGGCCGGGCGGGGCCGGGCGGGGCCGGGCGGGGCCGGGCGGGGCCGGGCGGGGCCGGGCGGGGCCGGGCGGGGCGGGGCGAGGCGTATCTACGCAGAAAGAAGAGGGCGCGGAGACCGTCTGACAGCGCGTAGCATCGCGGCGCAGGTGAGAGCGAGGCGGAGCCTGGGCAGAGCGCCCGCCGCATGACGGGGCATGACGGGGCGTCGCGCACCGTGGCTGTGCGGAGGGGGCGGCGCCGAGGGAGGGGGAGGGCACGGAGTGCGATGGTCGGTTGCCTAATGCTAGATCGCAACTTGATGTGGTGGTGGGGCAAGGCGCAGCGATGCAAGACATCACAGGCAACGGCGGTACAAGGCAATACAAGACTCGGCGTATCAAGACAAGTGGCTGTGGAGCAAGACAAGACACGGCGGGGCGAGGCAAATCTATTCATAGTGAAGCAAGATGAACAACTGTGGCGGAAGTGGACTGGGTTGGTTGATTGATTAATAGTGATACCGGGCGCGTCAACTCCTAAGGTCATTCCCCTAAGGTCATCCTCCTAAGGTCATGTCCCGTAAGTTAGGGACATTTTTTTGCTTGGGTGGTGGCGGTAATCTTGCCGCGCTGGATAGCGCGATCCGGTGTTTTACCGTCGGCTGGCAGGGTTTTCCCCAATCAGGTACTTCCCACCAGCGGGGCACCGCCCCAGCCGAGGCAAGCTCCAAGCTCCTGAACGGTCTCCCGGGTAGTGTGGTAGTGTAGTGGAGGTTACTGTGCTATAATTTGATTTATTTATTTGTTAAAAATCAGTAAAAACTGTTTATGACATGTGGGGAAAGAGATTTATCTGCGCACATTTTCTTGAGGCCCAGAATAAAAACAAACAAACTAGAAACAAGAATTTAGAAAATAATTATTATTTTAGAAAAATAAAAATATTTGAAAAATGTTTGTTCCCCAGTTATCGAAAATCAATTTCAACTGTAAATGAACTACAAGCAAAAGGAGTGCTCAACAAAGCGTGAGCACAGTGAAGCTACATTTACGTCCAGAAGCAAAACAAGGGGCCATCTCAGCATTTGCTCAATGGATCAGGAACACTGGACAAAAAGCTGATCGAGATGGGTAGGATAGGAAAAGGAATGTGAAGGAAAAATCGCGCTCGGTCCGTGGCCTGTTTGGTAGGGTACTGCTCTGGCATTCGCCTGGTGTTGATCGGCGAAACCATGGAAAACTAGCAATCAGAAACAACCGTCCGCCAGAATTCTCCTCAGCCACTTACTGAATTAGACCTAGCTATGTAACTACTGACGAATCGCGCCAATGTCGGCACTCGAACCTTGGACCTCTCGGTCAGAGGGACTGCAGTGACATCAGTTGATGCTATGAGCCACCTCTCCCGGTGGATGGACTTGGAACTGAGTAGACAGCTCAAGAGGCGGTAGAAATATTTTTAAAGTCGAGCAATTTCTAGAGGAGTCAGAATGACGGTCATTGCATTACATTTAAGCGCGCGACCCTGCATTCAAATGTCATTTCTTGCCCAAGGTCGCGGAGTGTCTCAGTCTGGTGTAGGCGGACTGTGAAATGGCGACTTATTAGAACCAGGGCCGACTACTTTCCGTGCCGCTCACTGTACAAGCTCTCGCGCGCTCATGTGCGGTGAGATCCATTGAGATATACGTTCTGTGCGAATAACGGAACAATTTGATAATGATCTTACACTTTCCCTTGTTTTCGTACAGGATTCATGACCCGTTCACTCGAGGTGGAAATTAGTGGGAACATTACGCCGTTAGGCCAAGATACGCCGCCGTTGCGTAGATTTTGGGTCAACACTAATTAAGCGGATTGATTCAAACGGCCCGCTTTAAAATTTGGCAGAATTATAATTTTTGTGGAACATCTAAAATTGGTTTTTACGCGTTATTTTTGTAAAAACTATAAAATATGTATGTCTCTTATGATTAAAGAAGTATAACATTTAAAATTGCATATTAATTTCATACATTTATTTATTTACGATTTTGCTAAATATATGAAAATATATGTATTACATGTATTATACAATGTAGAAACACTGAGTAAATATTATTAATGTGCTTTTTTGAATTTATATTTTATTAACGCCGAAATATGGCGCGTGAAATTAAACAGTAGCAAATAATCCAGTGGCGTATCTACGGTATGGCAGGCATGGCACGTGCCATGGGCGCCACTCACTAAGGGCGCTATTTACAGTACACCCGTTAAAACAAATAACAACAACCATAATTTCAAGCATCCCCACAGGGGCGCAAATTCTATGATTGCCATGGGCGCCTGAATACCTAGATACGCCTCTGAAATAATCTCTTGCATTGTTTACAAAGAGAAATACCCCAGGACAATCCTTAATTCATAACTGAACTGGAAAAGCCTAACTTGGCGTAGGAATCTATTTGGAGATCAATTTTATATTATAGACAACTGTTGGCAGTGATTTACAATGTACGTAATGCATTTTTAAAACAAAACTTAAGAATAAAAGCCTCTTTGCCCATTTAAAAAAATTCGTACCCAGTAAGTGAAGCTTTTGTGAAAAACAAGTGTTCACTAGGTGGTGAATTTGGTGCTGCATATTTTCTCCACACTCGCACATAGGAATGAAATTCATAGGTCCTTTTCGAAAACAAACTATAACAGCGTACAACACACTTTTCCAATTTGTGGAGAATCGAAGCGTCAGGAAAGAAATACGTAACATGTGCCGCGGGTTTCATGACGATGCCAACCCTGAACATTGAAAAATGTCAACATTTTAAATTCGATTTCGTACAGAAATAGAAACCGTCTACACAATTTAGAACGATTTTCTATTCTGGCAAAAGTACCTAAAAATTCGTAAGTCTGGATATTCTGTAGAGAGTTTTGCAGGACTGGAAATGCCACACTTAGTAATCATTGTCGCCAATAGGAAAAAACGTATCGTCAGAAAAGTCGAATTTTTGCAATCGAAAACATACATAAACTAGGAACTAGTTGGAAAGAAAAACCTGGCAATACCTATACGCTTTTATTGAATGTCTATATATATATATATATATATATATATATATATATATATATATATATATATATTTTTCCTTTTATAAGGTTTACAAATACTAATACACGAAAACTGATTATTTCATACGGATATGTAATATACGTGTCTTTATCTCCAAAGAAAAGTTCAGCTTCCTGGATAGTCTTAAAATGTAACCCTGCAATTTTACTATAACATAGTTATATTGTATTAGGAATGGGAAATATATAGCAATTATTCGCCCTGTAGATGAATTAACTATATTTTCGTGACAATCAATATAGCTTCAATAAACACATAATTTCCAAATCCTAAACATATATTAGAGTATATGTTTAGTATTTGTCATTATTTCCATGCTTATTACGTATGAGTGCCCAATTCGTGTTTAGTGATGGCGGCGGAAAACTAGAGAGTTTTGCAACCTTGAACGTTAAACACTATCGATCTGCGCGTGCGCAGATGCACTCAAGTGATGCGAAACTTGCACTGCGCATGAGCAGAAGATCGATAGTGCTTAACGTTTGAGATGGCAAAGACTCTCTTCTAAGTAAAGTGTAAGCTACGAACACATTTGTCGGACAATACAGGAGGAAAAACGGGACCCGACAATCGAAATCCCGCCATTTGATGCCGGCTCAGAAGAATTCTCTCCGAAACTGTCGTGTAACATCTTTCAAATTCACGACTTGCTACAAAAAAAAAAGAAAAAACACACACACAAAAAACACACAAAAAACACACACACACACAAAACACACACACACACACAAAACACACACACACACACACAAAACACACACACACACACACAAAACACACACACACACACACACAAAACACACACACACACCAAACACACACACACACACACACACAAAACACACACACACACACACAAAACACACACACACACACACAAAACACACACACACACACACAAAACACACACACACACACAAAACACACACACACACACACAAAACACACACACACACAAAACACACACACACACACACAAAACACACACACACACACACCACAAAACACACACACACACAAAACACACACACACACACAAAACACACACACACACACACAAACACACACACACACAAAACACACACACACACACACAAAACACACACACACACACACACCAAAACACACACACACACACACACCCAAAACACACACACACCAAAACACACACACACAAAACACACACACACACACACAAAACACACACACACACACACAAAACACACACACACACACACAAAACACACACACACACAAAACACACACACACACACAAAACACACACACACACACAAAACACACACACACACAAAACACACACACACACACAAAACACACACACACAAAAAACACACACACACACAAAACACACACACACACACAAAACACCACACACACACACAAAAACACACACACACACAAAACACTCTTGTGCAAAGAGACGAGCGCGGGATCGCCGCTTGGGCCGCGCTCTGGCGGCGGGAGTGGGAGCGCGGCGCCGGTGGAGGGGGAAGGGGCCGGGAGCGCCGGCCGAAAGTGGAAGCTGTTCCGGAGCCTCCGCCGAAAGGGAGATCGCAGGACGCGGCGCTGCTAACGGTGAAAGCCGGCGACGCTCCACGACGCGGCGTCGCTAATCACCAGGGCTCCGACTCCGATGACCTCAAAATTCTTTCAAAATGACCCATAAAATCACTTAAAAATGAGAGGAAAAATTACGTATGAAATGACTTAGAAAAGGGGGGAAATAACCTAATATTTTAAAAAATACTAAAAAATTGTACGAAACTGTTTGTTTATTCAACGAATTTTACAATTTTAAATAAAATGTATTTATGTAAAATGATAGTTCATATAAAGTTTTTATTTTAGGGCTATTGCAATCCTTAATTCCGATCTTCCAACCGTCAGTATTGAAAATCGAAGAAGTTGCCCAAAATCCGTGTAATTTGAGAGATCGAAAAATAGAGTCCACTGCAGAAAAGAATTTCGTCGTGAACTGATGATACAATAAAACATTTTTTTAGTATGTCATTGTGATGTGATTTTAGTATGCCATCATGAAACATTCACTATGAAAAAAAGAAAAAAGTGTAAAAATGACAAAAATTACGCAAAGGACCAAACAATTACCTAAACATTTAAATAAATGACAAAAATGACCCAAAACTATACATTTCTATCACCTATATGTCCTAATAAACATATATATATATATATATATATATATATATATATATATATATATATATATCGTAATAAACAAAATTTAAAGTTTGCTACGTCTAGAATGCACCAATGCAAAAATGTCATGTCATGTCATATATCATGTCATGTCATCAGAATCCGTGCCCTGTGAATCACTAGACTTAGGAATTTTAGGCACAAAAAAGTAATGATTTAGGCACGTAAAATAGGTAGCAAAATTATGAAATAAGGCACTATTAGGAATGAAAAATGACGTTTGAGGCACTTAAAATTCTTTACCAAATGAGTGAGCTAGGCATTTAAAAAACATTACACATGATAAATTACGTTTCTGGCATCTAAAAGTCATCACAAAAGGATTAAATGAAGCACCTTTTATTATTCAGGAAAGTCGAGTATTCATGCATTTATGAGAGTAACTACCAGCATATTATTTCATTAACTTTCATTTCTTTTCATTCGTTCATTCTTTTTCGCTTTTCGTTCTCAACCTGTCAACAGAGCAGCTCCAACGGGAATTGGTGCAATTGCCTAAGAAGTACTTGTTCATCGGAAACGAGTGTGAAACATCATGTTTATACCGACTTGCAGAGCTCCTTATGTTCCCTGTCTTCAGTGAGGCACTTCGGTGCGTTGTGAATTGCGTATTTGATCAGGGAATATCAATATTTCGGGAAATTCTGGAAACTAAATTTGTTTTTCCGAAAGGTAAGTAAAGACAAGTAATTAAAATCGGGTAATTCTTCAAAATTACCTGTTTTTGGCAAAAAGTATAAAAATAGGCATCAACTACCCTTTAAAATATTTTTGGCACTATAATAAGTTTTCAATAGGTCTATTTCTACATGATCCGTTAATATCTTCAGTTATTTTCCACAACCTCCTAAAGGAACTACGAAATAAATAGGCACTTGTCGTAAAATCCGAGGTCTATTTATCACTCCGCGTGACTCTCGGATTTATTTGGGATGGACCACCCAAGACCATCCCATCTTTGGTACTGTGGCAGATACTTTAGGCGTGGACCTCCCAAGATCTTCCCATTTTGGTTACTGTCGCAAATATTTTAGGCGTTGTTTTCATCGAAGCTAATTTACTGTCACCGGATTTTCCTTTTTTGTACATTTAGCCTCGAAATAGAATAATTCACTTTATAAATATTATTGCGCACTGCAAGACGACTTTTTAAGCGTCTAAGGAACTTGCCAGTACAGCGTAGAGTTTACTTCTGAAACCTTTGGAAAATTTTCTTTGAAAAACTTTTCGCATGGAATTGAATTTAAAACTTGGACATGTTCAGGCTATGTGTCGTCATGCATCCCGCATTGCATGGCACGCATTTTTTTCTTGCCATTTCGATCCTTCACAAATCTAAACTAATCTCAACTAAAAGTCCAAAATCCCTTAAAATATTGATTACGTGGGTTCTCGAAGGATGACTATTTTACGCGCAAGTTTTATTGAGTCCTGGAATACCTTCCCTCACTCCTTTACTAACATGTTGAATTAAAAATAAACGATAACGAGCGTTGTTGACAAGTCTGATTTTCTGATCAGAAATGTTCGCTTCCACTTAATAGGAACTGTTTTGCAAATAAAATCGAGCTACGATTTGACATAAACATTGTGTCGTCGAAATAACACTTCTCCCTCCTCTCGCATCTAGCGAAATGAGGGATCGAAAAATCTAGGGTTGCCAGATGTTCAATATTTGAGTGAATTGTTCACTATTTCAATTTCTGATTCACTATTTCTATCTCTGATTCACTAATTAAAAAATGAAAACGGTGAAGATGTTAAAAAGATCTTATCCAATGACGAAAAAAACTTATTATATGAGCGTACAAGTGTTAGTAGCGCTTTTAGTGTTTATTATGGCATGTTTTTAATCTCGATTAGAGATGACTTTACTCTAATGCCAATTCTGGCTATTGCTCATATCCAAGCAATTGTTGTCGTATTTGGGTATCTATTCGTAATATCAATATCTTTGTTCATGTACATAGAACTGCGAACGTAAGCTAAAAGTGTGTTTCGTAAGTGCCTTTCACGCATACTCCTTAAGCGAGCTACCAATGAGTGCATGCCCTAATGTACACAGAGAATTTAATTTGAAGATTTTAACTAATGTATAAAAGATTTATTCCATTTTATGCAAAAGCAAAACTCACTTGGCTGCTTTAAATAAAAAAGACAAAGTATCATTATTACTCGAAGATCCCCCCTTCCGGTTCACTATTTTCTTACAACATTTCTGCCAACCCTAAAAAAAAGTGCGCGATAATGAGTTATGATCGTAAGCCGTGATGTACAAGTTGAGATCTTTCGAGACCTTCTACTCGTATTATATTTTAGGAGGTTTGGTTCTTCTCTATACCTCGCACCGTGGCATGGATGGCCAGAGTTGCGATAATCCGCGTGATTATCGAATTCTATACATAATAAAATGCTCTGAATTTTCAGCAGTAGATTTGATGATTTTGACTATTTAAATGAAATAAATGCTCTAGTTCTTTAGTATATTTAGTATATTCTTTAGTATAGTGATGATTCGGTATAAGAAGAGATATAATGATGAGAAATTGTGAAACCCTAATATCCCAAATTGTAATGTACGCCTCAGAAGCCTGGACTCTCACTGAAAATATATCAACCAGCTTAGAATATTTGGGAAACAAATATTGCACGGAATATACGATCCAAACCAAGAGACTCCAGGGACATTGAGAACAAGAACCAACAAAGATATTAACAAATAGAAACGGTGAGGATTTTAAACGATTCATTAAAGCCCAGCGAATAAAATGGATAGCGAATAAAATGGACATAAGCAAAGAATGCCCAGCAGTAGACTCCCCCCCCCCAAAAAATATATGGAATGGACAGTAATAGGTCGACGAAAGAAAGGAAGACAAAGAACTCGGTGAATGGATGATGTGCCAGGACGTAATGAAAGAAAATGGAGAGTAACTGTAATGGAACAATATAATCCTGAAAGCCAAGACCCACAAAGGGTTGTAGTGCTAATAGAAGAAGAAGATGAATCGGTATATTGAAAGAAAAAACACATTCCCTTATCTTCTTCCGAACATCATAAAAGATCAAAGCGGTTGATGCGGGAAACCTGAACGACTGCACGTGAAAGCACCGTTGCGCTCTCGTATTTAAATTTCGCCGGTGCATTTTCAATGCTGTAGGGAAATTTCGCGTCTAAACGGCTGGAAAAGCAGGCTAATTCGCCGCCTTCATGCGGAATGCTCCTTTGCTTTTGTAGTCGTACGCGCGAACCACAGAGAAAGACTCTGCGGGGGCCTCTTCACTTCTTTTACTCCTTTCACTTGGGTCAGCCGCTGTTGTATGACTCAAGAGCACTTGCCTAGGAAAATGTGAAGGATAAGAACTTTAATGCTATGTCTTATGAAGGCTGAAGACAGGAGAGAGTGTTACTAGGATACAGCATATTGTACTGCTTGTCCATGTACAGTAGGACCCCAAGAACCTATTGAAGTGTTACACTATTGCTCGTAGGTATTGTTTTCATTGCTGTTCTATGTCATTATTTACAGAAGGTATTGTGGTGATCATCTCTACATATTTTATTTAATTGTATAATATATATGTATAATTTTGCAATTTTTTAAATTATTTTTTTCCACAGTGAAGTATTGGACGAGAAAAGAAAATTCTATGATGATTATTTTAAAATCCATCATTTCAAAATTTGATATTTGAATTTATTTTGAAATCTTGTAACAACAACAACAACAACAACAACAACAAAAGTCATTTATCCTGTGTTTGGGGTTTTACACACATGGGACGCTTTGAGATCATGTCTCACAGTCAGTTCAGCGCCACTCTTTTAAAAGTTTTTATAAATTCTGTAATCTTCACATTATAATTAAGGCGCTCGGAACAATAACGGTCAACCGAAGATCGTTTCGAGAAAAAATACTTTTTCTATTTTCGTTCACGTTTTCTTTCACTCCACACAAATTTTCGAAGGTGGAATTTGAGGGTTTTGCCATTTCCCAAGTCATTTGATATTTCAGCTTATGATAGGTCTCTTTTTTTAAATTTATTTCTTTTCGTTTGACATTTCTGTCTCTCGAGGGGTTTGACAACAGTACATTTTATATAATAACGTTTTGGATGCGGCCATCCATAGCAAATGAGTATTCATTTCTACTTTCAATGAATTGATTCACGCTTCAAGGTTCAGGTCTGAGGTGTTACGTTGAAATTTAGGTAGTGCTAGGAAAGGGGTAGAAACAGAAGTTACGGTGGCCTCAGTCTATCCTTGGGGAATCTTGATTTAATACGGGGCCATGAAGCAAGGCGGCCCAGATTAAATATTGTGGAACAAGGGGAAGAGTAAGATTTTGAAAGAAATGGTCAGCTATTCTGTTCATGAGTTCGTTTAATGGCAATATATTTAGCTCGCGATGAATTTGGGATAGGTCTCGTATGTGGCAGGAGTTTACCCGCGTACTTCGAACTGAAAATGCTAGGTCGGTCTGGCCGTTATTATCGCGAGCGCCTCTATTATCCATCTTATCAGTGAGCGTTGTGATTGGCTTTCGACTTCAGTAGGACGTTTAAAAGATCTTTTCCTCGACTTACGTGAACCCATAATAAACGAGTAGCAGTTCAGGTCACACACTGTTGTCGCATTCAGGTCACACAATGTCGAAAATTACTCAAATTTTCGAAAAACTGTTCACAAAATTATTTCAAAATCTATCTTCAAGGAACAGATTACATGAAAGGGAAAAATATGTATCTTCATGATCGTAGTTGTAGGAAGGCGCTGAAAAAATTTGCAATTTTACGATTTTCGAAAATCAGAGTTTTAACGAAAATGAGACCTTTACCATTCTTTTAAACGTCATTCACACAATCCAACAACAAAATTTAATAAAAAACGATGGAACCATTTTTTTGAAAATTTGGAAAATGTCTCAGGGACTTCATGCAAAGTATTCCGAAAATTAAAATATCGATTTCAAATTCAAGAGACCGCGACAGGGGAATATCAATTTTAGAGAAAATCGGCTGCAAGTTTTAACAGCTAGCGTTGTTCACAGACAGACGTTTTCTCGTCAATCGAATTTTTGGTATCAAGGACCCACAAAATTTGGGTTCTGGCTACACGACGTGTTAGAGGATTTTTTTGCTAAATTTAACAACTGGATGTATCCGAATTTTCTTTACCAGGTCCCTGTAACAAGAGTTTTTCTGCCGCAAAATTCGCCGTTTTTGCGCGCAGCACTTACTGCGGCAGGGGTAGCGAGAGAATACAAATTACTTCCAACTACTCCGTTAGTGCATCCTGGTGGGTGGAGTACCAGAAGAGCGTTGGTGTCTTGTGTATTGTCGAATATTCGTCCCATGGGGGACGTAAAGGGTAACCTGGCTGTGGGTGGAAAAAAAACTCTGCGAAAAAGGCGTTACATGAAGACCATATGGCATTTTCAACATTTTCTCGACGCGGGGCACAGTGTGTAATTTTGACGATCTAGGAGGAAAAAATTAATTGTTCTCTTTGAAATGAATTTCTCGTAGTTTTTGGAGGTCTGTTGTGTAAATAATGTCCAAACAAACAAATCTGCTCGTAAAACTTAAATTTTTACAAAATAACGTAAGACTTAATTTTGTCCAAAAATGCTTTGTGAGGTTCTATAAATCCTAATTCACGTAAGAAAACATTTAATACAGCTTCAGATCTCTTATCATTTGAATTTGTTATTCATAAATCAAATAACCTGCGGGTAACTTGTAGACCCTTTCTGTAAAAATGTATATATAATTCAGACAAGCAGGTATAAGCAGCTAGTCTTTTCACGATTAAGAACCCAAAAGTACTAGTTTTAAAATGTATATGGCTCGAAAGGTGTATAATGGTGTATAATACACTAAAACTCTAATTGAATTTAGAGAACGTGTAATACATTCAATATAAATCGCTCACCTTTTCCATTAAGGTTTTTAGGCACATCAAAAATAAATTCTTAAATTTTATCCACATAAAAAGAATCGTAAAAGCATGTAGATTACTAGTAGTAAACCCACAAATCACAGAATGAGACGAGTAGTGTATTCCTACCAAGAGAACTTTACGGACTGAAAAGGGCCATTCGGAGCTGAGCGCTGGCGGAGCGGCGATGGACGTGTTTGGACATGCACCATGGGGTCCTTGTGACCTTCAAGAGAAAACTAACAACGTTTCCACATAGTTCGGACATTCTACTACACAGAAATATAACAATTTTTCTATTTCAATTCAGTCGAAAATTGAATTTTTTTCCAGCTAGTTGGCCAAAATTACACACTGTGCGGAGGTGCCAGAGAGGGTTGTCGATGGGGGCAAGCCTGTTGCGCACATCGAGTTTGCGTTGTTTGTCGAGAGGGTTGGTGGGTCTGTGGGGTTGTGGTGGGAGGGGAGCGGCGCGTGGGCCGCGGAGCGTTATCAGCAGCAGCCGCCGCCGCCGCCATCGCCCCATCTGGCGGCGACTGATAGGGGCGGCTCGTCGCTGGCGGCGGGATTTCGCCAATAAGCTCTGTGGCCATGAGCGGACATACTAAACAGGTCAAAGATCCGTAGGCAGTTACACGCAAGATAAAAATTGACGGTGTGTGAGTATTAGGGTTCTTATTTGAACGGGCGAAAACCAGAAGGGTGTAAGTGATATTTTATAAATCCTGAGAAAAACGTATTTTAGGCTATATTACGCGGCAACGTAATTTCGTGGTTTTAATGAACAATTGAAATACCGTGGTTTTCGTGATGAAACAAATCACCACGACTTTACAGTGATATTGAATTAAATAAACAGTTTTCTCAGAATTTATGAAATGTCACTTATACAGTTCTGGTTTTCATCCATTGATATTGTATAAAAAATATAGGACGCCTAAGTGTTCTTCTGAACGTATTACGAAATATCAAAACAGACACGTCTATTTATTGGAAGTTCTCTTTTACTTTACATTTTTATTATTCAGGAGCAGAGTCGTCAAAATCTAACTGTTCTTTTGTGTTGCGATGTGAAGGAAAAGTGACTAAGAGCTTAGATACTAAAAGGCAAAGTTTATAGAAAAACGTAGATCAAGTGTTTTTTGAAAAAAATGAAAAGTATCGATTTTGGCAGGCAACTAACTCGAAACCTTTGAGGATCAGACTAATGGTATCATAGGCAATTTTGTGAGCTTTCATTTTGATAACAGCAAATTTTTCGATTTGTTTCCCCGATTTTAATAAAAAAATTAAAAAAGGAGAGTTTTACTTCAGAGCTCTGTTGGGAGAAAAAAGGATATCAATATTTTTAAATGTGTCCAGAACAAAGAGATGTGCGGGTTTCATGAGGGCTCTTTGAAAAAGTCCATATTTTGTTTTTTCGCGTGATCTTCAGTAGAAATCTATTTTTTTTTGACGTGGCAACAAATTGTAAAAGCAAAATACGGGACATTTGGGCGTCCCGACAAAGCTTTCGGGACAACGGGAGAAAACTCAGAAAAATGAGACGATCACATATTTTATGGGAGTTATACGAGCACATGTGTGCGTGTGTGTGCGTGTGTGTGCGTGTGTGTGCGTGTGTGTGCGTGTGTGCGCGTGTGTGCGCGTGTGTGCGCGTGTGTGCGCGTGTGTGCGCGTGTGTGAGTGTGTGTGAGTGTGTGTGTGAGTGTGTGTGTGTGAGTGTGTGTGTGTGAGTGTGTGTGTGTGTGAGTGTGTGTGTGTGTGAGAGTGTGTGTGAGTGTGTGTGTGTGAGTGTGTGTGAGAGTGTGTGTGAGTGTGTGTGTGAGTGTGTGTGTGTGAGTGTGTGTGTGTGTGTGTGTGTGTGTGCGCGCGTGTGTGTGAGTGTGTGAGTGTGTGTGAGAGTGTGTGTGAGAGTGTGTGTGTGTGTGAGTGTGTGTGAGTGTGTGTGAGTGTGTGTGTGAGTGTGTGTGTGTGTGTGAGTGTGTGAGTGTGCGCGCGCGCGCTTGTGTATGGGCCGCATCGGTTATTGTCTCCTAGAGAGTTCGATGATCCGTGGTGGAAAAATTATCGCTAACTTGTCTCTGCATGGGACAAATTTTCACTTGACAACCTCTTCCAATCAAACAATCAACATCTTCCAATCAAATGGACGTTACGTTTTCTATTCTCACGTACTCTTTCCATTTTCCGTTTAGTGATTCTTTCACATCCTTTTAATCATTTTTCACGGATGAAAATACCGTCCATCAGCATAAAATTTTTATCCATTACAACACAAAAAACACAAAACAAATTAGATACCCAAGTTAGTTTATGTGCCAACTGCTTTCATTGTTTCTTTTTTTTTCCCTTGTCGTTGAAAATACAAATCCCTTTCCCAAGCCTTTCTCTCGCCGCATCGTAAAATACATCGGTCGTGAACATGTCTGTGATTACTCTTTCACAGCAAGAGTGAAAATAGTTGCGGAGCAGTGAAATTACTCTACTTTCTAGCAACGAAATGCATTCTATGCACGGGGCGGCGACAAAGAAACTACGGAAATATCTCGACCGGAACATCCCACTCGGATGCAACAACCCTCATCGGAAACAATCGCGCCTAATAAGAGAGTCGAACAGTTGCGATACAAAGCACCGATAGATCGAGTATCGAGGGCGAATTGTCGACTTCCGCGATACAAAGACTCGCGTTTGAATTCTAAGGTACCGGGAGAGATGGCTCAGTGCATCAACCTAATGACACTGCAGTCCCTCTGACCGGGAGGCCCTAACTTGTCAGCTAGGTCGAATTCAGTCGCTGTCTGGAGGAGAATTCTGGCGGCCGGCTGCTCTGATCGGTAGGTTTCCGTGGTTTCTCCGATCAACACCAGGCGAATGCCGGAACAGTACCCTAACAAAATGGGCCACGGACCGCGCGATCTTCCCTTCCTCGTCCTTGTCCTATCCTCTCCTCTTAGACACACTAACATGCACTACTCTAGCACATATGTCGGGAGACCGATCGGGAGCTTACAGCTTGTCCCGGCTGGGGCGGTGCCCCGCTGGTGGGAGATACCTAGTAGAGGGGAAAACCCCGCTAGTCGACGGTAGGTCGGCGCCAGATCTCGCCATCCAGTGGGTAAAAGATCATCGCCACCTCTCGCGAAAAACACGCACTGCACTTACGGGACTAATGACCAAAGTAGTTAACGCGCCCGGAAACACGAATCAATCTATCAATTCTAAGGCAGTGGACGATGGTGCGGTCAGGACGAGACAGAAATTTGTCACGTTTCTAGTGAACTAATCGATGCGAAGCAGGTCGAGTAATAATTCGATGAGTGAATCATTAACAGGGAGCGGATTTTTATGCCCAAAAAAAATCTTGAAATATGCTCTTAAAAATATGCATTTGTGGCCTAGAAATTCTGAAATATGCCCTTTAATATGCACTTAAAATTAAGAATATTTCATTTCTTCTGCAAACCTGTCTTGATAAAATTCTTGGTATGAAATGAAAATTTGCTTGAAAATGCAAATTTTCAAGGAAACGAAAATATATATTTTTTGTGCAAACGTAATATAATCTACGCTTCTTCGCGAGAGGTATAATCGAAGTAAATATTCACCTTAGTGAAGTACTTTGTATCTTTTGTTGAATTTCTTCGGACTGGTTTAAAAAATATTTTCTCAAGAAACATCCCCCATTTGCCCTAGTATTTTATCATCTACAGAAAGAAAGAAAAAAACGCAAACTCTGACTTGCTCTTTCAAATCAATGAACGCTCACAATTACTTAAGATTCTTTGAAAAGATGAAACATTTTATAGATTAGTCTCTTTTTCAACGAAATATGCAAAATATGCGCTTATAATTACACGAATATGCACTAACAGGAAAAAACAGCGAAATATGTACTAACATATTAATCTATATAGCATCATATTCTAACCGAACGTCGAGAAATTTCACTTAGCTATGTCCTGAACCAACGGACAAAAATATGCAAAATCAAGAAATCCACTTCCTAATCATTACTATGTGATGAAGCGTTACGGACGAATAAGAAAGTATTAAGGATTAAATTTTATAAAAATTAAATTTTAGGGAATACGACTTTTTATCAGAGATTACCTGAGGCAGCGTATCCGGATATGCAAAGTGCGTTCACTTTGGCACCAGAAGTGCGAGAGATCCCAAAATTAATTTCTGTTCATCATTAACAAAGTAAATTCATGTTTAATGAATGAATAGGTAATGAAAATGTGCAATTAAAATTTTAAATTTCTGTAGCAATTTCCTCAATTACACTTTAGTTTTTTTTCCTTTCAATCAATCTACGTTGCACTTTACTTTGGTATGAAATACTGTGTGCATAAAACTGTTTACGAGGCAAAATTATTATTGTTGGTATTTACGTTTGTACACAAGCAGTGTATTACAGCGTATTACTAGTACTTTGTTGTTTTTTATTCTTTTTAAGTACATACATCGAAACTTGGTTTCAAGATGATCGCTGTTGGAAGATAAAAGTCAGATTTTAATGAGTCAAGACAATGTTCTCTGTTTGTATCAAGGTTCATTGCCGAAAATAACTGCTCACAAATGTACAAATTGTACATAATGTAGAGCTAAACCACAGAGAAAGAGTAACTAAGTATGATTCATTTACGGATCATTTGACTACTCCCTCCTATCCCTACAGGACCCACGAAGACATTGCCTCTGACCCTTCGCAATTTCCCTGCTACATTCGACTCGCGAACTGGTAGAGGTGGCTCAGGGCATCAGCTGATGTCACTGCACTGCCTCTGACCCGGAGGGCCTAGAGTTCGAGTCCCGACGTGAAAGGATTTTCGACACTAGCTTGGCTGTTGGGTCGAATTCAGTCGCTGTCTGGAGGAGAATTCTAGCGGCCGGCTGCTCTGAATCGGTAGTTTTGCCGGAGCAATACCCTAACAAACGGGCCACGGACCGCGCGCGGCCATTCCTTCGACTCCCTTGTCGTATCCTCGCCCCTTAGTTACGCACGTGTGCACTAACATGCCCTACACTAGCACACATGCCTGGAGACCAGTTGGGAGCTTAGAGCTTGTTCCGGCTGGGGCGGTGCCCCGCTGGTGGGAGATACTGGTTTCCTCCGCTAGTCGACGGTAGGGTCGGCTCCCGATCTCGCCATCCAGCGGGGAAAAATCACAGCCCCCTCCCGAGGCAAAAAGCACGCACTACACTTACGGAACTAATGACCTTATCAGTTGTCGCGCCCGGTATCACAATCAATCAATCTGACTCGCGAGCTGCTTGCTTTGGGTTACCCCTTCTCTCGAATTTTCATCACGGTGGAAATAGGGAGTTTTTGCCACCTCGAACGGTATGTACTATCGATCTTCTGCGCTTGCGCAGATGCACTAAAGTGATGCGAAACTTGCGCTGCGCATGAGCAGAAGATCGATAGTACGTAACGTTCGAGGGTGCAAAAACTCCCTACTAACACTCGTCGTGGGAAACGATCGCGCAATGGAACAAGCGCGGCAACGCCGAGCATCGAGGGCGCGATCGACACTCGGCGGGCGTTGCGCACCTGGATGGAGCTTCCGAGTTGCCTCACGGGGAAGCGAAATTTCACGCGCGCGTCCCCCCCCCCTGGTCGGTCCGGTCCGGCGGGCCGACGTATTCCGGCGGCGCCGGGCGGCGAAAGCGGAGCGGAGAGGACCGTGGGCGGGACCCCGAAAGAGGCCCGCGCTGACCTGGATGCGAGTGGGTTTTGACAAACTTATCAAGCGAATGAAGGGCAGGCCGCAATAGTGGTCTACTGTGCGATTTGTATAACTTTGTACAGGAGAGATGGCACAATGCATTCAACCTGATGTCACCGCAGTCCCTCTGACCGAGAGGTCCTACGGCGGCAGGATTTTCGACACTAGCTTGTCGGCCAGGTCGAATTCAGTCGTTGTCTGGAGGAGAATTCTAGCGGCCGGCTGCTCTGATCGGGAGTTTTCCGTGGTTTCTCCGATCAACACCAGGCGAATGCTGGAGCAGTACCCTAACAAACGGGCCACCGACCGCGCGAGATCTTTCCTTCCTCTTCCTTGTCCTATCCTCTCCTCTTACACACACACACACACTAACATGCACTACACTACCACACATGCCGGGAGACCGGTCGAGAGCTTACAGCTTGTCCCTGCTGGGGCGGTTTCCCGCTGGTGGGAGATACCTGGTTGAGGGGAAAATCCCGCTAGTCGACGGTAGGTCGACGCCACATCTCGCCATCCAGCGGGGAAAAGATCATCGCCATCTCCCGAAAAAAAAACAAAACAAAAAAAAACATGCACTACACTTACGGGACTATTGACCAAAGTAGTTGACGCGCCCGGAAACACGAATCAATCATAACTTTGCCCCTCAAGCCCCATGGCAGTGTTGTCAAGGTAGATGACACGAGCGAGAGTCCGTGGCACGAGTGCCACGACGAAATCGCCCCTCCACGCAGTTCATTGCCCCTCCCACCAGAGACAACGCCATCCCTATTATAAAACGGCGAGGTTACTAATAGTTCCCTTTCCCGACGCTAGTGGCGCAGAGAAGCTCGTGGCATGGCACGGTGCAACGAGGCGTGCCACTGTCACCAGTAGGAGACGTTGACACAATTGCCCTATGGCCACGATGGAATATCATGTGGCATTTGCGTCTTTCTCGGCTCGTGCCGTTAGATGTCGCATGATCACAAGCACAGCTTGATACGGTCGCGATCATGCGATATCTAGCGGCACGACTGAGAAAGACGGCGGAAATAGCATTGAAGACGAGCCTTGAGGGGCAAAGTTACAAAAATTGCACTGTGACCTGCCTTTCCCCCCTAAAAATTAAAATTTTGTTATTGACATCATTTGTCCGTATTAAGAAGGTGAACTATTTTTGTACGTTGTTGGTTCGACCAGTTTTCCTCCATAAAGTTCAGGATTGAATCACTATTTTCTCACTCTTTCTTAGCACGACTACGTAACTTTTAACTGAATTTTTTCTCCGTTTTCTTAAAACCTGGCTTAGACCTCTTCGTGCTGAGCCTTCTTATGGACAAACAGATGGCTCATGTGTAGATTGGTTGGCACCCGAGAGAGGCCCAAGCTGATCTGGATGAGAGTGATTTTTGACAAACGTATGAAGCGAATAAAGGGCAGGGTGCGACAGTGCTCTAAACCCTCTCCCCCCCCCAAAAAATGAAAAATGAGTTATTGACATCATTTGTTATTTAAGAAGATGAACTACCGTAGTGCTAAAAAGATATCACCTGGCTCACAGTTGCAATCTGCAAAATAATCCTGAAAATACACCACCTGATTTGCAAAAATCGAGAGGTAAACACTGTAGAACAAAGAAAATACAGAATACAGTTTTCTTTAGGTGATGCGGTTTCATTGATCACTACTGTAAGCGTAACTGTGCGCAATTAATAGATGAGGATAGGACAAGCAAAAGGAAGGAAAGATCAGAGTGCGGTCCGTGACCGTTTTGTTAGGGTACTGCTCCGGCATTCGACTGGTATTGGTTTGAGAAAACACGGAAAACTACCTATCAGAGCAGCCGGCCGCTGGAATTCTCCTTAAAACAGCGGACTGAATTCGAGCTAGCTGTGTAGCGAGTTTCGAAAATCCGCCATCGTCAGCACTCACACTTTTTGTCGCACTACTTCGCACAACTAAAATAACTTAAAAACTTCAACCGATAGTCGTTGGCGGTGGGCGAGCGTTGGCTCAGATAGCAGCCTGAGCACGTGCTTTTTACCAGGCAAGGGTATTACCCAGACTTTCAATGTCGATACCGCACCAGATGTTCTTCCACGAGGCTAAGGTAAGGAAGGCTCTTAATTCAAAGAATTGAACGTTATTCTACTTTCATATCTTCTGTCTCATTAAATCAAATGAAACAAATGAAACGAGCGGCCGCGATACCCACGGTTTATTGTTAATTGATTCCCGGATCTCCCCACCCTCCTGTACTTGAGTTTTTATTTCTTGGCGCATGAGGGCCCATCTTCACGATGGAATATCTCACGGTATTTTGCGTCTTTCTCGGTCGTGCCGCTGGGTGTCGCATGATCACGACTGTATCGGGCAGTGCTGGCGATCATGTGAGATCTAGCGGCACGACCGAGAAAGACGGGAAATGCCATGAGATATTCCATGAGTGTAAGTAAAGGGAAGTTATTTTATTCTTGGTCCTATAATTTGCGTATAGTTGTGTTTTTCTTATTAGTTATGTATTTATTTTAAATTTTAGGTATGATTACAGTTTCTTTTTAAATTTTACGTATTCTAATTAATTATTTTGTATGGTAAAACATTTTTCTTCTTTATTCTTGTTACCATTACTTTTCTTATATGTTTATTACTGTATGGCCTAAAGAGCAGATCTAGGGACTGCTGTGTCTTTTCAAGTATTCTGTCTTGCTAGGATTCTAAAAGCTGAGGCAATATGATCACTGGTTTATATGTGTTCCTGGCAAATGCGGCATTTATCACCTTAGGAAATTTTGAGAACCGCTTTATCATAATGTCGTGTTCTCAAGGCCTGATCTTGGTCAGCTATTACAAGTGCTTCTGATTCTGGCTTCATTCTTCCCCTGTTAAGCCACATAAATAATCGATCTTTATTAATATGTACCCTGTTCATTTGTTTCAAATATTGTCCGGGGAGTGGTTTGTTTCTCCACAATTTCTTCAGCATATTTTGTGCCTCTCGTAACATTTTGTGTTTCACATTATTAATATTATATTATTATTATTATTATTATTATTATTATTATTATTATTATCATCATCATCATCAGGAAATGTAAGATTTAATTTGCTGTGCATCCAATCAGGGTTCTTTACGTATCTCCAGCATGTCAAAGGTCCTCAGAATTTTCCCCCTCTTTCTGCGCCCCGCAGTCTCGATTGCAACCGGTGAGTTCGACTTCTGGAAGTCCGTCGGCTAGCCTACATGCCACGGGGGGGGGGGGAGGGGGGTAAAAAGTGATGAACGAATTCCGTAACGCGGAAGTGCCTCTGAAATCCGAGATGAGAAGCGTAATTTCACGTCTGTCGTCCTCGCCAGCGGCGAGACTGACCCGATTGAACAGCGAAAGCGGCGCGATGGTGCGTCGGACGGGAAATTGCCATTGTAAAGTTGGTAACCGTGCAGTTGGAACGGTGTTACTAATGTCACGGATAGTGGCAAGTGGTGCAACCAGAGATTAGCAATTCGGGAAATTGAAAGGAGACTGCGTCCAAATAAGGCGCGTTTTGAAAACTTTATTTCCTTCCTGTTCAGCTTACGATCGCTACTAATGCTTGAAACATCAGTGTATCACGTTATTATTAGTGATGCACAGCTCTGTATATGTCGCCCTGAATTGAAATTGCTCTTAGTTAAATATTTCTTGCATAGATAATTGTCCTTAATAGTATTCGCTTCTCGTTTAATCCTTACAATAATAATTTCATTTCTGCTTTATTCACTTTTGATATTATTATTAATTATTATTATTAATTATATATTATATAATAATCTCTGTTTTCTCCCTCAACCTTGTCTTTATTTTGATGTTCAATATGTTTTAGTAAAATAGTGTGGCGTGTCAGATGTTTTAAAAAAATTTAAGGTATTTTCATACTTTATTTTTTTAAAGTAGACTAGATAAAAAATATGGTCAAACGAACGTATCTAATGACTCCTCGCTTGCCCCAAACTGTGGACCGGGTGGAGTGTATATAGTTTTTTTTTTCTTCTCATGCTTCTCGTTCTTCTGATTTCTCCTCACCTTTCCCATGATTCCATATGCCAATCACTTATAGGTAGCTCAATGCATCAACTGATGTCACTCCAGTGCCTCTGACCGGGAGGTCCTAGGTTCAATCCCGACGGCGGCAAGATTTTCGACACTAGCTTGTCAGCTAGGTCGAATTCATCAGTTGCTGTTTGGAGGGGAATTCTAAGGGCCGCCTGCTCTGATTGGTAGTTTTCCGTGGTTTCTCCGATCAACACCAGGCGAATACCGGAGCAGTACCTTAACAAACGGGTCATGGACCGCGCGCGATCTTTCCTTCCTCTTCTTTGTCCAATCCTCTCCCCTTACACACATACACACACTAACATGCACTACACCACCACAGATGCCGGGAGACCGGTGGGGGGCTTAAGAGCTGGTTCCGGCTGGGGCGATACCTCTTTGGTGGGAGATACCTAGTTAGGGAGAAACCCGCCAGTCGATGGTAGGTCTCGCCATCCAGCGGGGAAAATATCACCGCCACCTCCGGATGTAAAAAAAGCCCTACACCTACGGGACCAATGACCTCGGTAATTGACGCGCCCGGAATCATATCGATCGATCGAGAGCCAGACCGTTGTATGTACATTTTACTAAATTTTCCAGGAGAGCCATTTACAGTTCTTGTTTGTAGTGGGTAAGTATGGAATGGGTTACTGAGGAATGAGTTTGTTGCACACTAAGGGAGTGGAATATTTACAATTTTGTTTGATACAGACATGTAGACAGGGAGATACAAGAAAATGAAACAAACCTAATTTTGTTACAAAGTTGGACAGAGCAGTCAAGTTCTCAGCTATCAATGTAATTTTTACTATTTCTTCTGACCCTACCTACTTTTTTAAATATATAAATAATAAAAGTAATAGTATTAATATTCTCGAAGGATACGAATGGCCAATTTCCCCTAGCAGTAACTTCATGTAACTTCATTATTTGTGCACGTCTTCTGAATTTCAGTGGGAAATATAGTTATTCAAATTATCGTTTTTCATATTATCGCGGCAAAAAGTATTATTCTTTCATGAAGAACATGAGGGTTCAGGGCAGAAATTTATAGCTAATTTACCTTTGAAAATATATTTTATTATATAGGAGCGAATATTTTGTCAACAAAACTTGAAAAAAACTCTCTTTTCTGTATTCAAAATTCGACTAGAATATGGTTTAGGATAGAGACCACAGAATTATGAAAACGTGCACAAAATTCACTTCTCCCCATAGCTCGTCATACGCAGTTTTTAACTGTTTTTGACGTAAATAAATAAATAAATAAATGCAGACCGAAAGGCTTCGAATGGTACGGAATGGATCATGGTTTGGGGTGCGAGGGATGAACCTTGAGGGATGCACGGATGGACAGACACACTCAGATTACCCGACGAATATAACACGGGATTTTTGTTCAGAGGAAACCACTTGCGTCATCCCAGTATGCGCCGGTGGAAACCCGGCTCTCTGGCTTCTGCGAATCGAAACGCCCCCGAGTTGCAAACGACAGCTGTTAAGTTGTCAACGAAGACTCCAGGCGCTTCCTAGAGAGGGAGGCCGCCGCCTGAGAAAGCACTCGCGGAACAGCGCTCGAAGCCTGCCGGGTCTTCTTCTTCCCCATTGCCTTCGCTACCGCGATGACTCCTCCCCCCCCCCTCCCGAAAAAAAATCCTCAGTCGCCCGCGGCACGCACCTTATGACCCCCAGGGGAAAGCTTTCACCTCCCTCCCCCGCGCGACGTCGTCAGGAAACGAGCAATCGCCCACGCAGTCCTCTCCGCTCTTTCTGGCCGAACCGAGGAATTGATTGCACATCAGACAAATTCAGCGATGTTGCACACACTTTCTTGCACATTAAAGCTGAAAAAAAGCTTATCACCTCGCTCACAGTTGCAAACTGCAATATAATCCTGAAAATACACCACCTGATTTGCAGAAAGCGAGGGAGTTATGAAAGTAATGCAATCGGAAACATCGTATAATCCACATACAGTACAGCAATGCTCAAAAAAACCGCATCACCTCGCCCACAGGTGCAAACTCCAATATAATCCTGAAAATACAGCCCCTGATTTGCAAAAACCGACTGAGTTATGAAAGTAATGCAATCGGAAACATTGTATAATCCACATACAGTACAGTAGTGCAGAAAAAAACCGCATCACCTCGACCACAGGTTGAAACTGCAATATAATCCTGAAAATACAGCACCTGATTTGCAAAAACCGAGTGAGTTATGAAAGTAATGCAATCGGAAACGTCGTATAATCCACATCAAATATTCGATTACCAATTTCTACTCATTTTTGCTTAAAATTTGAAAGATCTGTGAAACACAGAAAGTATAGAATGCCCATTTTCTTTAGGTGATGCGGTTTCATGAAGCACTAGCTTGTCGCATTCCTGCCCCTACGACATCAGTGCGCCCAATATTATTCAAGTCTTGGCTTGGCATTCACTTGCTCACAATACTGCTTCAGTCTTTCGAGATCAAGTGCGGATCATTTAAATGGGAATAAGTACATCAGGTCATCGATAGGAGCTTGTTAATGGTAATGTGAAATAGTGACAATTATATTGAAAGGCATCTCAATGTAGCCCCAATAACTGCAACACTGATGTCTCTAATTTGTTAATGCGTCGAATATTGGTCGTATCCTTTACCATTGTTTTCAAAATGTCAATAATTACGATGTCGATATATTTGTATTTCAAAATGTCGATAAATTAGGCGACCCCTATTGTTCCTTCTCCTTTTAGAAGTCAGTGCAAATCATATGACTTCAATGTTACTAAAAACATTGTGAAATTAAGTGTGTAATAATGTATTATATTTCTTTAATACGTTATTAAAATGAAGAAAATACATTATTTTTCTCAACTGCTGAAGGAGGTCATATTAGTTAACATAATTCGTGAAAATGTAAACTTTATTAAAGGAAATTAATTAAATGGCCATGTGAAAGATGTTTGTCTTTAGGGTATTGAAAACAATCTGCCAAATTCGGCATAAGAATACTAGTACCATTAAAATGTCCTTTTTGCTTTCATTATATATGAAACTTATCATAACTTTATTTATTTCACAGTTTTACATTGTTCAAAAAACTTTCTGATACCCAACAATTCTAATATTGTACTTAATTTTAATTTTATTATTCCGCTTGCCCCGATCTTCATTATCCTTGTACTAGACATATGAAAAAAGTCAAAAGTGTTTTCTTCAGGTTATTGCTAGAATTTAAACAAGTTTAGGTGTCATTGACGAGGTGTTCGAGAATTGGGTAGAGCCAATCTCTCTCTCATTAGCAATGAAAATGTGTCCGCAATGTTGAGAAAGTGTGCAGAAGTCAATAGAATGGTTCCCAAATCCGGCCTCTGAGGATACGTGGATCCATGAACTCATTTGCAAGGAAATTTTTCGTTTTAAATTCGTGAGAGAATCGACATTTAATCTAAAATTGACGTGTATATTTTTGTATGGTGACATTTATATCTTTTTTGACGTTCTTGTAAATGTGATACCTAGAATGGAATTTTTTTACATAAAACCCATTTCCAAAGTTTGACGAAAATGCATGTTTTAGGAGAAAAGAGTGTGTCTATCCTGCCGCTTTACCGTACGATCTGGGAACCTTCTCGTACACAAATCTAGCTTCTTAACCACTTCCTTTAAGTGATGGACTGTATTCAGATAGTGGTTTTAGAAAGACATACATGAGGAGGTGAAGAAGACGTGAAGTAAACAAGTCCATTGGAGACTGTTCAAAGATGCACTATTATTATGAGGATGAATAATAATAATAATAATAATAATAATAATAGTGGTAGCAATAACATTAAACTAGTCTACATGAACTTAAGGCCCTTGGAAATAATTGGATATCTATTTAATTTTTGCCACCTTTACATAAACATCATCGGCGTCGACATGTACATCAGCATCTGAATAAAAAAAACAAAGACATTATCGTCAACATCAACATTAACAACATTCATCTCCCCTAGAGAAATACATTTTGGACTATGGTGTAACGTGGGGAGTACGTGTATTTCGTGGCTATCTGCCCGGTAAACGATCCGACCAGTGCCAGAGTAGTGAAGCGACATAGACAACAAAATATCGATGTTCAAAATAAACATCGATGTTAATAATAATTCGACCAAAAACCATCGATGTTTTTGAACAACGATGTTTTAATGTTGGTTTAGTAACCTCCAACATTAAATTCGTGCGCAACAAAATTGTTTTGACAGTGATCGTGTTGTGAACGAGTTTGTAAATAAAATTTAAAGAAAAACGTTAAAAAACGCCTCTCCATGGTGCGAAATACGAAGGAAATACCAGGGCATCAGGATCATGTCGGGCGAGGGATCATCTGCTCTCGATGAAGGTAGTAAGTACAACGTTTGGTTCGAACACAGCGGAGCCATCAGTTGTTATTTCGTATTTTAACTTGAACACGATTGTGGTTATGGCAATTTTTCATCCACAAACAAAACATCGAAAACGAAAAAAAAACATGGATTACAAAACATTGATGTTAAAAAAACATCGGCTTCAATACATCGATGTTTAAAACATCGATATTTTTACAGAAACATCGATGTTTTAAAAACATCGACATCAACATCACATCCCTGCAATGCAATTTTTCTAACTCTGCCTCTCAAGCCCCTATGGCCACGATGGAATATCACATGGCATTTCGCGTCTTTCTCGGTCGTGCCGCTCGATGTCGCAAGCACTGCTTGATACGGTCGCGGTCATGCGATATGAAGACTGAGAAAGACGCGAAATGCCGAGACATATTCCATCGTGAAGACGGGCCCCCATGCCCCAAGAAATAAAAACCCAAGTCTATACTGTGTTTTTTTTAACCATGCCCCTCAAGCCCCTATGTCCACGATGGAATATCACACTGCATTTAGCGTCTTTCTCGGACCTGGTGCTATGTTTCGCATGATCCCAAGCACTACTTGATACGGTCGCGATTATGCGATATCTGGTCTGAGAAAGACGCGAAATACCGTGACACATTCCATCGCGAAAACAGGGCCTTGAAAGGCAGAGTTAGAAAAATCGTTAGTATATGCCAGAGCGGCCCACATCGTTTTGGACCCGTTGCAAACAGCCGAAAAGTGAAAGCTGGGCGGGGCGTGGGGGGGGGGAGAGGGATGGGTGGGGCGGCGCCATCGGAAGCAGCAGAGAGTGCGCCAGCGCGCTGCACCCACCGCACGTGCTACTTCCGGTGGAAGCTGCATTGTCGTCCGCCAGCAGACAGGGCGGGCCCCGCCGCGCTCCACCGGCGGCCCGCTCGGTAATTGCAGGCTCTCCACCGCTGTTAAGTCCAGGGACGTGTATTCAGCGTAACAATGCAGCCGTGTTATGTGGAATGGTGAATAGAATAGGAGAACCTGTGCTCTGATAACCGCCAATACAATGCGTGACACGTGGTTGGAAAGAGGGAGTTCAACTGGATTGTACTTTGTCGGCACTAAAATCTGTTTATCCACTTTGGTTATCTAAAGACAAACTTAACTACGATCAGTTTCGTAATAAAACGATAGTAGTTAATGTATACGAGTTCTATTCCTTGGCCCTCTGTTTATGGTACCTTCTACTAACATCAGTTTGTTTCATCTTTCGTAGAACGAAGAGTCAAATTTAAACAAAAATTATGGAACATGGAGTTTTTACGAAATGGATGAAACGTTGTACGATGCTCGTTTCAGTGTCAAATCTCGTATTGTAATACGATTTCTTATGCTACTAATTTCGTAATAACTACAGTATTTGCTGTGGGGTGTTGCAGTAACGCTCTGGAGATACAGGGTCGTAGTTTGTCCCTGGTGCGTATTGAAGTTCTAGAACCGGCGTATTCAACTTAATAAGGCCGTGAGTTTTATGGCATTATGAATAGAAAAAACGTGACGTTTGGAAAGGGAGTTCAACAGGATTTTATGTTGTCAGCAGTAACCTCTTTTTATCAACTTTGGTCAAAAGTCAACTTATTGAAACTAAGATCAATTTCGTAATAGTAGCAATTATAACACAAGTGTTATAATGCATGGCCTCCTAGAAACTTCTGTCTACTTCAGTTTCTTTCATCTTTCCCAGACAATGAGTCAAATTTCAACAAAAATTATATAACATTGGATTTTTTACTAAACGGATAAAACATTCTTCGATATTCATATCCTAACATCTTTTTACAATTCCCATTTTGGTGTCAAATTTCGTAATGTTTTACGTAATAACTATTACCGGTTGGTGTGGCGTTTTTCCACAAATGAATGAAACTCCACAGAGTGAGGATCATAGGAACATCCCTAAAGCATACTGAAGTCCGTGAAAAGGCATATTCGGTGTAACATTACAATCTTTTTTATGGAATGATTAATTGAAGAGAAAAATGTGTACTCCAAAATCGGCCGATGAAAAATTTGACACGTGTTTGAAAAGTGGGAGTTCAAATGGATCGTGTTTTCTCAGATGTAAAAACTTTTTATAGCTGGTGTGGCGAACTACATCTGAAGCTCTGTAGACCGAGGGTGATAGGTTCTGCCAAATGCGAGTTGGAATTCTAGAAAGTTTGTATTTAGAGTAAACGGAATCGAAAGCGACACAACTCACTGTTATAAAGAATTGGGATTAGAAAAGAAGCATTTATACACCGTAAACCGCCAGTAGACTACGCGATAGGAGTTTGGAAAGTGAGAGTTCCAACTGTATTGTATTTTGTCAGCAGTAAAATATTTTTTCCGTAAAACATCATTGTTATATCAACATAATGCAAATAAAATGAGGATTGAAATACAACCAATGCCCGCGATCCGTTAAGCAATTTTATCGGCCACATGCGTCTTTAACCCCTGTGAACGTGCAACCCTTCAGGTTTGTTAAAGACTCTTGTGCCTACCTGTATGTTAAGAAATTTAACATCCTTAGCAACGGGTTGTAACATCCTTAGCAACGTAAACAAACAACCACTGATTCATCGCAAGCCAACTTTATTACGAAAAACCAACACGGCAATTTATAAGACAAAGAGGAATAAAAGTAATTCATTATTTTGGGGGATGTTTATTGTTAATTGTAATATTATTAATTGTGCAATGAAAAAAATTAGAAAATTGGGTAAATTAGTATCACTTTCATGTCATTCCATGAAATGCATATGTTCTCTAATAATATTTACTGACGATGTTGTGGCGCCACTGGAATTCGACGCGCCACCTTCCTCGCCGACAGTCATTTTTTTGTTGCCATTTTCTCCTTATTTACCGCGGACTCCTCAACATAGGATTCGGCTACGGTAGAGCTCTGACACCCACCAAAACGTTTCAAATCTGTAGCCGGAACTCCTGAATCGACCAGTGCCGTAGCCGAAGTTTTTCTTAAAGAGTGACCGGTGTATGTATTGGGGTCTGGAAGACCAAGATAGGTGGCTATAATTTTTGGCACTCCTGCAATATTGTGAATGCCACGTTGATACGAAGCTGCGTTTTCCAATCCTTAAAATCTTGGTATCCCTTTTCGTATTTTCCTTTGGATGTTTCTGGGATAAATCCCGTGTGACTTCCGCAGCGGGATCTAAAGTTTCTTGCGGAAGAGACGAATTTTTCCGCGTCCATCTTCGAGCCACGGTATGCAAATGTATTGTTGAAATAGATAAATCGCAAGCAACACCAATATCGATTAACAATATCCCGCAGCAGTAGAATTCATTTGTTTCATATCGCAGTAATGTAAATGTTCGTAAAAATCTCGAGAGTTTTACATGTAACAAACGTAAGATTACATGTACAAAACTCAGACAAGATTGTAGACAATGAATGTTGGGAAATTTCGATTCTCGAACAATTAGAAACTGGAAGTGTGTCGGCGACAGTCTAAATCTTATCTTCAAAGCTCGACAAAATTAAATAATTAATTTGTTTCTAGTTGCGTTTACGCATTTTATCACTGCTTATTACTGTTATAATTATTTTTATCATTGTTGAAGAGGTTGTAATAATATATTTTATTATTATTGCTATTATTATTATTATTATTATTATTGTTATTATTGTGTACAGTGCGATGATGAAGAGAGCAGTGAAGGCTTGTGTAGTGAAATTATATGTTTGAGAAGCAGTCCCTGCTTGTATTATTGGCCAATGTAGGCTTAATGAATGTAAACTTCAGGTACTCTGCCACAAAATTTGATCATTTAATTACAAAATTAATAGTGTAATAAGTCAAGTTTAGCAACATCCGGGTAATGCTTTTGTGTCCGAGTCGGAAACCTTGAGATCTTCAAACGCTGTCTTAAATGAGCGGTCTGGAACCTGCAGCCCTGATCGTTGTATCTACAAGGACATTCACAGCTGACACGTTCGCGTTCAAGTATCTTTTGATCACAAAGCCATTTACACTGCGCATGGAAAACTGGTTAATTACAAAAGAATCAAGAAGCAAAAACGCGGTATCTCCCCAGCGGGGCACCGCCCCAGCCGGGACAAGCTCTAAGCTCCCGACCGGTCTCCCGGCATGTGTGGTAGTGTAGTACATGCTAGTGTGTGTGTGTGTGTGTGTAAGGGGTGAGGATAGGAGAAGGAAGAGGAAGGAAAGATCGCGCGCGGCCCGTGGCCCGTTTGTTAGGGTACTGCTCCGGCATTCGCCTGGTGTTGATCGGAGAAACCACGGAAAACTACCGAGCAACCAGCCACTAGAATTCTGCTCCAGACAGCCACTGAATTCGACCTAGCTGACAAGCTAGTGTAGAAAATCCTGCCGCGCCGTCGGGACTCGAACCTAGAACCTCCCGGTCAGAGGCACTGCAGTGACATCTCTAAGCCACTTCTTCCAGACCATTACTCGATTCACAACTGTCATTCGTAAATTCATTCGTACGTAACCTCAAAAACGGACCAGTAACACTGGGTTGCACTGACCAAGTTCTCAATGCAGATACGCAGTCACGTAGAGGGCGTCCTTGTTCCGAGTCATTCTCCGAATGAAACCTCGCTTTGCGCTAGTGAGCACTACCAGTCAAACGGAACGCAATAGTTGCCCTGAGTGCGTGCGAGTGCGGCGAAGGGAAAATGCTTTGAGAATACTCAACTTCGATTTCAAAGAAAAGGATGAATGCATGGGATTTCATTTCTAATGCACTCTTTTATTGAGTTATCAAAGAAAATGAACCGATTTCACCCTCTCAACGTGTCTTCTCTACTCGAGTGTGCGTTTCATCCACTGGTTCTTTTCGAGTGCGAGGCATGCATACAGCGGTTCATGATACCTCGTTGTCGTTTATTTCCGAGCGTTTTCGTCCTAGATCAGCTGCGGGCAACCTGTCAGATATTGCGGGCTACTAAATTCGCATTATAAATTTTCGCGGACCGTTCTGTTACTCGTTGCAGAAAGTATTAAATGAATTGCATGCAATTTTTCATTACTTGTAGTCTAATATTAAATTTATGTTAATTTCTGTAATTAATATTTTTTTAAATAAAGTTCTATATAAAATCTTATTACTTATTAACTTTTTATCAGAAATTCCTAAGAAACTGTTCCAATAATTATAGTACGCTTGTAGAATGAACATAAAATGATGTTTTGTTTTCATAATTATGTTACGATCTGGCAACATAGATAGACAAATATATAAAATAAGACAATAGAAATACTATATCTTCCTGCAAGTACTATAAAGTTTCTACGCCACCCAGTCACCCACACGTCTTTGAGGAAAATGTTCTGCGAGTCACAGTGTTATTTTACAACAAATCCATTTTCAATATAATGTTAGTGTTCTCTTTTACCCGGAACAATACTGCTAAAATAAACTATTTTGAGAAATCATATTTAATGAGTTCAGCAAATTTACGTTATATCTACAACTTTGCTGACCGGGCAATTGCCGACACTTGTGATGGTCGACTTGCGTTTGTCTCTCTGTATGATGGCGCAGATGTCAATGCTGGACACTTACAAAATAGCGATTCCTATTTAGAGCAAAATGACAGAAGGAAAGTTCGTCGAAATTGCCAGAATCTTGAAGGGTTGTGCAACCTCGTTGGATGAATGGTTTTTATCAGTAATCGAGACCTTCGGATATGCATGAACAGTAAACCCTCATTAACACGAATTCCAACGGACCGAAATAATCGGAGTTCGTGTTATAAATATTTGTGTTATCCGCGTATTATGAATGTCCGTATTATCGTAATTCCTTACCGGGGGCGAAGTGTTGTGTTACGGGGAAATTCATGTTAAGCGAGTTCGTGTTAACGAGGGTTTACTGTATTTGACATTTTAGGGTAGTTTATTCACAATAAATGAAGTAAACATTTAAAATATACCTACGTAGTAAAGTGTTGGCATAAAATTTGTAGTTCATTGTATTTTTATTAGAAGTTTTACATATTTACTTAAGTGTATTTTTTATATTGTAGAGTAAATATAATGAAAACTTCATGTCGCCTCCTAGCCCAAATTTTGGCTATACCTATCAACTCATCCCCTCTAATTGTTCCTTCTTACTTTACTGAATTTTCTTTCAAACTGCGATAGAGTTTTTAATGGTACATATTCTGTGGATTTTCCGTGTTCCCCCAGGCCTTTCAGTAACCCTTGAGGGATGCCAATGATTTCTTTCTGTTGGCAGGTTGGGGCGCGGGCAGCAGGAGTATGTTGACCCCCGTGGCGTCCACGTGGTGGTGGGCAGATACATTGGCGACGCCGGCGACGTCGGCTCCATGCCTGCCAACCTCACAGATGGTGAGAATTATTCACATTGTTTCTATTGTGATTGCCTATGTGATATTTTAGTTTAAGGCATTTGAGATCTACAGCACCACGAGATAACATGAAATGACAAAAAAAAAGGACCCTTCTCTTATGTAAAGGAATCTACACACTACCGTGAGAACCTGTAAGCAACACGAACCAGCGAACTAAATAGCACACTAAAACCAATTAATCAATGACTATTCATTAATTGTTAGTAATTAATCGTCATTTTATACCGCGCTTAGTTTCGCGTCTTCGAAATGGTGACGAGGTTCCTGCCTTCGGCCTACGCCATTAACGTAAAAACAGCCTTCACTCTGTGCATCGAATATTTCCCAACACATTTACCCCCAAATACTTCGTTGCTGAACAGTTTGTTGAATACGCAGAAAAGAGAGTATTCATAGAATTTAATGCAGAAGCTAGCCACTGAAATTATCTAGGAAGCTTGCAGTGAATTATCTAGTCGCTTTTGAAATGTCTCGAAAATAATAATTTGGCTCTTGCAAAACGTAGTTCTCTCTACACTTAAATTAATATTCATCGCAAGATTACTCTCTCGCTTTCTTTTTTGGTCGACAGTATACAATTCTTGAATAAATTTTAAACCTGTTTCGTCATTGAAACAAACAGCGCGCAAACATACGAAATTGAAGGTATGTTGTCATGAAATGTATCACAAAGTTAAACACGCACATTCGGACTACGGAACATGAATGTCCTTGTCCTTGTCCTAGTGATTTCCCGGCTCTCGTCCTTTGATTCTCAGGAGTTAATTTGTGAACAGGAGGTTAAGAAATAAGACCTCAAAACACTAATAATAACAAAACTTCATTGTAATGATTTAAATGTGATGTGATATTGATTCAGTAGAATCTCTACCTCTTGAGTCTGAATGAGAAAATTAAGAATTTGAGTTGTTGAATACTTCGATAAATTTTTGAAAGGGAAAACCATATTAAAGAATTGGAATTGAATTGACAAAACCGTCTCTCGTATTACGTTTCAAATTACAAATGACAATTTTTTATCTTAAACATTTAAATTTCTTGTTCATAAAGTATCTTTTCCAGTTCGAAACAATTAGCTTCTGTAAAAAATATACATTTTATATTTAATTTAAATTGTATGTTCTTATTTGTTGTTTTTTTTTTGTTTCTATGTCTATGCATAGATTCTATTCTTTATACATGCAATACATTTTTGTAATATTTTTAAATACTATTGTATCAGTAGACTGTTGCTGCAATGTGAATAATAATGTAAAACAATATTTTTGTAAATACAAGATCATGATAGATGTAAAGACCCTTACAATCAGCAATGAATTAATATTGTAACTAATGGAGTAGCTAACAACCTCTGTGGCTTGATGGCGACTTGAAATAAACGAAGACAAAACAATCTTTTTGACATACTTGTTGTGTAAATGTTTAGTTTGAGAACTTTAAAGTTCGATTATTTAGGAGTTAACCTGTTACTTAATTTCCGAGATTTTAGATGGCGAAATGTCAGCATAAGCATAATAATACGTAAAGGCTCTTCAAATCTACATAGCACTCTGCCTTGTTATGCAATGGAACAACAATGTCGTGTTTCTTCATAGGAGTTGATTGACGAAAGGACACTGCTGATTACCAGAGCTCCCAATAGCTTCTTCGACTCAAAGTGTCTCTGGCCATCCGTAGATTGTAAATTCTCTCTCTGGTATACGGCTGGATCGCATGGAAATTTCGAACAATGAAGCTCAAAATACACAGGCGCGTTCTCGGACCTTCTAATGATCGCATTTCCACAACCGAGTGTTTTTTTTTTTCGATCAAAGCAAATGGACAATTAAATATTGTAGAATGCGCTGTTTAATGAGAAGTGATACAATCATTTGTATGTGGTAGGATACTTGGTTTAAGTTAACTTATAAAAAATGGCGATTTTACACGGCATATTTGACTCTCTTCGCAAGGGCATTTCCTAGTAGAGGGCGAGGCTTCGCCCTTCAGCCTTCGCTATGAACATAAAACAACCTTCCCACAAGCCAAGGTAAAATTTCTAAGAAAGTTTTACAATAAAAATACAGCTTCTCTTCACTCACTTCCCTTGCATAACAACGGGTTTCTACTTAACCCTTGGATGCATGTGCAAGGCCCAAGAGAACGTAACATGTGTTATTTCCCATTTTACTCTGCCCAGCTGCATTTTTGAGAGCTTGCCCTCCGTCTAATCTTTCTTCTATTTTTCTACTTTCATTTTAATCTCTGGCAAAGGAAAAATTCTCAGAAGTTATGTAGGTAGGCCCTGAAATTTTATTCTATTACCTCAATGCATATGCTGGGCTTTTCAGCACCTATTAATAGTTATTTAAATAAATAATCAATAATTTAACATTAAGAGTTGACTTTTATTGAAATAATTAATAATGGAGTTATTAAGAATAAGGGAACCATTTTTATGTGCGTTATGTATTATTATGTGCGTTATGCATTTTTATGTGTGTTAATGCATTTTTCGAGTGCGTATTGGGCAAAGTCTCACAGGCCTTGCATACACATTCATGTAATATCCCGGGGACGTGCACCGCACGGTTAATTAAATACACGCATTCTCTCATGATTCATTTGACGCATTTCATTCATTACGCATTTTACGTATTCGCATACGAATCGCTATCTGCAGAAAGCTAACTACTGCGCGTTCCCTAATTTTACAGGAGAAACAAAAAAAAAATGTATAAAACCCACTTTAAGAAAATTTTCTCTTTACGTTTTGTTTTTTCATATGAAGGCAAAGACCTATGCTATCGAGAGGCCAAACTAATTGGGACCAGGTATTATTCAGATAGTCGATCATTCGAATAACCGAACATAATGTCTATGTAATCTACTGTTATAGTTAAAGGCGGGAGGTTTTCTGCCAACAATGAACATTCAGACTGAGTGACAGCTGTTAAGCATTGATGATGGGTTGTTTGACAATGTACCGTTAGTTCACTTGTACTTAGAGGTGGTGAAAATGTTTCTGCTAATAAACATTCCGACGTCTTAAACATTTATTGTAGGATTTGTCAACGTTCACTGAAGTCAGATGATTGACTATAGTGCGAAATCTCGTTAATATTTTATTAGTTAATCATATCGGGGATCATTCTCCATATTAAGTATTACAAAAGAAAATGAATACGCATAGTATACAGTACCTAATTTAAAAAAAATAATTATTCAGGGAAGATATGCGTTTGAATATTTGACGTTTCGAATGACTGACGTTCGGATAATCGTCGTCCCACTGTATGTAATATTGTATCAATTGACTTTCTGCAGTTAGCGTTTCATAGGCTTCAGCTGTTTGTCCAAACATTCTCGCATCTGGCCCCGCGACGGCAGTCTTTGCAACGCGGGGCTCACCGGTTCGGCGTGCCCGGTGTGGGTGGCGAGGCCTTTCAACTCCCTTACATCGTGGGGGAGACCATAATACAGTGGGGCGCTCTCCTCTTATCACCTTATTACAGGAACCAAAATACGAACTGCTGCCAACGATAATTGAAACTTGCGTGGCTTCCTGCGTAGGATCGCGAGGCGCAAGCAGGCGCTTAATATTGAAAAAAAATAGCGGCGTTGTTCGCACTTTCGTCAGCGGTTTCTTATGTGCTAACATTATGAATAATTGACTAATCCCGACTATACGTTACCCCTCGCTGTCACGACCTTCTTAAGTATCGTTTACTGTGCAGTTTGAATACTAGAGGCTTTCTTAAAATGTGCTTACTGAAGTGATTTCTTATGATAGTGAATTGGTAACTACGCGATGGATAGACTCGAGGTTGTTTACAGTGAACGTGAGGGCAGAAGGCCCGAGCCTCGCCGTGACTTGTATCCGTGCGAGCGAAGCGAGAAAACTTGCCTTTGAAAGTAATTTGGCAGTGTAATGCGGCGGGGACAAAGCGTATTAGGGCGTCTCAAAACTTTGTCAGCCATGAAAATCACCTATTGGTACGATACTTACGAACGCATTAAGGTGGCCGTGACAGCGAGGGGTACCGTACAGTGGGGATCAACCGAATAATTTAACATTTAGAAGACACTTTTCGTATTTCTAAAAAAAAAAAGCCAATGTTTATGTGCGGGTGTTGGCGAGCCTAACCTGCAGCTGCACCCGGCGACACTAGCGTCTCCTCTAGTAGCACCCTCAAGCTTTGTCTCCGGTTTTGATGGAGAGTTGCAACGCCCTGGCTGGCGAGGCGGCGACGGCGGTGGCGGCGTCAACGGCTGGCGGGGAACTGAGCTCGCGCGGACCCCAGGAGACTCGTACGGGAAGCAAACAGTTCTCCAAAATTGATGCACGTCTCCCGACTCTGCGAGATCCGTGAACGAAAGCGATGAACGAGGCGCGGGAGCTTGCTTTTACGAGGAAGTTCTGTTTTAGTTGTTCAAATCTGAGTTGTTTTTTTCGGTGGGAACACATCAATATATTTCAAAAGGATTCTTTTCGAAGATGTTTTAGAATTGCTCAATGCCTAGTCAATTGTAAGTCATTTTTGTAAATAAATTAGCTTCAATTCGTTTTATGTTTTTTTTGTCCAAGTGCAAAGGCACTTACGGCAAAAATAGTATTCTGACACGAAATGCGAGTACAATTTGGCGTTGGACAGACTGAGGGATGTTTTACGTTAATAGACGAAGGCTGGATCCTCTTGGGCACGAGTATCAAAGCGACAATTGCGCTTTAAAAGTGTTAGATTATACGCGACACCGATACCACGGTGTAAGATATATAGGTGTGTCAACTAGCCGCCTTTGGGGCAAATTTTTGAAGCCAGTTTGAGGCTAGTTCCTCGCTTGTCCGTACCGTGCGCACGATCGGTCCGGGTCGCAGTGTAAGATATATACATCTTAGGATGACTTCTTAAACTGTGGCTATTACACAGTTTTACAAAACATTTCCAACCTATTTTCGTAACTGTTCGCTCTATACTTTACCAATTCCACCGCGAAACGACAAATCACTGATTTGAAATCAACTGAACACAGAGATGTCGAATGAATCAAGACCAATCACGACCTTTCCCAAATGAGACCCAAAGATCGCAGCGCTTATATGCAACAACTTTGAGAACTAGCCTCACAAAAGCTTCAGTTTTAGACTGGGAGCGAACACACCTTTATATCTTACTCCGCCGCCGATCCGCTCGCAGGTTGCTGTTGTCGGTCTCCACGCTCTCGCGGAAGTGCGTCGATACCCTTCGGGAAGCGTACGAGTCGTGCATCAATTTGGGCTTCCCTCAGGAGACTCGTACAGGCTGCCTTAACTTGCGCGTAACGCAACGTAAACAAAGTTTCAGGTAGGCCGCTCTCGATGTACAGCGCTTGCAGCGCCCCTTGACTTATTTAGAAGAACTTGTGAACGCGCAGAACAATAAACTTACGCAACTCTTACACGTATAAGCTCTTAGAGCAAGTTCACAAAATAGTTGATGTAAAGTTACTCGCTACTTACTCAATGTGCTCAATGAAATCGCATCACCTAAAGAAAATTGACATTCTGTAAATTTCTTTGTTTTACAGGTCTTTCAAATTTTAAGCAAAAATTAGTAGAAATTGGTAAATAAATAATTTATGTGGATTATACGATGTTTCCGATTGCATTACTTTCATAACTCGATTTTTGCAAATCAGGTGTTGTATTTTTAGGATTGTAATGGAAATTGCAACTGTGAGCGAGGTGATGCGGTTATTTTGAGCACTACTGTATTTCGAATACGACGTTCACGTGCTCAGTCAATAATTCTTCGCTTTAAATATCGATGACAGCGCAGACATCTATTGCTTTGGGAACTAAATTTGGCCTTAAACTTTGTGCTCGCTTAGTAAAGTAAGTGTTGTTTATAGTGCGAGTGTCCAGATACCGTGCTCACATATTTGCACCGGCGGGCGGCGGCAGAATTCATTTGCGAGCCTTCACCGTATGATTTGAGATTCATGAGAAGTCAAGGGCGCGGCCAGGGAGCTGTAAATAGCGCATTATTCAAGTACTCCATGCGGATGAAACCAGGCCAGGAGGAAGGGAAGAGGCGCGTGTCAACACGCATGGTCTCCGAACAACACCAAGCGAATGCCGGAGCAGAACCCTAACAAACGCGCCGGGGACCGCGCGCGATCTTTCCTTCCTCTTCCTCGTCCTAACCTCTCCCCTCACGCGCACACTTACATGCACTGCAGTACCACACATATGGGGCAGCCAGCCGGGACCTTTGAGCTTGTCTCGACTGTGGCGATGCCGCGCTGGTGGGAGATACCTGGTGGGAAAACACCCCGCTATCCACTGTATGGGTCGATGGCGGATCTAACCATCCAGCGGGGGAAGATCACCGCCACCTCACGAGGAAAACATGCACTACACGTACGGGACTAACTACAGCAGCAGTTGACGCGCCCGAAAACATGAAATAAATAACTAAATAAATAACCTCATGGTCCTCTCCCCTTTTCTTCCGCGGAGAAGGACCGTCTTAACCTTTAAACGACAAGGCTACTCTGAGTGACAATTTATTTTGGCAAGGCTGCGTCATATATGACACCTATTGCATATCTTCGCTATTTCAATGGAGTAATTGTTTCTTATTAGATACGGAATGATACGGATGAATAAAAAAATCCACAAAAATGTTTCCGTAAATAAAATTTACGTGCAGGAAAAGTAAACAGTACCTTGAGGCTCGTCGATTTTCTTTTCCGTCTCGGGATCAATAAAATCTGTGGAGTGAATGGATGATAAATCTCGAGATTGAGAGCGAATAAACATTCTGTCAGGTTCATACACAAATGACGAACCAATAGGACGCTTTGCATTAATGTGGTACTATGGTGCTGAAGAATGCGTCATGCAAACCTCCTTTAATAGTTATTTAGATAAATAATCACTTGTTTAACATTTAGTGTTGACTTTTATTGAAATTATTAAGAAATTAAGTCATTAGAAATAAAAAAAATTATTTATGTATCAAGGCCAAAAAATGATTTTGGATGAGGTGTTTATCAACTGAGACGGAGCCGAGTCCAAAATCATTCAGTTTCGGCCGAGATGCATACAACTATTTTTCGTATACTCGCCTCCCAATTTTAGGTTTGAATTTTTAAAGAGATTTCATTTATATCATGCGGTTTCAGCGGATAGACGCAGATGTTCTTCTACATTATCGCCTCAGAAGTTGTCAGTACTGTCACAATTGTTAAAGCGTTTAGAATTTACGGCTGATTTTGGCGATTTGTTTCGTAAGAATGGAGTGCAATATTCCAGAGATTATAATTGATGTAGCTGAAGCTGGTACTGAGAGTTTACTTCCTCAAAACTCATAGGATTCATACGAAAGAGAATATAAACTCTTTTTAAAATGGAAAAGAGAGAAACATGTAATCGTGGTAAATGAAAGAACTATGCTGACATATATCTTGAAAAGGTATTGCACTTTCGTAAGTAGAGCTAATTTAATTGGGTAAGATAACTAACTTTATTTGTAGAAGAGTCCCGGACAGTGAAACCATCAACATTATGAAGCAAATATTCAATTAAAAACATTCTCTATTTGAAAAATAATAAATAGTAGCGTACCCGATCGAGAATGTTCTACCCCACCCTCCCTTATTTTTCCATTTCTATATTAAGCTTGTAATATATATTTTCTTCAAGACCCCCGCCACTTGCTCTATATATCACCTTGTAATGATAACGATATAATACACCCTTGTCAATACAAACCTTTATTATCGAGCAAACAGGTACACCCGTGTAATTCAACCGCATAGAATATCAATTAATTAATAATTTCACATACAGCTGCAGGTTCTACAAGCTCTGAACAGTTGGGATAGAATTGAGAAGCATCGAACCAGCAAAAAAGATAACAGATTGGTCAGAAAGATCTCACCCTGTAGATTACTGTGTGAGGAGCATTTCTTTGAGGCCTATGGACTGGTTATTTAACTATATATATTAAAAAATCCTGACGTGCACTGCGGGTTTCATTTTAAATACATATTTAGAAGCGTTTTGTAAACAAATATTTCATATTTTTAAAGTCAAAATGCATTTCGCCACGTCTCCGTGAAATTCCTTTTCTTTAGAGACCTCCTTTATAAAGATTGGTTGCGTGGGTGAGCCGCAAAAGAAAGGTATACTACTGAAATAATATAGGAGACGATTCTTTGCCAGTGTGTCAACAGTCATTTGTACATTGTCTTGTTTACTTGACGTTGCCATGGTAATCGTCGTCTAAAATTCATTCTTGGCCTAGACCGCCAAAGCTCACCTTTGTGGCTTATAAATGCTCTGCCAAATCCGGATTTTGAAGTGAAGGTATCCGTCAATGCCTCCAACTCAAGAGTAATTGCGTCTTTCGTTAAAAAAAGAGCGTCACATGGATTTTGTTTTCCAACAATCAAGAAGCAAGAATGCGAAATCAATTAACTTTTTTATTTTAAAAACATGTGTTAAAATGTAACTGCAGCACACCTCATTTTGTCATGCGTCTCATCTGCTGTTCCTGTCGGACGGCGGTAGAACGCGCCGACTTCTTTCAGAGGAATTTATTGCAGGAAACGGCGTCGTATCATTCGTACGAAAAAGAATGGTGGTAGAACCAATGGCGGATCCAGCCGATCATTTTGGAGGGGGCCATCACAGACTTTTGTTAAATAATATTTGTTATTTATTGTGTATTATTTTTGTAGTGGATATATGATGTTATTCAATATTTTTTTAAATAAATATAACATAAGTAAATATTTAAATCAATTTTGCCAAATAAAGCAAGGTAACAAACGAAAGCTCTAGGTCTTGGTGGGGGGGGTATGGCCCCCATGCCCCTCCCCCTGGATGCGCCACTGGGTAGAACCTGCCTCAACGGAGCCTTGCATGATGTCTCTCATTCAGAGGCGTATCTAGGTATTCAGGCGCCCATGGCATGCTTGGAATTTGCGTCCCTTTCAGGATACTTCAAATTACAATTGTTGTTACTTGTTTTAACGGGTATACTTGAAATAGCGCCCCTTGTGAGTGGCGCCCACGGCACGTGCCATGTCTGCCGTACCGTAGATACGCCTCTGCTCTCATTCTACTGTACTCTTTTCTTACGTTTGTTCAAGAACAAAATTATTGCGGAAAGTATGCCTACATCTAACTACAGTGGGACGTCGAATATCCGAACGTCAATCATCCGAAACGTGACATATCCGAACTCATATTTTCTCTGAATAATTATTTTTTTAACTAGGTACCGTATACCATACGTACTTTCTTTTGTAATTCTGAATATTGAGAATGATCTCCGATATGATTGAGAGTGATGAAATATTAACGACATACTGTACTATAGCCAATCGTCTGACTTCAGTGAACTTTGACAAATCCTATCCAAATCCATTTTATGTACACTTGCCACTTTAATGTTCGGTTATCCGAATTATCGCACATCCGAACTATATCCGGTTCCAATTATTTCGGATAATCGACGTCTCAGTGTATCTCTATAAAATGGAATATCAATAAAAAGAAAGGGTTTTTCTTGTAAGTTCAAGTAATATTCGAGACATATAGATAATCCACAGATACAATACGTTTATTTCAGTAGAAACATTTGTTACAAGCATCGTCGTGCGAACAGGGTGGCAGGGGGGCATGCCTCCCCCCAAAAATTTTAAATGGGGCACCGTAGCCCTATGTAATAATTATTTTGATTTCCGTAAATACCATCAAATCCTGGTTTTTCCCTTTTTAAGCT
>JAHLJT010002630.1:111615213-111824524 GCA_031308135.1 Acheta domesticus | reverse complement strand
TATCGAAGTTGAATTTAATTTTCAAAAAATTCATGAGAGCAAAAAAATCATTGTTGGCGTAGTTTATTAGAACAACATTTAATTGTTATTCTTGGAAATGGACAATGCAATTGGTTGAGTAGTTTAGTATTTATTAGGATTTGTTTGCCTCCATGGGTCTTTTTTTTTATTTTCAGTGTAATGATTTAGATTTTTTTATAGATAGTATCGAAAGTCAAAAGTTTGAAATCAATACTTTTGCATAGTGCATTGTATTGTTGGTAATTCTGTGATAAGACATTTTATTTTTGAATGATATATTTCCTTCGAAGATTGTTTTTGTTCTTGGTGGAGTTGCCCTATCTTGCGCCACATACGTGTCATTTTGTTCAATTTTTCAAAAAAACGGTTAGAGCAAAAAATCATTGTAAGTGTGGTTTATTAGAATGAAGTTTGATTTTGTTTGTTGGGGAAGGCCAATGCGATGTGTTGAGTATTTTAGTATTTAGTAGGATTGATGTGCCTCCATTGGTGTGTTTTTGGGTACCCAGTTAAAGGATTTACAATTTTTTCTTCGATAGTATCGAAAATAAAAAAGTTAAAAACAATATTGTTGTATATTGTATTGTATTGTGGTTGATGTTATGTCAGGATAAATTGATTTTGAATTAGAGTTTTGCCTTGATGAGTGATTTTCTTATCCTGCGAGAGTGCGTTGTTGCGGGTGACTCGTGAGTGGTTTTGTTGAATTTTGCAAAAAACGTTGAGAGCAAAAAAATCAGCGTGTGTGTACATTGTTAGAACATTGTTTGGTTCTGTTTGTTGGGAAAGGACATTGCGAAATATTGAGTAGTTTAGTTTTTATGAGGAATTGTATGACTTGAATTGTGTTGTTTCTTGACAGTAGTGTAAAGAATTATTATTATTTATAGGAAATATTAAATGTTGAATATTTCGAAACAACATTGTTGTATAGAGAATTGTTTTGTGGTTATTTTTGTGTCAAGAAAATCTAATTTTGATGGATAGTTTTTTTTCTACGAGTAGTTTTCTTATGCGTAGTTGTTGCGCCTGCCGGGCATTTCGAAAATTCGTTTTTTCTAAATTTTCGAAAAACGGTAAGAGCAAAAAAATTAATGTTTATATATTTGAAAAGCACAAAAATAGCACAATATTTTGTGTATAAAGAAAATTTGTTTTGGCTAATTGGCTTTGCCAGCTTAACATTAAGCCAGCAAAGCCACCCATTTTTGGAAAAACCGTTGGAGCAAAAAAATTAATTTTTGGATATTTGGAAAGCACAAAAATAGCACAAAATTCTGGGTATAGAGAAAATGTGTTTTTTGAAAATGGCTTTGCCAGCTTAACGGACGTCTATATAAAAGCATGAGAACAATGCCTCCTTCTTCTTGTTTATCAGCAGCGTCGGCGAGTGGTTGCGCGTAAGTTGTGCTAGCGGCGCACGTGGGCAAGGGGCCGGCAATTCATTGTCTTGACGAGCGAGGCATGCATTAGGTCTCAGATGTAGAGCGGTGTGGTAGCCGTTCGATTAAAATCTCTCCTATTAGTGGGATATATTTAGTTAGTTAATTGTAAGCAGTGAAATTTGTTATTTGTGACTACGGCCTAGTTTATGAACAAACTTACTGTTCTTACAACCCACTCTCATCTGTGTTTTGATTACACCTGTATGACACCACAGTAAATAGACTTCTCCGAACTTCGCCAACCTCAGCAGCCCGTCCATGGGATGCTCATTGCAGGACGTTGACTTCTCCGTGTCTCCTGTAAAGTAGTAGACTCCTCGGTAAATAGACTTCTCTGTATCCTTCTATCTGCGATATTCTTCCCTGATGGGATTGCAGAAGGAAGTAATGATTGGTTATTTCATGTTGCCGAGCGCGTCATCGCCTGTGGTCATTAGTCCCGTAAGTATAGTGAATGTTTTGTTGCGTGATGTGGCGGTGTCCCTCGAATGGTGCGATTCGGGGCCGACCTACATGTCGGATTGCGGGGTTTTCCCATCCAGGTATCTACCACCAGTGGGGCACCGCCTAAGCTGTGACAAGTTCCGTTAAGTTGTAAAATCTCGACCAGAATATACGTACAGAAAATCACTCTATTATGTCTTTATATCACAAGCAAATGGCTTGCAACGACTGAGATTTCAGTACACTATTTTTCCATCAGCGATTCTCAAGAATTTGCTGATAAGTAAGATACTTGCATGCGCTAGATGTAGCTTTTCATTACTGCAGATATGCTATAAGACCAGGCCATAGTGTCTCACGAGTACGCAAAACCTTTCGGGGTTTTTCTTTTGATTCATAATTATGACACCGTAGTATAATAAAACTGCAGTGTGACCCAAATGTCGGCCATAGACGTCATTCAATATGGCGGTTAACTTCATGTAGATACCATTATCTCTGAACCCCTGTTCCGATCTCCATGAATGTAAACGAAAGAGAATAAAGTATTTAATAAAATTTCCGTACGCACCTTTTGATAATGCATACCCTTTTTGCAACATGAGAAGTGAAAAGTTCTGGAGGTACAAAGAGGGCCATTCCACGACAATTTTGGAAAGTGGCCAGCATTACTATCTTAGATATTGATGAAATTTTGTGTTCCAAGTTCCACATGTCTCGAAGAAACTTTGGTGAAGTTGAAGCTTTATAGGTAAAATACAGTGGGATATCGATTATCCGAACTAATTGGGACCATGTATAGTTCAAATATTCGATAGTTCGGATAATCGAACATAAAAATGGCAAGTGTTCGTAAAACGCTGCCAACAATGAGCATTTCGAGTGATTGACAGCTGTTAAGCATTTACGATCGGTTGTGAACTAATGTGCCGTTAGTTCTCTTGCAGTTAAAGATGGTAAACGCTTTTTCTGCTAACAATAAACATTACGAGTTCTTAGGAATTCATTGTAGGATTTGTCAAAGTTCACTGAAGTCACATGATTAACTATAGTACAGTATCTCGTTAATATTTTATCACTGTCAATCATACCTGATCATTCTCGATATTAGTACTACAAAAGAAAATGAATAAGAATACTATACGGTACCTAATTTTAAAAACAATTATTCAGACTATTCCACTCGTGAAATTAAAAACCAATAGTTTTTACTGAATTTACAAAGAGTCTAAATCAGAGCGGTGTATCTCAAAAAGTTTATCGCTTTTTCTATCCGATTTTTCGTACCGCTTCTTCCTACTGGCCAATCATAAGCTGTGTCTCATCTATCTTAGGAGGCGGTATCCATTGATCGCTATGTCGATGTCCAATAAACCGCTTATGTATAGTAACATAACCTCTTTAATTTTAACATAGCTCTCGGTTATTTCAATATTTGGCGTATTTTGGAACTCTGTTGGACGTAATTTCTCTTGTGCTAATTAACTCCTATTAAATACTACTCGTGCTTTGGAAATTCTCAGATAAATCCCCTCCTCCTCAACATAAATTCTCCAACAATTAACTCCTATTAAATACTACTCGTGCTTTGGAAATTCTCAGATAAATCCCCTCCTCCTCAACATAAATACTCAAACAATTAACTCCTATTAAATACCACTCGTGCTTTGGAAATTCTCAGATAAATCCCCTCCTCCTCAACATAAATACTCAAACAATTAACTCCTATTAAATACCACTCGTGCTTTGGAAATTCTCAGATAAATCCCCTCCCCCTCAACATAAATTCTCCAACAATTAACTCCTATTAAATACTACTCGTGCTTTGGAAATTCTCAGATAAATCCCCTTCTCATCAACATAAATACTCAATTAACTCCTTTTAAATACCACTCGTGCTTTGGAAATTCTCAGATAAATCCCCCTCGCTTCGCGACTCGGGTATTTATCGACAATTTCCAAAGCCCTCGGGACATTACCTAGGATAAAATACGAGTTCCGAAATTTGACGTTTCGGATGATTAACGTTCGAATAATCGACTCCCCCTGTAGTTTTAAAGATATAATCGTTTCTTTGATCGCGCGCAGAGTCGTTGTGCAGTATGACAACTAGCTTGTCGCAACTTTATGAAATTCTTCTTCCCTCCTAAGGAAATGAAACGTTGCTTTCTTGTACAACTTTTTTTTGCTATTTTTAAATCAATTAATGTGAATTTTTCGTTTGTAGTTACTCAATGGATAAATTGCACCAGTGGATAAGTCGCCGAAAAATTTTGCAAAAATCATCGACTTTAAACGGTATTTTCTTTTATTTATTATTTTATAAAGAAATGCTTAGAGCTAGACGATAAAAGTATGCATTCAGAAAGCGTGTCATATTATGAGCCAAGTTTCATATTTCTTATTCGGAAGCTAACGAATGTTAAAGTCGAAAATAAAAGGAGTGTTGCACACATGTAACAATCTCAAAAAACTTTCAAAGAGCACACGTGACAAAATATGAAATAAAAATAGTTTCCAAATAATAAACTCGGGCGAAAACAATTCAATTTGTGAAAAATAAAAAATGAATTGTACATACCTATGTATAGATTTTATAAGCTGACGTAGTATACCTATGTAGAAATTTTAAAAAACGATGAAAAATTCCAATCCCGCCAACAGTCCAGCGTGTGATGTTGTTGTTGAGTGTCGACCACGATTTGTTGGCGTGATAGCGTCAGAGCAGAAGGAAACGGAGGTGTAGATATAGCGTTTCCTTTCCGCGTGCTACGCTGGGTCGCAAAAACCCGGCTTAGGTGGCTCTGCGCATCATTTGATGTCACTGCAGTGCTTCTGAACAGGAGGTTCTAGGGCAGGGCTGTCCAACTGGCGACACGCGGGCCGCATGCGGCCCCCGACTGCGTTGAAAAATTTTATTATACCAAATACAAGACATTTGCACAATTCATCTTATTTTTATTATATTTATTTATTAATTTTCTCGTTGTATGTTGATTAATTATTAAGTATGTTGATTGAAAGTTATATTTAATATATATTTGTTTCAGTATTATCTGAGTAGTCAGGGTAAAAACCATCTTAAAAAACGGTGCGGCCCGCGGCTTGACTAGAATTTGATATGTGGCCCATAAGTGGTCAGTCCTGTTCTAGGGGTTTCACATTTAAACTAAAACTACACATTTCTTACATATTTCGTTAAATTACATATTTATACTTCGAAACTGAACATTTCAGATGCATTATATGTTTCTGGAATGATATTTCTTGTAAAACAATATACTGCTACGGCGCTTCTATCACCACCGGACCTTGGCCATGAGTTGTCAAATTGACCCTCTACTCTTGCTTCTTGAAGGGCGCGTCCTCGGAATCGTGGATGAGCGGGTGTTTTTGAAGCAGAAGTAATTTGACCCACGTGGTTGCTCGAGTTAATAGAACTAGTGCTTAGCTTATCGAAAGCTCACTAATTTTTTTTTTTGCAGATCATTGTCTTATCGCGTTTTTGAATAAGGGGGTAGGTATGTTCCATTTAATGCCCCCTTCCGGGATACATCACTGGCTACACGGTGCCATGATTCACGTCAGCACCGGCTAGTCGTAAACAACATTTTATGTACAACGAATGTATTGTATATTTCGAATAAAACTGTTAAATATGGTGAAGTCTAGTGTAGAATTAGTCCTGCTGAAGTAGAGCTCAACTTCAGCAGCTCCGAATTCATGTCAAGATTTGATCGTCAACGTTCTTTGCTAGGGAAGGCTTGTAGGGTGGAATTTTAAACATTACAATGAATTTTATTTTGCATATTTTTATTTTTTCTTACATAATTTGGAAAAAATAAAATTAGATATGGGCATTTTGCATTTTTAATACAGTTGCAGCCGGCATGTAATTCTATTGGAGATGACAGTAAGTGATGCGACTTAGATAACAAATGATCTATGTTCAAAATTAAAACATCGATCAAAAATCATCGATGTTTTTAAATTTAAATGTAACGTAAATGTACTAAATGTAATTGCACTAAATGTAAGTGTATACATTAAATGTTGTAAATGTGCAAAAAACATTTAGTAATCTCTTAACATTAAATTCGTGGACAACGGAATTTAATTTTACAGTGATGTGCATTAATTTAAAATGATGATTAAACTGAAAACAAACTAAAAATAATAAGAACAAAAAAAATGGTCTGCCTGAAAGTCTGAGTGCCCACAGTACTCTCAAGAGTTCATTACTGCAGTCTATGAGTCATAATGTAAACTACTGCGCCACTCCGTCTCAACTATAAGAGATGCAAACAAAACAACACAGCGTTCTTTACCAGTACACGGAGTTAAATGGGCAGAGACAGCCAATCCTTTGAAGGCTCAACGGCTTAGAAAAGCACAGGCAGATAGCGCTCCGTCCTGGGTGTTTGTAGAGAGTATTGATAGAGCATCGATGAACTAAACGCTCGGTGAAATAAATTACTAAAGAAGAAAAATATTTTGAAGAAACTCTAGTTTGTTTTCATATTTGTGATGAAAATTGTATTTTCCTTCCTTTTTGTTGATGGTGCCAATATTATTATTAATATTATTATTATTATTACTATTACTATTATTTATTAACTTTCTCAACAATGTTGGACATCACATAATACATTGGAATTCAGATTCAAGACGTATTACAGAACAGTTTACACTTTGTTTTGCTTTATCAGAACACGAATAAAATCAATTTTACATATAAGAGCACATGTGGAATTAAATGTAAATAACATAAGAGCACAAGTCAAATTAATATTTAAATAATCTAAGAACACAAATCAAATTGAATGTAAATACATATAAGAACATAAGTCAAATCAAATTTTAATACATGAAAGAACACAAGTCAAATTAAGTTAAAATACATTTAATAACACAAGTCGAATTAAATCTAAGTACATATAGAACACAAGTCAGATTAAATTTAATTATATTGTAGAAATAACACATTCATATAAACCATCCACAACCGGATCACTATCAAAATTCCCACATATACGCAGGGCACTCAGTGGCTCTATACGCTTGATTGGGTTGATTTCAGCCAAGCTCGTCTCCTAAGAACTTTCTCACAACATGGCAAGTGTCCAGTAACACAGACTTGTGAATTTTTGATAAATAGGTTTCTAATTGAAGGATTTCCAAGTGTTTCTTTGCGCTTACAGGAATTAGTCCTGTGGCCGAAATGAAGGGTCTAATATAAAGTTTGTTGACTTTCCACATTTTCTTATATTTCTCCTTTATTATTACATCCATGCGTGATGTGCGTGTGCGCAGAGGAGCTGAACGCGAACGCGTTCGCGCCCGTGGAGGGCGCGGGGCGCGAGGGGCTGCCGGTGCTGCTTCCGCCGGCGGCGCAGGCGCGCGCGCGCCGCCTCTACCGCGTCAACCGCTACAACCTCGTCGCCTCCGACCGCGTGCCGCTCAACCGCTCGCTGCCAGACGTGCGCAAGAAGCGGTACGTACACCCACTCACACATGCACAATTGCGCGCGTTCCTTTTTCACTCCCCCCCCTTTTTCCCCATTTTTTCGTTTTCTTTTCTTTTTCCTCCTTTTATTTTTTTCTTTTTCCCCGTTTTTTCTTTTTCTTCTTTTCTTTTTCCTCCTTTCCTTTTTTTCTTTTTTCGTTTCCATTTTCCTTTTTTTCCTTTTATTTTTTATTTTTTCTTTCCCCCTCTTTCTTTTTCCTTCTTTTCTTTTTCTCTTTCTTCTTTCTTTTCATTTTCTTTTTTAACTTTTCCTTTTTTCCCCTTTTTCCTTTTCTTTGTTTTTTTTCCTCTTTGTTTGCTGCAAAAATCAAGCTACAGCTAGCTACCTTTCCTCAAATTTAATATATTTTTTGCGGATTTAATGATGTGGGCGGTATCAAACACATTGTTTTTAAATAACTTATTTATTCAATGAAGGAACGAATTCATTGAATAAATAAATATACGCCTGGATGATAAATGAATGGATAATTGGTGAATGAATGTAAAAGTGAATGAATCCATCAGTGGTAACTGCATATACGAAAAATGATTGAATGAATGAACCCACGAGTGACTAAATGAATGAATATGCAATGGAATGAATACAAACAACAATAAATAAAAGCATGAAAGATTCAATGAAACCAAGAAAAGATAACAGAAACCACCAAAGAATAAATCCACGAAGGAATGAAACCTCAAAGAACGATAAAACGAAAGGATGGATCCAAGAAAGATTAAATCTGAAACAATGAATCAGCGGAATATTGAATTCTCGAAGGAATGACACCACGAAAGAATGAAAGCTTGAAAGAATGATACCACAAAAGAATGAAAGAATTAAGTACTAAAGTTATGAAACCACGAAAGGATGAATCCACGAAAGAATTAAAAAACGAAAGAATTAATCAGTGAAATATTGAAACCACGAAAGAATGAAACCATTAAAGAATGAAACACCAAAGTTACGAAACCATGAAAGAATGAATCCATGAAAGAATTAATCTGAAAAAATTAAAAACGAAAGAATGAATCAGCGAAACATTGAATCCTCGAAAGAATGACACCACGAAAGAATGAAAGCATGAAAGAATGACACCAGGAAAGAATGAAACACCAAAGTTATAAAACCACGAAAGGATGAATCCACGAAAGAATAAATCTATGAAATAATTAAAAACGAAAGAATGAATCAGCGAAATATTGAATACTCGAAAGAATGACACCACGAATGAATGAAAGCATGAAAGAACGACACCACGAATGAATGACAGCACAAAAGAATGAAAGCGTGAGAAAATAAAAGCACGAAAGAATGAAAGCATGAGAGAATGACACCACGAATGAATGACAGCACAAAAGAATGAAAGCATGAGAGAATAAAAGCATGAGAGAATAAAAGCATGAAAGAATGAAAGCATGAGAGAATGACACCACGAATGAATGACAGCACAAAAGAATGAAAGCTTGAGAGAATAAAAGCATGAAAGAATGACACCACGAAAGAATGACACCACGAATGAATGAAAGCAATAAAGAATGGCAGCATGAGAGCATGCGTGGGCGGGGGCGTTGTCGAACGAGCGTGCATGGGGTGCGCAGGTGCCAGGGCAAGTACTCGGCGGAGGGGCTGCCGGCGGCCAGCGTGGTGATCGTGTTCCACAACGAGGCGTGGTCGGCGCTGCTGCGCACGGTGCACAGCGTCATCGACCGCTCCCCACGCTCCTTGCTGCACGAGATCATCCTCGTCGACGACGGCAGCTCCAGAGGTAACACACATCTCTATACACATCCGTGTTTTTAAATATCCATGTTCAAATTTAACACATCGATGTGAATAAAATACGGCCACAAAACCATCTGTGTTTTCGAACATCGATGTTCAAATTTAACACATCGATGTGAATAAAATACAGCCACAAAACCATCTGTGTTTTCGAACATCGATGTTCAAATTTAACACATCGATGTGAATAAAATACGGCCACAAAACCATCTGTGTTTTCGAACATCGATGTTCAAATTTAACACATCGATGTGAATAAAATACGGCCACAAAACCATCTGTGTTTTCGAACATCGATGTTCAAAATTAACATATCGATATTAATAAAAACATCGCCCCAGTACCATCGATGTTTTGAAAACTTTAACCATAACTTTTAGACACCGTGTAATGTTATAGGGAGGAGGTAATTCGTAATTTGACGGTGGTCGCGTTTAGTATACTGCGATTTTCCTAAGAGCGACCTTCAAGGCCACTCAAATCCCATCTTCGCCGTGGAATATGTCGCGGCATTTCGCGTCTTTCTCAGTCGTTCCGCTAGATTTCGCACGATCGCGACCGTATGAAGCAGTGCTTGCGATCATGCGACTTCTACCGGCAAGACCGAGAAATGACGCGAAATGCCGTGACATATTTCATCGCGAAGATGGGATTTGAGTGGCCTTGAGGGTCGCTCTTAGAAAAATCGCAGTATACGCGTTAATGAATTTTAACTGACAAAATAAAACGTCAGTAAGACTGTCTAAAACTGTTTGACATGTCTGGTTAAAGTGACTTATTTTGCTCTTAGGATTGGCCTATTGTCGTCGTGTCGCAACCTTTCCTGCTCACAAAATAAAAGGTCTCTTTTCACCACTCGCATCATAAATAACTATTTTTGAAAATAATTGAGATGATTTCCAAATAATAAACAGTTCTGTTTGTGGAAGTCGTTCTGTTATGTAAACTGCTTTGCTCACTAGTCAAACTTTATTTTGCGAAAGTACATTCCTGTGATGTCTCGGGTACTTGACATCCCTGCGAGAAAACGATAGTCAGCTGTTCCGTTTATCTCTACCACCCCTTATTCTCTCGCCGCGATTGGCAAATGTGTGATGTCGCAATCATTCGAGCCTTAAAATATAATACGTCATCATTTGTGCCGTAAAACGTCCGATTATGAAAGATTTCTTGCAATAGGAAAGGTCGTTTATAATGCTGCAATACAAAAAAAACTTTTTTTCATTATATTGTATATTGTTTATGTACTGTAGATACGATACTACCCAGTTTCTTATTGTTTAAATAATTACATAATTTAAACATAAATATTTAAATCAATTTTGTCACATAAAGGAAGGTAAACGAAAAGTCTAGGCCTTTCGGAAGGAGGGTCATGATCCCCCATGGCTCTCCCGTGGCTACGCCAGTGCGCCGGTCTATGTGTATATGATTGTGTGAGTTTTGAGGGGTTCAAGTTTCAGAGCTCTGCCCGAAGGCAGAGGGTTTGCCTAGCGCAGGGGTCCTCAAACTACGGCCCGCGGGCCACATGCGGCCCGCCGAGGACATTTATACGGCTCGCCGGGTTTTTATGGGTTAAAGAATTTTTTCTTAAAATCCGCACATTTTTTTATTATGTATTATGGTGTCTAGGGATGGCAAAAAACCGATGGTTTTAAAACAACGATGTTTTCCTCCAGAAACATCGATATTTTGCTTTCGATGTTTTCTTCACATCGATATTTTGTTGCCAAAACATCTGTGTTTTTTAAAAAATTGTTTTTAATAAAGCAATATCGATGATTTGCGTTATCCTCTTTACCGCGCTGTACATTTCGCCAGCGCAATCTGAGTAAGTTTGGGATCTGCAAGCTTTACGACTGTATGTTATCGGTAGGCCTGTCATTGCCTGAACTCTGCCTCTCAAGGCCTGTCTTCACGATGGAATATGTCACGGTACCTCGAGTCTTTCTCAGTCATGTCGCTAGATATCGCATGATCGCGACCGTATCAAGCAGTGCTTGCGACCATGCGACATGTAGCGGCAGGACCGAGAAAGACGCGAAATGCCGTGTGATCGGCCAAAGGGGCTTGAGAGGCAGAGTTAGAAAACTCGCTCTATATAATCCGGCCCTCCGACGGCCTGAGGGACAGTGAACTGGTCCCCCGTTTAAAAAGTTTGAGGACCCTTGGCCTAGCGAGTCTCTGGGCCTCTACGGCTTCACCAAGCTATAAGGCAAGGGAGCTCGACCCAGAGCGGAGCGCAGACTCCCGATGAAGGGCGGACGTGCGTGCGCGTGTGCGCAGCGTTCCTGGGCGCGCCGCTGGAGGAGCACTGCGCGCGGCTGGCCGTGCCGACGCGCGTGCTGCGCACGGGCCGGCGCGAGGGGCTGGTGCGCTCGCGGCTGCTGGGCGCGCGCGCCGCCCGCGGGCAGGTGCTCGTCTTCCTCGACGCGCACTGCGAGTGCACCAAGGGTGAGTAGCCAAGCCCCCCCCCGCTTTCCCTCTGACCGGGAGGGCCTAGGTGAGCACCAAGGTTGAGTAGACACGCCTCCGCCTTCTCTCTGCCCGGGTGGGCCAAGGTGAGCACTGCGAGTGCACGAAGAGTGAGTAGCCACGCCCCCCCGCCTCTGCCTTCTCTCTGGCCGGTGAGGCCCTACGTGAGCACTGCGAGTGCACCAAGGATGAGTAGACACGTTCACCCCCGCCTTTGCCTTCTCTCTGACCGGTGAGGGCCAAGGTGAGCACTTCGAGTGCACCAACGGTGAGTAGCCCCCCCCCCCCCACGTCCTTTGCCTTCTCTCTGGCCGTGAGAGCTAAGGTGAGCACTGCGAGTGCACCAAGGGAGAGTAGCCACGCCTCCCCCGCTTTTCCCTTCTCTCTGGCTGGGAGTGTCTAGGTGACCACCAAGGGTGAGTAGCCACGCCCCCTCCGCCTTTGCCTTCTCTCTGGCCGGTGAGGCCCTAGGTGAGCACTGCGAGTGCACCAAGGGTGAGTAGACACGTTCACCCCCGCCTTTGCCTTCTCTCTGCCCGGGTGGGCCGAGGTGAGCACTGCGAGTGCACCAAGGGTGAGTAGCCACGCCCCTCCCCCCCCGCCTTTGTCTTCTCTCTGGCCGGTGAGGCCCTAGGTAGGCACTGCGAGTGCACCAAGGGTGAGTAGACACGCCCCTCCCCCACCCGCCTTTGCCGTCTCTCTGGCCCGTGAGGCCCTAGGTGAGCAGTGCGAGTGCACCAAGGGTGAGTAGCCACGCCCCTCCCCCATCCGCCTTTTTCCTTCTCTCTGGCCGGTGAGGCCCTAGGTGAACACTGCGAGTGCACCAAGGGTGAGTAGCCACGTTCACCCCCGCCTTTGCCTTCTCTCTGCCCGGGTGGGCCGAGGTGAGCACTGCGAGTGCACCAAGGGTGATTAGCCACGCCCCTCCCCCATCCGCCTTTGCCTTCTCTCTGGCCGGTGAGGCCCTAGGTGAGCACTGCGAGTGCACCAAGGGTGAGTAGACACGCCCCTCCCCCACCCGCCTTTGCCTTCTCTCTGGCCGGTGAGGCCCTAGGTGAGCACTGCGAGTGCACCAAGGGTGAGTAGCCACGCCCCCCCGCCTTTGCCTTCTCTCTGGCTGGGAGGGTCTAGGTGAGCACCAAGGGTGAGTAGCCACGCCCCCCTCCGCCTTTGCCTTCTCTCTGGCCGGTGAGGCCCTAGGTGAACACCAAGGGTGAGTAGCCACGCCCCCCCCCACCCGCCTTTGCCTTCTCTCTGGCCGGTGAGGCCCTAGGTGAACACCAAGGGTGAGTAGCCACGCCCCCCCTTGTCTTCTCTCTGGCCGGGAGGGCCAAGGTGAGCACTGCGAGTGCACCAAGGGTGAGTAGCCACGCCTCCGCCTTCTCTCTGCCCGGGTGGGCCAAGGTGAGCACTGCGAGTGCACGAAGAGTGAGTAGCCACGCCCCCCCGCCTCTGCCTTCTCTCTGGCCGGTGAGGCCCTACGTGAGCACTGCGAGTGCACCAAGGATGAGTAGACACGTTCACCCCCGCCTTTGCCTTCTCTCTGACCGGTGAGGGCCAAGGTGAGCACTTCGAGTGCACCAACGGTGAGTAGCCCCCCCCCACGTCCTTTGGCTTCTCTCTGGCCGTGAGAGCTAAGGTGAGCACTGCGAGTGCACCAAGGGAGAGTAGCCACGCCTCCCCCGCTTTTCCCTTCTCTCTGGCTGGGAGTGTCTAGGTGACCACCAAGGGTGAGTAGCCACGCCCCCTCCGCCTTTGCCTTCTCTCTGGCCGGTGAGGCCCTAGGTGAGCACTGCGAGTGCACCAAGGGTGAGTAGACACGTTCACCCCCGCCTTTGCCTTCTCTCTGCCCGGGTGGGCCGAGGTGAGCACTGCGAGTGCACCAAGGGTGAGTAGCCACGCCCCTCCCCCCCCGCCTTTGTCTTCTCTCTGGCCGGTGAGGCCCTAGGTAGGCACTGCGAGTGCACCAAGGGTGAGTAGCCACGCCCCCCTCCGCCTTTGTCTTCTCTCTGGCCGGTGAGGCCCAAGTTGTACACTGCGAGTGCACCAAGGGTGAGTAGCCACGCCCCCCCCACCCGCCTTTGCCTTCTCTCTGGCCGGTGAGGCCCTAGGTGAGCACTGCGAGTGCATCAATGGTGAGTAGCCACGTTCACCCCCGCCTTTGCCTTCTCTCTAACCATGTGGACCAAGGTGAGCACTGCGAGTGCACCAACGGTGAGTAGCCACGGCCTTCCCCGCCTTCCCTCTGACCGGGAGGGTCTAGGTGACCACCAAGGGTGAGTAGCCACGCCCCCCCCGCCTTTGCCTTCTCTCTGACCGGTGAGGCCCTAGGTGAGCACCAAGGGTGAGTAGCCACGCCCCCTCCGCCTTTGCCTTCTCTCTGGCCGGTGAGGCCCTAGGTGAGCACTGCGAGTGCACCAAGGGTGAGTAGACACGTTCACCCCCGCCTTTGCCTTCTCTCTGCCCGGGTGGGCCGAGGTGAGCACTGCGAGTGCACCAAGGGTGAGTAGCCACGCCCCTCCCCCCCCGCCTTTGTCTTCTCTCTGGCCGGTGAGGCCCTAGGTAGGCACTGCGAGTGCACCAAGGGTGAGTAGCCACGCCCCCCTCCGCCTTTGTCTTCTCTCTGGCCGGTGAGGCCCAAGTTGTACACTGCGAGTGCACCAAGGGTGAGTAGCCACGCCCCCCCCACCCGCCTTTGCCTTCTCTCTGGCCGGTGAGGCCCTAGGTGAGCACTGCGAGTGCACCAAGGGTGAGTAGCCACGCCCCCCCGCCTTTGCCTTCTCTCTGGCTGGGAGGGTCTAGGTGAGCACCAAGGGTGAGTAGCCACGCCCCCCCCCCCGCCTTTGCCTTCTCTCTGATCGGGAGGGCCAAGGTGAGCACTGCGAGTGCACCAACGGTGAGTAGCCACGGCCTTTCCCGCCTTCCCTCTGACCGGGAGGGTCTAGGTGACCACCAAGGGTGAGTAGCCACGCCCCCCCCCGCCTTTGTCTTCTCTCTGGCCGGGAGGGTCGAGCGTCCCTACCCAGCTAGGTCGAATTCATTCGTGTCTGGGGGAGAATTCTAGCGGACGGCTGCTCTTATCCGTGGTTTCTCCGTTCAACACCAGGCGAATGCCGGAGCAGTACTCTAACAAACGGGCCACGCACCGCGCGCGATCTTTTCTTCCCTTTCCTTGTCCTATCTTCACCCCTTGCATACGCTTACTCATACATGCACTACACCACCATACATGCCGGGAGACCAGTCGTGAGTTTATTGTAAGATTTTTCTAACTCTGCTCCTCAAGCCCCTATGGCCACGATGAAATATCACTTGGCATTTTCACACGGAATATCACACGTCGCGAAATGCCGTGACATGTTCCATCGTGAAGACGGGCATTGGGGGGCAAAGTTAGAAAAATCGCAGTATAGAGCATGTCCCGAGTGGGGCGGTGCCTCGCCTGCCGACGGTAGCTCGGCGCCGGTTGTCGCCATCCAGCGGGGGAAGATCACCGCCACATCCTGATGAAGAAACATACACTACACTTACGGAAATAATGACCGTAGTAGTTGACGCGCCTGGAATCACTGACAATCAATCCCGTCTCTGCCTCCGGCCGCGCCCCACAACTTCTCTCCCCACCCGCGCTTCGGCCCCCGTACCTCTCCCCGCCTACGCCCCGCCCCACCCTGCCCCACTCCCCGCTCCGCCCTCTGCCCCCCACCACACACATACACCACCCCCCGCCCACGCCCCAAACGCTGTGTAAGATAAGCGATAAGACGCAGTAGTCTGTAGCTCTTTTGCCGATGCAAATAGTTTCTGTACTCTCTGAATCTGAATCAGTGAAATTGTCGCTGATTCAATCAGTGAGAACCGAAGTCACTGATATCTTCAGTCGAAATGTATGGTTTCGCTGACAATCAGCGAATATGCGAACTTTTTCATAATGACCACCAGCACTTCACTGGTCGTCAGTGGTAAACGTGCCACACCACCATCACTCACTGATCGTTCAGTTGTCACGTTCAATTATTTGTCACAGATTTCACTGATTCAAACAGCGAAGTTTCGCTGATTCAAAAAGTGGACCCGATTTTCACTAATTTGTTCAGTTCAATTCACTGAATGTCAGTGGCAGGGTTATAACTGACACAATGAATAATCACTGTCAATCAGTAGTTTTTCACTGATTCAGACTGAGAGAGTACATGGGTGCGATTAGTTCTTGTTATCAATTTTATGAAAACTATGATGTTGTAAACACAATTCAAACTATAACCCGACCAAGCGAATTGTAGGAGTGAAGAGAGACCGACGCATCTTAGAACTAACAACGGCGACAGTTGCGTTGCGCTTCAGAGCCAGGGCTGTATAGTCTGGTGCAGTCTGTTCCAAAGTAGTGAAGTATTTTTGCATAACATTGAACGTAATGCTAATCAACAAGCCCAAATAGTTTTTCTTCAGATAACTTTTCCTACAAACATTACGTCAATCACATAGAAAGCACTTAATAAGTCGATCACTCATTAACGATTTGAAACACATACATTACGTTGAGAATCTGGGTTTTTAAAGACACAAATTGTTGTTTTTCATTAAAACTAATAATTTCATGTACTAATGTTCTAGAATTTGTTGTGTAGTATGACTGGAATATGTGGTTACCTTTAATGACTCAAAATACATCCACTCTTCTTATCGTTTTCAATAGTCTTCTTCTTCTTCTGCCTAACCAGGATTATATAGGCCTGAGGCCTGTTCCGGTCTCACCATCTCTTCCTCGGTCTTCCCACACTTCTTTTGCCATATGGTTTATATTCCATTGCTTGGTTTGGAATTCTTTCTGGTGGCATACGAAGGACATGCTCTCTCCATTTTTCTTTATGATGGATCGCCATTTCGGTTATTGATTGCATCCCTAGTTCGTTCCTGACTGCTTCATTTCGCATTTTGTCTTCTCTGGTGCAGCCTTTAACCGATCTAAGAAATTTCATTTCTGAGGCTTCTAGCTGTTTAAGATCCTTCAATAGTTTTCAATAGTATTTACCAATATAATTATTCACCACGTCAGCATTTCCGTAATTTTAAATAAACTGTCACGGGTATGATGGCATTACAATAGGGTCGTTTATAACTTCGGTCCTTGGGTCTAGATCAGTGCTTCAGTTTTCAGTTGCACGGAGTATACAAATAGCTCTGTCTCTCTCTCCGAACCAAACGCGCAGTGCTGTTCTCGTCGCCAGTGCTACACTCAGCTTGGTCGGGTTATAATGTAAAAGACAGCGATAGTTCGACAGGTTGTATCCCCCCATATCGCACACAATTTATTATCTATGCTATGTCTTTAAAAACCAAATAATTAAAACCAAGCTGATCTTTCTTCCTCCTCTCTCTCTATCCCCTCCCGTTTTCCCTCTCTCTCCCATCCCCTTCCTGGATGATCCCTCCCTCTCCTTTCCGTCTTATCACAGGAATATTTATTTTTAAGAATATTTAAATAAAACATTATTTGCAACGCTGGAGTAAAGAATAATTTCCCACTATTCTCATTACTGTTAAATATAAACAGGGCTTGTATTCTCGTGACCTCAAAATTCTTTGAAAATCACGTATAAAATGACAGAAATAATGGAAAATCCCTTGATTTTTTTTACTCAACAATTTTTATAAAATTGTTTATTTATTCAATAAATTTTACACTGAAATAAAATTTATTTATATAAAATTTTATTTAATATTAAGTATTGATTTAGGAGGTAATGAAATCCTTAGCTCCGATCTTCCAACCGCCAGATTTGAAAGGTCGAGGAAGTTACGGAAATCCGTGTAATATTGAGTATTCGAAAACCAGAGTCCACTACAGTAGTGAATTTCGTCCTAAACTTATGATACAATAAAAACTTTGTTTTAGTGTCTCGTTGTGAATTCATGAAACATTCACTAAAAAAAGCACGAAAAGGAAACAAAAAGTGTAAAAATGACGCAAAGGTCCAAAGAATCGAAAAACAGAAAAATGGCAAAAAATGACCCTATAACTATACATTTCTATCACTTATATGTCGTAAACACACATGTACAAGTTAACTACGTATAGAATGCATCAATGAAAATATGACTTCATCAGAATTCGAGCCCTGATTTTAAACACATTTGGCTGCCATAAATTTAGGTATTTTTAATGCTTTTTTACACACTTAACAAACCAGTCTGAATAATTTGTGCCGATGACATGGAATGAGTAAATGAGTACTAGCGAAATGAAAATAGAAGTATTGATATTCTTTTTTCTGTCGATGAATAGTGAACTCAATGCAACAGAAAAGTGAACTTTCTTTTCGCACGTCCTTCTCTATATTAACGTACGTATGAGAGAAAAAGTATTGCTCTAAACGGAAAGGTCAATAGTACTACTTTAAAGGAAAGAAAGTCCAAACACATTAGCAAGCTCCTCTTCAACCTGCTCTCATGACATTCAGAAGAAGCTAAAGCGAATGGTTTTATCTTTCTTGTGCTTGTAAGATCATCGGGAAAGTGTTCTGACAGCAATTTTGAACTGATTTCATGAAAGAAAAAACATGTCCACCTTCAATTTGCAGTTGTAGGAAGACCCCAAAATTTTTTAACATTTGCAATTTTCGAATTTTCAGATAAGAAAATTTTTTAAATGTTTTTGAGGTTTCATGTAAAGCACCCTCAAAAATCTGAATATCCGTTTGAAACTCTCAATGACTGAAGTTCATTCAGATCGTTTGGGGAATATCAATTTGACCTGTCAAAAAATGTAACAATTATAAAAATTGTTCAATCAATTTTGTTATAGTGAATGTGTGCATAAAAATCAATGGGCCTTCCCAGAAATTAAAAATCGTATCAAGAAGGGCAGTCTTTAAATAATTTCATTTGAAATTAGCCTGTGTGATAGACGTTTTGCCGTCAAACGATTTTCGGTATGAAGGTGGTGTAGACAGAATCCATAAAACTTGGATTCTGTCTACACCACGTGTTAGAGGATTTTCCCCTATATTTAGCAGCTGGATTTATCCGCTTTTTCGTTACCAGAACTCAGCAAAAAGAGTTTTTCTGTCGAAAACTCACCACTTCCCGGCGCACGATTGCAATACTTTCTCTTCTTACGAAGTACCTTCGTAAAGGCCAGAAAATAAAAGCAAAGAGCCGATCCCCGGTGGCCGACATCGCTAAGGCAGTAGTGTCGTAGTGATCGCGGGTTCGAGTCCCGCCTCGGGCGTGGTTGTATTTGTGTTCGTCCTTTCACCCCTATCATCACCATATCATGTCATCTTCACAGTTACCATAAACTTAAACCTAATAATGGTCGCTAATGACCTAGATGTTGACGAGACCTTAAATTAATAATAATAATAATAATAATAATAATAATAATAATAATAATAATAATAATAATAATAAATAGATTTCCGTGTACAGAACCGGTTGTTTGAAACAGACGCGAAGAGATTCTATCGCAATCTGACTCAAAAACCGAATGACAAAGCTGTTACTCCTTCAAAAGATGACGTCGAAGCATTTTGGGCAGGAATCTGGGAAGAGAGCAGATCCTACAACAAAGACGCATCTTGGCTTCAATCTGAAGTTGATGCTGCCGATGAACTTGTAGAAACAGTGGAAGATGTTCACCAATTCTCGGAAGAGGACCTCTTCCAAGCAATTAAGAACATGGGAAACTGGAAGTCCCCCGGGATTGATAAGATCCAGATTTATTGGATTAAGAAATTAACAGCAATACATTCTCATCTAGCAAAGGCTGTTAATAAAATTTTTGAAAACCCAAAGGAAATCCCGGAATGGCTCACACGCGGCATCACGTATTTGCTACCCAAAGCGGGAGACAGCTCTTTGGCGAAGAACTACAGGCCAATTACTTGTCTGCCAGTACTGTACAAAGTTATAACTTCAGCCATAGCTGACAAAATGTACAGACATCTAGATAAGAATCATCTAATGCCAGCTGAACAAAAAGGATGTCGTAAAGGCTCTTATGGCTGTAAGGAAATCTTGCTCCTGAATAAAGTCATCTTGAATGATGTAAAGAAACGCAAACGTAATTTGAGCATGGCTTGGATTGACTACCAAAAGGCCTTTGATAGTGTACCACACGATTGGATTTTGAAGACCCTGGAGATCTATCGATTTCATCCTAGACTTATTGAATTTTGCAAGGCTAGTATGAAGTCGTGGAGTACCAGGTTACTAATCCACAGCGGAAAGGAAGCAGTAGAAACCAGAAGTATTCAGATTAACAGGGGTATTTTTCAAGGAGATTCACTATCCCCTCTGCTGTTTTGCATTAGTTTGATCCCACTATCGAGACAGTTGTCGCAAGCTGACTTTGGTTTTAAGCTCCATGGTGATGAAAGGCCAGTATCACATTTGTTTTACATGGATGATCTGAAAGTGTTTGCTAAGAATGAAGCGATTCTCTCCCAAATGCTGTCTGTCGTGAATGACTTTAGCAATGACATCTGCATGAAGTTTGGTCTTGACAAGTGTGCAAAAATCAATTTAAAAAGAGGGAAACTCACAACGTCTGAGAACATTGAAATTGATACGCACACTGTGATTCAAGATCTTGAGCCAGGTAAAACTTACAAATATCTGGGCATTGAAGAATGTGAAACCATCTCGAATGACAGCATGAAAGAGAGAATTCGTAGGGAGTATTATAGGAGAGTGAGACTTGTCCTGCAGTCCGCTCTGAATTCCAGGAATAAAATATCTGCAATAGGTAGTTTGGCGGTACCTGTAGCCGAATACAGTTTTGGACTAGTGGACTGAACTGAGCAAGAAATTCGCACCATGGATCGAAAAACCAGAAAACTGTTAACAATGCATCATGTTGCCCACCCTCGAGCTGATATACATAGACTTTATGTGTCACGTAAGGAAGGAGGAAGAGGCCTCAGGCAAATTGAGGCCTCCTGGCACAACGCAATAGTCGGGTTGGGGAAGTATGTAGTCAGCCATCAAGACGACCCTCTAATGAGGCAGGTCATGAAATCTGACCGAATAATGGGAAACAGAGGAATTGTTAGTGTAGCAAGAAACATTGCGAAGAAAACTAGGCAAGACAGGTCGAATAACACAGACACTGAACTTCTGATGCTGCTAAACATGAAGTGTGAGACACAAAAAATGTTAAAGAAATCGTGGAGAGACAAACCACTCCACGGACAATACCTAAAAAGAATGGACAAGGTGCAGATCAATAAAGATCAATCATTTATGTGGCTTAAAAGGGGAAGGATGAAGCCAGAATCGGAAGCACTTGTAATAGCTGCCCAAGATCAGGCCTTGAGAACACGACATTATGATAAAGCGGTTCTCAAAATTTCCCAAGATGACAAATGCCGCATTTGCCTGGAGCAAGTAGAAACCATTGATCATATTGTCTCAGCTTGTCCAATCCTAGCAAAGACCGAATACCTTAAAAGACATGACAGGGTGTGTAGCTACCTCCACTGGCAGATCTGTACCGCCCTCGACGTTCCAAACACATGCCCCAAGTGGTACGAACACTCACCGAAACCGGTGACGTCTGTTGGATTGTGTACGATATTGTACGACCAACAAATTCAAACTGATCGCACGATAGCGGCAAACAAACCGGATATAATTATCCGGGATTTGGCTAAAAAATCGTGTTTACTTATCGATGTTGCTGTACCTTGCGATCAAAACGTCGTTACCAAGGAGGCAGAGAAACGTCTTAAATACAAGAGTTTGGAAATCGAGATCAGCCGAATGTGGGGCGTAAAAGCACAGGTCGTCCCGATAGTTATCGGAGCTCTGGGATTTGTTCCGCAAAATTTGAGTAAGAACTTGTCTAAACTCCCAGGTAATTCAAAAGACTGGGAAGTGCAAGAAATTGCTTTATTTGGAACAGCCCACATTTTGCGTAAAGTATTGTAGAGGCACTGATAGTCACCGAATCTGCTCCTTAGGTAGCTGGTTGCAACCTGGAGTAGATTTTATATTCAGCCGACTCATAAGATCTTTGGTCGTGATGTAATGGAATAATAATAATAATAATAATAATAATAATTTGGAGAAAAAATCGTGTTTACTTGTCGATGTTGCTGTACCTTCCGACCCCCATCTCGATCAGGTTTTTTGTCCAGTTTCCCTGATCCATTGAGCAAATGCTGAGATGGCCCCTTGTTTTGCTTCTGGACGTAAATGTAGCTTCACTGTGGGCACGTTTTGTTGAGCACTCCTTTTGATTGTAGTTCATTTACAGTTGAAATTGATTTTCTATAACTCGGGAAAAAACATTTTTCAAATATCTTTATTTTCTAAAATAATTATTTTCTAAATTCATTTTTTCGTCTTTTTCCGTTTTTTTTTTCGTTTTTTCGTTTTTTTCGTTTTTTTAAAATAAAATTCTGGCCCTCAAGAAAATGTGCGCAGATAAATTTCTTTCCCCACACGTCATATACAGTTTTTACTGTTTTTTGACAAATAAATAAATAAATAAAACGTCGTAACCAAGGAAGCAGAGAAACGTCTTAAATACAAGAGTTTGGAAATCGAGATCAGCCAAATGTGGGGCGTAAAAGCACAGGTGGTACCGATAGTTATCGGAGCTCTGGGATTTGTTCCGCAAAATTTGTGTAAGAACTCGGCTAAACTCCGAGGTGATTCAAAAGACTGGGAAGTGCAAGAAATCGCTTTATTTGGAACAGCCCACATTTTGCGCAAAGTATTGTAGATGCACCGACAGTCCCTAGATCTGCTCCTTAGATAGCTATTGCAACTTGGAGTAGATTTTATATTCAGCCCACACATAACATCTTTAGTCGTGATATAGAGGAATAATAATAATAATAATAATAATAATGATAATAATAATAATGATGATGACGATAATAATAATAATAATAATAATAATAATAATAATAAAAGCAATGAAAGAGCTCCAACATTATCGATGAAATCCGCGGAAACCGGAGTAGGGAACCTGTCGCGTAGCGCACACGAGTGGCAAGGCATTATGTGCGCGAGTCAACGCCCTCGCCTCCAAATCCCGCCCTCGCCCGCGCGGGCCAGCCCGCATGCGGAGCTTCCGTCTTGCAAATTCTTTTTGGGCGTCGCGCCGCCCAACGCCCGGCACCGCCCCTTCCGCAGCAGCTGCCACGCGTCGCCCTCGCGTCGCCCTCGCACCGCCCGCGTCGCCTTTTTCTCGTTTCCGCCGGACACCGCCCATCCGATTATTCACACAAGCCACGCCCTGAGAAGGGAGCACTACACTCTAGGTCGGTCGTTATGCCGCGGACGCTGGACTGTAATCCCTCGACATTCGCGGATACGCTATTCGCGAGTTCCGAATATTCGCGATTAGAGAAATGCTACCGGTTTTAACATTCGCGACTTCGACATTCTCGAATGGGTCTTTTGGTCGTACATTTTCTTTGAAAGCGAGCACATTTCATTTCCTTTATCATCATCATCATCATCATCTGGGAAACGAACTCCGCAGACCTCGGAGATCGCAGTATAACTTTCTTCAAAAATTACACAGATGAAATGTCAATTCACATTTTTAGAATAACACAATTGTAAAATAATTCAAAATAAGTTGCGTCAAATTGGAGGTATGGGTTTTGGCCAAATGAACAGAAAAGCCATTCAGCATCTGTGCAACTCTCATTATAATGAGCTCATTGTAGAGGAGCTTCGGGAAATCATCAGTGAAGAAAACCTCATCGACGGTAATGATGAAGTAACGTTACTGTACTGTAATCCCTCAACATTCGCGAGGGTTAGCGAATGGTAAATCTGCGAATGTTGAGTCTGTCTTTTAATGAAGAAAGATGGATTAGACTTCTTGGTATCGACAAACTGTTAAAAATTCCTGACAAACAATTTCAATAGAACTGAGTAAGCTCTGCTAAAAACAGAATTCACAATTAACATCCCAGTGAGAAGAAATAAAATAATATTTGAAAGTTTTCAAAGTTGAAAGTGGTATTGTGATAGAAGTAGAAAGTGAAAGATTTGGTAATTTTTTTGTGTCATGACCCTCCTCATTGTTCCAAAATAGAAATTCCAAATGTGAAAGAGTTGCTGCTTCTATTCTGTCTTAAATTTCGAAGTTACTTCCATGTTTGGATCACACTCGAATGCCAGTTCCGTCAGAGCTTGTTGATTTTAGAACTCCATCAACAGTTTTGACATTGAAGTTGCTCCAGGACGCAGTTTCGCTTCCGTTTCTTCATCATTACTTTCTAGGAGGTTTCCTTCACTGATGATTTCCCGAAGCTCTACTTCAGTGGTGTCATGATAATGAGAGGTGTACAGATTCTGAATCGCTTTTCTGTTCATGTGGCTAAAGCTCCTACCTCCTATATGACCCAATGGAATTTAACAATTCTGTTATTCTGATAATATGCATTGACATTCCAACTTTAACATTTTTGCAGAACATGATACTTTGTGCCCCGGTGTCTGCCGAGTTCGTTTTCGAGATGATCCCGATAAAGGAAATGAAATGTGTTAGCTTTAAAAAAAAGTAGTACGAATAAAAGACGCACTCGCGAATGTTAAAACCGGTAGCATTTCTCTAGTCGCGAATGTTCGGAACTCGCGAATAGCGAATTCGCGGATGTCGAGGGGATACTATTGAATTCAGCGAAATATGTGTGCAGTGTTGGCATTTTGCTTCTGAAGGATTGATGATTGAGAAGTCTTAGGGTTTGAGTCCAGACGGTGGTGAAGTTTCATTACTTGCTACATATCTACTCAAATTCAACTACAGTCTGGAGGAGAATTCTAGCGGCCAGTTCTCTGATCGGTAGTTTTCCGTGGTTTCTCCGATCAATACCAGGCGAATGCCAGAGCAGTCTTTCTTGTCCTATCCTCACCCCTTGCACACACACTCACATGCACTACACTACCAAACATGCAGGGAGACCGGTCGGGAGCTTAGAGCTGGTCCTGGCTGGGGCAGTAAACGCGCTGGTGTGAGATACCTGGTTGGGGAAAATCTCCGTAAGGCGACGTAGGTCGGCGTCGGATCTGGTCATCCAGCGGGCCATCACCGCCACTTCCCGTGATAAAGCCTACACGAAACTCTCGGGTCTAATGACCTTAGTAGTTGACGCACACGGAGTCACTAATCAATCTACTACATGGAACCTCTTCTGCACCCTATTTCTCATTATTATTAAATTATCCCTTTAAATTTAAAGACAAATAATTAATTCTTTGTATTTTTTAATTACTCCATTTGTACAACGTTTCAACGAACATGTTTCGTCATTTTCAAATACTGAAAAATAATTGTTATAAACATTTAACTGAATACTTTTAACTGAGTATTCATTTTTCTATGTACTTATTTGTTCAAGTTCTTTTAGCTTACCTGAAGCAAATTGATAAAGTTCTTAATGCAAATCATACACTTCCTATTACAAGGTGCACAATTCAATCTAATACAAATATTTACCACATTAAAAGTTTTTTTTCACATTCACAAAGTTATTTGTATATTATTTGGCCCTCCTTCTCACGTGGCCCTCGCGTATGTGTGTCAGGGTGTCAGGAGCCGCTACTGGCCCTAAACATGCACTAAACTCTCGGGTCTAATGACCTTAGCAGTTGACGCGCCCGTAATCACTAATTAAAGGAACCTTATCTGCACCCTGCTTCTCACGTGGCCCGCGTGAGATTCAGGGTGATATATTAAACACCTGATATATTGTCCGTTGCGGAATATATTTACGAGCGTAAACGCGTTCAAAGAAGGTGACAAAGTAGTGAAAATTAAATATAATATATATAATTTTCACCACTTTGTCACCTTTTTTTGGACGCGTTTACACTTTGAAATGTGTTCTCTAGTCGTAAAGAATAATAAATTCTGACCTTGGTACAGCGACAATTCTTTGAACAAATTTAATTATTTCCGCTGAATTTGAAAAAAAATTGTTAACTAAAGAATTACCGTACTATGATGGCGTTACAATTTTATCATTACACTTTTACAATTTTCTTTGTTACAAATTTGAACGAAAATCCGAGTTTTAAAAATTTATATTTTTTTATACATGTTGAAAATATATTTCAAATGTGTGTGTGTGTGTGTCAGGGTGGCTGGAGCCGCTGCTGGCACTTAGCATACACTGAATTCTCGGGTCTAATGACCTTAGCAGTTGACGCGCCCGGAATCACTAATCAAAGGAACCTTATGTGCACCCTGCTTCTCACGTGTCCCTTGTGTGTGTCAGGGTGGCTGGAGCCGCTGCTGGCATTAAACATGCATTGAATACTCGGGTCTAATGACCTTAGCAGTTGACGCGCCCGGAATCACGAATCAAAGGAACCTTATCTGCACCCTGCTTCTCACGTGTCCCTTGTGTGTGTCAGGGTGGCTGGAGCCGCTGCTGGCATTAAACATGCATTGAATACTCGGGTCTAATGACCTTAGCAGTTGACGCACCCGAAATCATTAATCAATGGAATCTTATCTGCACCCTGCTTCTCACGTGTCCCTTGTGTGTGTCAGGGTGGCTGGAGCCGCTGCTGGCATTAAACATGCATTGAATACTGGGGTCTAATGACCTTAGCAGTTGACGCACCCGAAATCATTAATCAATGGAACCTTATCTGCACCCTGCTTCTCACGTGTCCCTTGTGTGTGTCAGGGTGGCTGGAGCCGCTGCTGGCATGAAACATGCATTGAATACTGGGGTCTAATGACCTTAGCAGTTGACGCACCCGAAATCATTAATCAATGGAACCTTATCTGCACCCTGCTTCTCACGTGTCCCTTGTGTGTGTCAGAGTGGCTGGAGCCGCTGCTGGCATTAAACATGCATTGAATACTGGGGGTCTAATGACCTTAGCAGTTGACGCACCCGAAATCATTAATCAATGGAACCTTATCTGCACCCTGCTTCTCACGTGTCCCTTGTGTGTGTCAGGGTGGCTGGAGCCGCTGCTGGCATGAAACATGCATTGAATACTGGGGTCTAATGACCTTAGCAGTTGACGCACCCGAAATCATTAATCAATGGAACCTTATCTGCACCCTGCTTCTCACGTGTCCCTTGTGTGTGTCAGGGTGGCTGGAGCCGCTGCTGGCATTAAACATGCATTGAATACTGGGGTCTAATGACCTTAGCAGTTGACGCACCCGAAATCATTAATCAATGGAACCTTATCTGCACCCTGCTTCTCACGTGTCCCTTGTGTGTGTCAGGGTGGCTGGAGCCGCTGCTGGCATGAAACATGCATTGAATACTGGGGTCTAATGACCTTAGCAGTTGACGCACCCGAAATCATTAATCAATGGAACCTTATCTGCACCCTGCTTCTCACGTGTCCCTTGTGTGTGTCAGAGTGGCTGGAGCCGCTGCTGGCATTAAACATGCATTGAATACTGGGGTCTAATGACCTTAGCAGTTGACGCACCCGAAATCATTAATCAATGGAATCTTATCTGCACCCTGCTTCTCACGTGTCCCTTGTGTGTGTCAGGGTGGCTGGAGCCGCTGCTGGCATTAAACATGCATTGAATACTGAGGTCTAATGACCTTAGCAGTTGACGCACCCGAAATCATTAATCAATGGAACCTTATCTGCACCCTGCTTCTCACGTGTCCCTTGTGTGTGTCAGGGTGGCTGGAGCCGCTGCTGGCATTAAACATGCATTGAATACTGGGGTCTAATGACCTTAGCAGTTGACGCACCCGAAATCACAAATCAAAGGAACCTTATCTGCACCCTGCTTCTCACGTGTCCCTTGTGTGTGTCAGGGTGGCTGGAGCCGCTGCTGGCATTAAACATGCATTGAATACTGAGGTCTAATGACCTTAGCAGTTGACGCACCCGAAATCATTAATCAATGGAACCTTATCTGCACCCTGCTTCTCACGTGTCCCTTGTGTGTGTCAGGGTGGCTGGAGCCGCTGCTGGCATGAAACATGCATTGAATACTGGGGTCTAATGACCTTAGCAGTTGACGCACCTGAAATCATTAATCAATGGAACCTTATCTGCACCCTGCTTCTCACGTGTCCCTTGTGTGTGTCAGGGTGGCTGGAGCCGCTGCTGGCATTAAACATGCATTGAATACTGGGGTCTAATGACCTTAGCAGTTGACGCGCCCGGAATCACTAATTAATGGAACCTTATCTGCACCCTGCTTCTCACGTGTCCCTTGTGTGTGTCAGGGTGGCTGGAGCCGCTGCTGGCGCGCGTGGGCGAGGACCGCACGCGCGTGGTGTGCCCCGTCATCGACATCATCAGCGACGACACGCTGGCGTACGTGCGCAGCTTCGAGCTGCACTGGGGCGCCTTCAACTGGGAGATGCACTTCCGCTGGTACACGCCCGCCGGCGAGGATCTGCGCCGACGCAAGCACGACATCTCCGAGCCCTTCAGGTACGCGCGCGCGCACGCCCAACACTCCGCACCTGTTGTCTCTTCTTTGCTTCTTAGCTAATACGATATCTCAGAGCCCTTCAGGTACGCACGCACGCACACGCGCCAAACACCCCGCATAACACGCACGCAGGCACGCGTGCCAATCACTCCGCTCCTGGTGTCTCTTGTTTGCGTATTGCGAAAAATCGTACTCGATTTTCTAGCTAATAATTCTCGCGAACCTTTCAGATACGCACTCACACGAAACACGCCACGTCTGTACCTGTTTTCTCGTTCTTTACGTATTTCGAAAAATCGTTCTTGATTTTCTAGCTAATACAATACCTCAGAGGACTTTACGTTCGCCCAGGGGCAAAAGGTTGAATATGTTCCATCCTTTTCGAAAAATCGTTCTTGATTTTGTAGCTAAAACGATATCTCAGAGCACTTGACGTACGCACTCACACGAAACACCACATCTGTACCTGTTTCCTCGTCTTTACGTATTTCAAAAAATTGGTCTCGATTTTCTAGCTAATACGGTATCGCCAACCTTTCAGATATGCACTCACACGAAACACTCCACATTTGTACGTGTATTCTCATCTTTACGTATTTCAAAAAATCGTTCTCGATTTTCTAGCTAATACGATATCTCAGAGCACTTTACGTACGCCCAGAGGCAAAAGGTTCAATATGTTCGAATCGAGCAGAACTGTACCCATTCTCCCTTCTCTACGTATTCTGAACTTAATCTTCAATTTTTTAGAAAGTACGATATCTCTAGTTCTTGAGTTGTTGAGGTACGCCTAGGGAGGTAAAAAACCGAAAGACTGTGCTTGTCTTCGCATCTTTACGCATCTCAAAACTTCATTCTTAAAATCCTCTTACTACGTCATTTCTAGGTCCTTCAAGTAACAATTGAACCCATTCCTTCGCAGTCAGTAGAGAGGTAGGTTTCTGTGCCGCTCTTCTCTGCGTGAGATATCTCAAAACTCCATCCTCAATCTTCAGGCTAGTTCATCTCGGTGCCTTTGAGCTAACCACCTTAGCAAAATGTTCCAGACGCTCGTAGCAAGGAGAACTTACCAGCCTTCTCTTCTGTACATATCTCAATATCAATATTTCATCGTTAATTTTCTAGCTAGCGTATCTCTGAGTCCTTCAGGTACCCCTGGAGGCAATCGAATCGAAGAAGTTCGTGGCAAGGAGAACTGTAATTGTCTTCGCTTCTTTACGTATTTCAAAATACCTTCAATTTTCTGGTTAGAACAACATCTCAGATCCTTCGAGGTACGCTCACAGACAATTGTAGCACATGAGAAAGGCTGGTGTCTTTACCTGACTTCTCTTCTGCAAATATCTCAATACATCTTCTAGCTTTTACATCTCAGAATCCTGCAATGTCGCTCAGAGGCAGACGTTTCCAGATGTTTGTAGGAAATAGAAATGCAGTTTTGTGTATCTGTCTTCTGTTTTGTACAAAACTCAAAACTTCATTTTCTTTCTAATTCATCACAGAGCTCTTCAGATACTTTCAGAGACAACAGAACTCATAAGCTTGTAGCAAACATAAAGGTAGGTTTTTGTACTTGTACCTTCTTTAAGTATCCGAAACTTTGATCCTCAGTTCTCTAATTAGCACATCTCAGAGCTCATGGGTGCAGCTAACGACAAACATACGTCCAGAAGCAAAAACAAGAGACTTTTCTTAACATTTATTTTTAATGAGGCACGTGTGTGGAAAGAACGTGTGCTCAGTTAGTTGAGTAAACTTAGAAAGTAAACTCGTGGCTCGCTCCTCTGCTATCGTTCCCCGAGTGTGCATCCCTGGCTGTTTGTCCAGTTGTGCTTCGCGTATGGTGTACTGCGATACTGGAGGACCACCTGTCGCACGAGGTTCGGTGCGATAACTGAAGATAGCGTAATTTTAAAAAAGCGAAACAGCTGTCTTATCGCGAATCAGTTGACTTACAGTATTAGTATCCAGTACAGGTTTTCGTAATTTTTGTCATCCAGTTAACCTTGAGTTATCCATTGAGATAAAAACCAGTTTTGTTTCACAGAGTAAACATAGTGTATAACAAGTTACAAGTAATAACAAGTAGTAACAAGTAAACAAGTAATAACAAGTTACAAAAAGTGATCCGAAGATATTCACGGAAACGCGCGTTTTGAGAGTCCCTGAAACAGAAAAGGTGTTGTTCAAAAAACCCTATGTATCCGTCTTTCACTTGGTAGATTGTAAAACAAATGTCTATTTATAGGTTTGGATGTGAAGTATTGGTTGATGGCAAGGAAGCAGATACCGGGGGGGGGGGTGAGAGAACCGTATTATATCCCTAGACATTTGGATACACAGCGAGGATAATTAAAATGCAGAAAGAACTTAGAAAACATTCGTGATTATTATCATCTTCCTTCGTTCGAAGATTTTGTGGTACATACTCGTATATTCGGGCAAGAACATTCATTATCAGATTCATTATTGAGTATCATTCGCCTGTGAAAGCACAGTTTCAGTCATTCAATTCAAATTCAGAAAGCTTTTGGTCACCACGTTGTGTAAACTCTAACGGTCAGCTGCTCTTACCTGTAGTTTTCCGTGGTTTCTCTAATCAACACCAGAAGAATTTCGGAGCGGTACCCTACCAAACGGTCCACGGACTGTGCGCGATCTTTTCTTCCTCTTCCTAATACTATTCTCATCCCTTACTTACACACACCGCCACCTCGCGGGATATAACGTTCACACATACAGGAGTAATCACCATTCCATTTAACGTGCCCGGAAACACCAATCACTCAATCAATCAACGTTGTGGAACGCATTTTTCAGTACGTTTCTGGTAAGGGCGAGTCATATGAAAAAGGAACTTGATTAAAGTTTAAAAACTATATTTTAAATTCGACGAAGTTTTTCTTTAATGAATAAAAAAATTGCAATTTCTATATGTTTCTCGATTTTTTTAATTTATGGTTTTCTTTTTCATACCTTTTAATAATATTTCTTAGGACTACTATTTTAAAATTATTTATTTCATACATACATGTGTGTAAGTGCATCATTCAATCGTTCTGGCCCACTTGTTGACAAGATTAGGTCTTTCTGTTGAAATGCTTGGAGAGCCCTGTTGTAATGGATTCATATCGATGACATTTCATCGCAGCATACTATGTGAATTTAATAGATCGTTGTTTGTTTTCCAGGACTCCAGCAATGGCAGGTGGTCTTTTTGCGATGGACAAGGACTACTTCTTCGAGTTAGGAGCGTACGATGACAAAATGGAGGTGTGGGGAGGTGAAAATCTCGAAATGTCCTTCAGAGTAAGTGTTGTCACAATTGTATTTACATATATTTAAAGAAAGCGATCTGTCAATATGAAATATTGTGAAGCATAATTTTAATGTAAATGCAGTTTCCAGTTTTCTAGTAATGGTCAAAATAATCGATTGATCATTCAAATACATTGCGATATAAAGTTAGTGCATGTATGAATCGATAGTACATCCCATCGCAATGGTTATTTTATTTGTAGTCGTTATATGTTATTTTTGAGGTACATTTGAGCATAATGTTATCGTTATTACGTAAAAGTAGCCTTTTTTATTTCTTCTACTAAAATAGGTATGTAAATATGTATTAAATATTGAACTCTCAATGCTCCTTTGCTACACTGCTGGGGAATACACTCTGCTCCAACCTTAACTTTGTATCTCTGTCTTATTTAAGTCTCAATGCTTCTTGACTATTATGTTTAGAGGTCCAAAATGTACTATACCTCTCCTTGCATCCATATCCCATTTAGGCCTCACAGTTCTCGAAAATACATAATGTTTTGCCTTTCTCATTGCATCCCTATCATATTTTGGCCTCAATATTTCTTCTTGTGATCAGAGATGTACAATGCTCTACCCTTCTCCTTGAATCTCTATCCTATTTCGGCCGCAATGCTCCTTCTTGACTATTCTGTTGAGATATCACAGTGCTCTCTACAGATACGCACAGTGCTCCGTGTATCCATCTCATATTTAGACCTTAATGCTTCGTAACCATAATGTTGGGAAATGCACAATGTTCTACCCTTCTCCTTGAATCTCTGCCCTACTTCGGCCTCAATGCTTCTTCTTGACTATACTGTGATAAATGCTCCAACCTTCTTGAATCTCCATTCTAATTAGGCCCCAATGCGTCTTGACTATACTGTTGAGAAATGCACAATGCTCTACCCTTCCCCTTCAATTTCTATCCTATTTCCGCTTCAGTGCTCCTTGGCTGTACCGCTGAGATATGCACTGTGTTCTACCATTATTGTATCCCTATCATATTTAGCCCTCAATGTCCATTGGATACACTATTGAGAGATGCACAATATCAGTGGCGTGTGGTGAAGGGTTTAGTTTGGGGAAGCAATAAAATAAATATGGCCAGTAAGTCATTCATTAGCTTCAAAAAGTTGGCTATTAAACTTCATTACACATGTTTTGGAAGTAGTAGTTAATGTCCGGCGTTGGCCTACCTGCCTTAATAATGTTTTTTTTATCTTTAAAGCTCCACGAAACAAAACTCTTCATTAATAAATCTCAAATCACGCACGTGTGTCGATCTACGCCGCTGCCTGCAGTAGAAAGATCTATGTTCGGGCTCTTTCTGCTGAAACAATAGCGGACGCAATCTTACTGATTGCTTACCCTAGGGTATAACTCACATGGTGGTTTCACTTATAAAGATAAAGTAAAATCTGAATTAGCACGTATAAGCATAAACATACAGGTGTCCGGGGAGGAAACGTCGAAACTTGGAAAATAAGCTCTTAAGACAATTCTAAGCATATTTTTCTAATAAACTACGTGGATATTCTGAATGGTAAAGCCGTAATAAGCACTCAAAAGTTAGTTTGAAAAAATGATTTCTAGGCAAAAATTTGCATTATAGAAGCATAGAAATACTCCAGAAACATGAAAATTGTTTATTATTTACAAAAGAAATGAATATATTTGCTCAGATAGAAAAATTAAGCGAGAAATAAAAAAAGAGTCGAATTTTGTAAATTAGATGTGTTTTTTATTTCTGGCTTAATTTTTCTTTCTGATCAAATATATTCATTTCTTTTGTAAATAATAAACAATTTATATGTTTCTGGAGTGTTTATATGCTTCTATAATGCAAATTTTTGCCTAGAAATCATTTTTTCAAACCAACTTTTGAGTGCTTATTGCGGCTCAATCATTCGGAATATCAACGAAGTTTATTAGACAAAATATGCTTAGAATTGTCTTAAGAGCTTATTTTCGAAGTTTCGACGTTTCCTCGCCGGACATCCTGTATACTACACTTAGAGTTAGGCACCTCGGTGTACATACACCTGAACTCATTTATCATGAAAAGCCAAAATTTTTGTTTGAAACACTGCTTTCATTCAAGAGAGGCCCCGCAACTCAGCCGATCGCAGGCCCCACGAAAAGCACCGAGCACACCCGAGCTTCCTGCCGCCCCACGCTCCTCGCACACACCGATGCTTGGCAAGCGCGGGCATTCATACGAGGGTTGTACCAAAAGTAAGGTTCCCAATGAGCTACAGCCTCGAGGGAAGGTGCTAGGCTAAATCCGACAACAGTGCCGTGCGCAGTGGTTCCTCCACTATCGAGCTCGCCCATCCGCGATTCGCTACGTCGCTCAGTGTTCGCTTGGCAGCCGTCAGAGATGGAAGTGTTGATCGCCTCTCCCGCCTAGTGCGAGGTTCGAGCAGCAATCCGGTTTCTCCACGCATGGAAGTTACCGCAATCCAGAATCGCCGGAGAGGACGACTGACGGAGGGAGTAGTGCTTCTTCACGACAATGCTCGACCCCACGTCGCTCGTCCAACACAGGAGCTTTTGAAGAAATTTGGGTGGACCGTTACGCCCTATAGCCCGTACAGCCCGAACTTAGCCCCCAGGGATTGTCACCTCGTCCCCAAGCTAAAGGAACACTTAGGTGGGGAACGCTTCAAGAGCGACGATGAAGTTCGCGCAGTGGTCATACGCTTCCTCAACGGATTGGCGGGAGTATTCTTCGACTTAAAATACAAACGCTGGAGCACCATCTTCAAAAGTGTGTCGAAAAAAATGGAAACTATGTTGAAAAATAGACAACAGTGTAAGCTTTTCAACGATGTATAAATTAATAACAATAAATAATGTTTTCTATATTATATATTATTTCTCAAAGGGTTGTTTGGTCTTTTCAATAAATTGGGCGACATACGAAACCGATCTGTATAAAGAAGCAATGGATTGAAAAATCGTGTTTCTTTTCACCTGCACATGTGACATTCGTATTGAAAAAGGGCGTTAAAAATACCTAAATATTAAAAAAAGTAGTAATTCGGGATCTGTAATATCTGATTGCCGCGCGATCTATCGGAAGAAAATTACACTCGGACGGTGGCGGGAAATGCAATCTCAAGCATTTTTGTTTGTTTCAATTAGTGTAGGTTGTGTAAGCACGTGAACGTGATTTTCTACATTGAATAGAAATCTTGAAATATGAGAGGTTAGTGATCTTAGTGAGGTTAGGTCGTTTGTAATGCTGGAATACAAAAAAAGAATTTAAGCAGAAAACAGTTTGGTTATTTGACTAACCGTGCGATTTAATCGCACGGGATCTCACTAGTTTGTAAAAATTATGGGAATCTTACTTTTGATACAACCCTCGTAAGTGCTAGTGTAAAACGACACCTCGCTTGCGATACATTAGAAGATTTATGTTGTAAATGAAGTAAGATATATTTTCTGTTACAAATAAAGTAAAACTTTTTTTCTAACTTACAGGGTATGCAGTGCGTACCTTGCGTACATGAAGGAAACGCCACTGCCCAATATTGTCCCCTTTCTCCTTGAACCATGACTATCCCAGACAGGGGCGGATCCAGCCAATCGTTTTGGAGGGGACCGTCATATACTTTTCTTAAATAATTAACATTTCTTATTATATTGTATATTGTTTTTTTAGTATATAAATGATACTATAAAATATGATTTTTTTAATTAAACAATGATAATACAGTAAACCCTCGTTAACACGAATTCCAAGGGACCGAAATAATCAGAGTTCGAGTTATACAAGTTCGTGTTATCCGAGTATTATTATTGGCCGTATCACTGTAATCCCTTGCCGGGACCGAAGTTTTGCTTCTGATACGGCGAAATTCCTGTTAAGCGAGTTCGTGCTAACGAAAGTTTACTATACAAATAAATATTTAAATCAATTTTGCCAAATATAAAAAGGTCACAAACAAAAACTCTAGGCCTTTTGGAGTGGGGCATGCCCCCCCCCGGATGCGACACTGATCCCTGAGGGCTTCTTGCCCTCCAAGGATGATGATGGTGATGATGATGTGCAGAGACCGGAAAAATATGTAGTATAAAACGTCAAAATATGTACATAAATATGTAATGAAAATAGTAAAAATATGTAATAAATATGTAAAATCGGATGTAATATGTAATATTAAATACACTAATAATATAATATATTTACATTATACGAAATTAGATTTACAAAAACTGCTCATTTCACATCATACAACTTTCTCGTCAGTAGCAAAAGCTTCATTTATTGTAATCCAGGACCGTAGTTTAGCAGCCAGACTAATCGTAATAGAAGCCATCGTACAAACTGACAAGATCTACGACCAGCAAACATACACTGTAGAATCTTAGTCGAAGTGGTACACGTCAGTGACTGCAATTTGTTTTCGAAATTAAGGTTACAGATCACTACACGCGATGTCAATAATGCTTTGGACACCTAGATTTCCCCAATAATGTAGGGAAAATGCTGATATTTTAAAAAAATGGAATTAATTAGAAGAAAATTGATAAAATAAGAAAATATATTGTGAAAACAGTAAAATATGTAAAATATGTAATATAGTAGTAAATATGTAAAAATATGTAACGAAAAAATTCGATATTGTGTTAGGAGGGCTATGATTCGCCCCAAGATTCCAATTTTGAGAACGGTAAGTAGAAAGACAAAAAATATGTAATTACATAAAAATCCGGTCTCTAATGATGATGTGTGTGTGTGTGGCAGGTGTGGCAGTGCGGGGGCAGCATCGAGATCGCGCCGTGCTCGCACGTGGGCCACATCTTCCGCAAGTCCTCCCCGTACAGCTTCCCCGGCGGCATCGCGCAGATCCTCTACTCCAACCTGGCGCGCGTGGCGCTCGTCTGGATGGACGAGTGGAAGGAGTTCTACTTCAAGTTCACGCCAGGTGCGCCCCGCCACGCCCCGTCCGGCCCGCCTCGCCCTGCCCTGCCCCCGCTCCGCCTCTCCCCGCCCCGCCTCGCCCCGCCTCGCCCCGCCTCGCCCCGCTCCGCCCAGCCCCGCCTCGCCCCGCCCCAATCAGCCCCGACCAGCCCCGCCCCGCCCGGCACGCTTCGCCCCTGCCCCGCCTCACCCCGCCCCGCCCCGTCCCGCCGCGCCGCGCCCCACCCCACCCCGCCCCGTCCCGCCCCGCCTTGCCCCGGCCAGCCCCGCCCCGCCCCGCCCGGCCCGGTCCGGTCCGCCCCACCTCGCCCCGCCTCGCCCCGCCCCGCCCCGCCCCGCCCCGCCCCATGTCTTCGTAGATGCCCTATTACCCGCGCAACTTTTCTTCACCGATGACTTTGCTTCCCCCTCCCTTGAGCAATAAACAGTTGAAGGCAAAGGCGCGCAGCGAACACTGATGACAACAGTCCAAACACATCTTCACTGGCGTGTAATAAATCTATTTACTGTTGAAACCGAAAACTTCTGGTCATATTTTTCTAAACAAAATCTAAAGAAATTGTCAAAGCAGATCCAGATCCGTCACAGGAGATACCTCGAACTCCTGAGAAAATTAGAACTCAAATTATTGAGAAAGTTGCGAAGGCATAACTGATATTCCAGACACTGACATTGCTTCATAAAATCTAGTGGCCGATCTCGTAACTAATACCCCCACTCAACCCGCTTTTCTCCAAGCCATCGGTCAAGAAAAGTTGCGCGAGTAATAGACACAGAGAGTTTCCATTGTTCCGCCGACCCCGACATTTTGTATCCAGTTGTCTGCAGAATTGCATCTGTGAGGTATTCTGTGTTGAGAACCATGAATCTATCCAAAATCAATATTAATAATCGTAAACATCTCCATAACTTCACCAATTGTTATAATTCTCCATCAGATTCTGAATGATGCCAGGCGGGGCAATCGGGTGAGAGGATATTAAATGGCGGCGGTTGCACTCTCTGTATCTAGGGAGTCTAGCGCGACCTAGAGTCCCTAGATACAGAGAGTGGAGCATTCCATTGTTCCACCGATCCCGCCATTTTATGTCCAGTTGTCAGGAGAATTGGAACTGTGAGGTATTCTGTTTGTCGAGAACGATGAATCTACCCTGAACCAATATTAATATTTTTGAAAATATTCATGATGTCATCAATTGTTACAATTGCCCTTCAGTTCCTGATTGGCGCCTTGTGGGGTTGTCGGGTGAGAAGATATTAAATGGCGGCGGTTGCGCTACTCTCTGTACTCTTCTCCATGCCTACGATTCGTCCATTCGACGCGAAATCTATAGTAGTACTCAATGAAACAGCGTCGTTTAAAGAAAATGGGCATTTTGCATTTTCTGTGTTTTGCAGATCTTTCAAATTTAAGCAAAAATTAGTAGAAATTTGTAATCATATATTTTATGTGAATTATATGATGTTTCCGATTCAATTACCTTCATAACTCACTCGATTTTTTGCAAATCAGATGGTGTGTTTTCAGGATTATCTTTCCTAAAAAATAGCTTTTAAGGACCTACAACGCTTCGTTTTGGAGTTATTTAACGATATAGTTTCAAAAATCCTGACGTACTTTGCGGGTTGCATTTTACATGAATATTTAGGTGCGTTTTTTAAACAAATCTTTTATAGTTTTAAAGTCAAGGTGCAATTCTTCACGTCCCCGTGAAATTCTCTTTCTTTAGTAACCTCGTTTATAAAGATTGGGTGCGTGTGAGGGCCGCAAAGGGAAGGTATACTACTGAAATAATATAGGAGACGATTATTCCAGTCAGGTTACAAATTTTAAAAACGTTTCGATCTCATTTCCGAGGTCCTCTTCAGTTTCTAGAAAGATAATGTTTTTTTTTTAAAAAATCCATTAAAGAAACAGTAAACACCTGTTTCTTTAGAGAGCTCATTTATAAACATTGGTTGCGTGTGGGAGCCGCAAAGGGAAGGGACTCTAGGGAGTTTTTGCCACCTCGAACGTTAAGCACTATCGATCTTCTGCGCATGCGCAGATGCACAAAAGTGAGGCGAAACGTGAACTGCGCAAGATCAGAAGATGGATAGTACTCACCGTTCGAGGTTGCAAAAACTCCCTATTGAAGTAATGCAGGAGTCGATGAGAGCACCCCTGTGGTTCGTGTCGCAGAGGCGGCGCGCGTGCGCGACCAGCAGAGCGTGCGAGCGCGCCTGCAGCTGCGCGAGCGCTTGCAGTGCAAGAGCTTCCGCTGGTACCTGGACAACGTGTGGCCGCAGCACTTCTTCCCCACCGACGACCGCTTCTTCGGCAAGGTGAGCCCCCCTCCCCCTCCCCCACTTCATCACTCCGCACTTGGCAACAGTTTGAATTTATTTCGACGTCTTCCTCCAACTACAAAATTGAAGATAGACATTTTTCCTTCAAATGTCATTTGTTCTCCGTGGTGAGTCCTTTCATGAAGGTCACGTACATTTGTTTGAACATTTTAGTAGTTTTCGCTCAATATTGCATGCAATAAGTGCAATTTTAAAAAATGACAAAAACAAACTTTTCACAAAAACGGCTCCAATTTCTTTTTTTTTTTTACACGTTTAGTAGGGGTAGGGCTTAATGTAATCTATGAAATGACATAAACGCCACATTGCTCTATTCTTTTGTGTTGTTTTTTTCAAAAATTACAATAATTTAATTTTTTAAACTTGTCTCTCACGTCGTTCGTATTTACATTAGCTTCGATTTGTTCACATTGTTATATTTATGAGTACATGTGGTTTAAATAATGTCGTATAAAGATTCTTGAAAACTCTAACAGTTTTCTGTAAAAATTAGCTCAAAATTCCGCAATTTTAGAAACTCTTAAACGTCATTTTTGAGAAAGTGGCTTCAAATATTTTCTTCCAACTTTTCGAACGGAAAGTGCTAATTGAAATCTTTAATATGACGTAAAGTTGATTTTAGTTGTTTTTTTTTTCAAAAATTACACAAATGTAAGTTTTTGAAAAATATCTCACACCGTTAATATGCACATTTCCAGCAAGTTGTAAACACTATTGTATTTGTGAATTAAAGTGCTTCAAATGACTTCAAATGAAATTTTTCGCAAACTCAAAAATTTTCTGTGGAAAAAAGAGTTTCAAATGTTGGATTTACACTAGCGCTTAAACGCCATTTTCTTAAAAACGGCTCCAAATGTTTCAAAGAAAATTGCCATTTAGGACGAGGTTTTAGTGTTCTTTAATATTCTTAAAATAATATATACATTCTACTAACCGAAAAATTAAGAAAATGACAAAAAAATGTAGTAAGGCTGGCGACAGATGGCATCTGGAAAGAGGATGTGTGAAGTCCGAATAGCTAGCCGAGACCAAAGGAAATAGAAAACTAATACAGGAAAGTCTGCGCCATTCTGTAGTACTACTACTTTCTTTATTGCATTCACTGAACACTTAGGAATCGTCTTACTTTTACACTAGTGCTAAAAACTATACTTTTAGTACGCTAGGGATCCCCAGAAAGAATAGCCTTTACAAATGGTCTAAAACAGGGTTGTCCAATTGGCGGCCCGCGGTGCTATTTGATGTGATCCGCGAAAGTAGAGTCAAAACTGAAGTCACCGTTTCAGAACAGTCGACATTAACATTTCGAGGAAATCAGGTATGCATCGTCCAAGTAATGAAAATATGGCCCGCAACCATATTGCAGGTTTTATTTGTAGCATCTGTGGCACCTAGCAAGTTGGACACCCCTGATCTAAAATAGTAGTTTATGCAATTAGTTTATAATGTTAACCTTTATTGCATGTTTTGAAAACGAGCGACGCGACGTTAGGAGCGAGTTTTCAAATTTGTACGAAATGCAATAAAGCAACATTATAAACGAGTTGCATACGCTATTTTTTTGTATGACATCATTATAAATTTATAAGAGAATCAAACTTAATTTTGCGAAACAACTTTCCTGTGATGTCTCGGGTACTTGACATCCCTGCGAGAAAACGGTGGCCAGCTGTTCCGTTTACCTCTACATCCCCCCAATTATCTCGCTGCAATTGGTTGAATGTGTGATGACGCAAACATTCGTGCCGTAAAATCTAATACGTCATCATTTGTGCCGTAAAACGCCCGATTATGAACGATTTCTTACTACAGAAATAGTCGTTTATAATGCTGAAGTACAAAAAAATACTTTACTTGCTTGTGTTCTTGGCTGTCCGTCATGAGCCGCGTCTGAGTCGATGGATCTGACGTTTCAGCCATCTTGCTGTGACCTTCTTCAGAGCTAAACTGGTCGCGTCTCAGTCGATGGATCTGACGTTTCGGCCATCTTGCTGTGGCCTCCTTCAGAGCTGAACTGGCCGCGTCTCAGTCGATGGATCTGACGTTTCGGCCATCTTGCTGTGGCCTCCTTCAGAGCTAAAATGGCCGCGTCTCAGTCGATGGATCTGACGTTTCGGCCATCTTGCTGTGGCCTTCTTCAGAGCTAAACTGGTCGCCTCTCAGTCGATGGATCTGACGTTTCGGCCATCTTGCTGTGGCCTTCTTCAGAGCTAAACTGGTCGCCTCTCAGTCGATGGATCTGACGTTTCGGCCATCTTGCTGTGGCCTTCTTCAGAGCTAAACTGGTCGCCTCTCAGTCGATGGATCTGACGTTTCGGCCATCTTGCTGTGGCCTCCTTCAGAGCTAAACTGGCCGCGTCTCAGTCGATGGATCTGACGTTTCGGCCATCTTGCTGTGGCCTCCTTCAGAGCTAAAATGGCCGCGTCTCAGTCGATGGATCTGACGTTTCGGCCATCTTGCTGTGGCCTTCTTCAGAGCTAAACTGGTCGCGTCTCAGTCGATGGATCTGACGTTTCGGCCATCTTGCTGTGGCCTCCTTCAGAGCTAAACTGGTCCCCTCTCAGTCGATGGATCTGACTTTCAGCCATCTTGCTGTGGCCTTCTTCAGAGCTAAACTGGTCGCGTCTCAGTCGATGGATCTGACTTTCAGCCATCTTGCTGTGGCCTCCTTCAGAGCTAAACTGGCCGCGTCTCAGTCGATGGATCTGACGTTTCGGCCATCTTGCTGTGGCCTTCTTCAGAGCTAAACTGGCCGCGTCTCAGTCGATGGATCTGACGTTTCGCCCATCTTGCTGTGGCCTCCTTCAGAGCTAAACTGCTGAGCTTGTGCAGTTTAGCTCTGAAGGGGGCTACAGCAAGATGGCCGAAACTTCAGCTCCATCGACTGAGACGCGACCAGTTTAGCTCTGAAGAAGGCCCAGAAGCTCTGAAGTTTAGATATTTTGACTCAGACGCGGCTCATCCCGGACAGCCAAGAACGCAACGATTCCGGCCGCGGAAGCCCACGAACTTACTTGACTTGCTTTTTCCCCCTGCAGATCCGCAACCGGCGCAGCGGGCACTGCCTGCACGGCAGCGGCAACGGCGGCGGCGGCGCCAAGGGCGCGTCGGGGGCGGCGGCGGCCGGCGTCTGCCTGGAGGCGCCCGCGCTGCTCGCGCAGATGTTCGTCATGACGCGCGACGGCGCCGTCATGGCCGACGAGAGCGTGTGCCTCGACGCGCCGGGCCACAACGACGACTCCGCGCGACGGCCCAAGGCGCGCCTCAGCATGTGCGCCGACACGCCGCGCCAGCGCTGGCGCTACGACCAGCAGGTACCCGCGCACGCGCTCCATCGTTCATTCATTCATTCGCTTGCGCTCTCTATCTCTGTGATTCACTTACTAATTGAGCGGACGCCCCGCGCCAGCGCTGGCGCTACGACCAGCAGGTACCTATGCACTTGCTCGTTCGTTCATTCATTCATTCGCTTGCGCTCTCTATCTCTGTGATTCACTTACCAATTGAGCGGACGCCCCGCGCCAGCGCTGGCGCTACGACCACCAGGTACCTATGCACTTGCTCGTTCGTTCATTCATTCATTCGCTTGCGCTCTCTATCTCTGTGATTCACTTACCAATTGAGCGGACGCCCCGCGCCAGCGCTGGCGCTACGACCAGCAGGTACCTATGCACTTGCTCGTTCGTTCATTCATTCATTCGCTTGCGCTCTCTATCTCTGTGATTCACTTACCAATTGAGCGGACGCCCCGCGCCAGCGCTGGCGCTACGACCAGCAGGTACCCGCGCACGCGCTCCATCGTTCATTCATTCATTCGCTTGCGCTCTCTATCTCTGTGATTCACTTACTAATTGAGCGGACGCCCCGCGCCAGCGCTGGCGCTACGACCAGCAGGTACCTATGCACTTGCTCGTTCGTTCATTCATTCATTCGCTTGCGCTCTCTATCTCTGTGATTCACTTACTAATTGAGCGGACGCCCCGCGCCAGCGCTGGCGCTACGACCACCAGGTACCTATGCACTTGCTCGTTCGTTCATTCATTCATTCGCTTGCTCACGCTCTATCTTTTTGATTCACTTACTAATTGAGTGGACGCCCCGCGCCAGCGCTGGCGCTACGACCAGCAGGTACCCGCGCACGCGCTCCATCGTTCATTCATTCATTTGCTTGCTCTCGCTCTATCTCTTTGATTCACTTACTAATTGAGTGGACGCCCCGCGCCAGCGCTGGCGCTACGACCAACAGGTACCCACGCTCTCGTTCCATCGTGCATTCATTCATTTATTCGCTTGCTCTCTCTATCTCTTTGATTCACGTACTAATTGAGCGAACATCCCGCGCCAGCGATCTCTCCCTCGATCGTTCGTTCATTCGTTTGCTCTTTCTCTTTGATTCACTTACTAATTGAGCGGACACCCCGTACCAGCGCTACGACCAACAGGTACCAGCGCACTCGCTCGTTCGTTCATTCGCTTGCTCCCTCTCTCTGTCTCTCTGTTTCTTTCATTCTCTAATTGCGCGAACACGTGGGGCCAGCGGTGACGCTATAGCAGGTACCTACGCAATAGCTTGTTCATTCACTTATTCATTCAGTCATTCGCTTCCTCTCTCTCATCACTCACTATTTGCGCGGTCACGCCGTCCAACGGTGGCCCTATGACGCGCATGCATTCGCACTTGCTCATTCACTTGATCACTCCCGCATTCACTCATTCATTCGCTACTTACCTCTCTCTCATCACTCGCTAAATGCGTGGACACGGTGCGCGAGCGGTGGTGCTATGAGCAGGTATGCACTCGGCCATTCTCCCTCTCTCCCTCTCCCTCTCTCTCTCTCTCTCTCTGTCTCTATCCTTCTCTCTAGGAACCCATTATTAAATCATGAAGCTTTTCTATGCTTCACTTTCTACAGCTCAAAGACACTTTAGGACTTGCTTTCCCTCAGGGCTTGGTATCACACACCTAAGGGTTGATGAAATTTTAGAGGCAGTCAACAATGATCAAAAGGTCAATTGTCAAATATTCACTGGCAACTGTGCAGTGTAATCAAGATCATATTGATTAAAAAAATATTAGTGAGCAAATTATCTAATAATACTTTTTTTATATTTGAAAATTTAAATAAGATAATAGTACAAAATAAAACAAATGTAATAAAACAGTTTGTTTCAATTTTTTGTTTGTATTCTTTGTCTAATTGTTGCCTTTAAGTAATCATCATCATGAACAGCAGGATAGTAGGTCTGGTGCCTGTTCCTTTTGAAAGACAGTGGATCTACTCATTATTCCTCCAGATGTTCCTGAGCCATCCATCTTTTGTTGGGTCTTCCTATATTTCTTCGCCCTATGGGTTTATACTTTAAACTTGCTTTAGGAAATATTTTCGTTTGCATTCTTCACATTTATGAAAGCCTTCTCCTTTGGTTCTCTTTAATGTCATCCACTTTATTTTTTGCTTTGAGTTTTTTTTTCTGATTTCAGAGTTTTTTTGTTGATCTAAATGTGTAATTCCTAACAGGTGCTGGAAAAAATCTCATGTGTGTGGCTTCTAATCTCTGAGTCTGTTTGTTTTAGGATCCATGTTTCTGAGCAATACATTAACATTGGCTTTGATGGTATGTTGTGTATTCTTAGTTTTGTCTCTCTGTCATATCTCTTCCAAAGGTTTTCTTGATTATGCCATTTACACCATTATATTTTTTTATTTTTCTTTCTTCATCTTTTTAATTTTGTCCAATGTTTCCAAAATTTTTCCATCTATAACAATTTTAAACCTTCTCATTTCTTTCCCTTGGAATGCAATAGCTTTAGTCTTATTTGTCAAGATTTTCATGTCATATGTTAGGGGTTATCCATAAAATACATAACACTAAAGGAGGAGGGAGGGGGTCAGAGGCAGCATTACGCTACGTTACATAGAGATAGGGAAGTGCGTTACAAGAGGGGCAGGAAGTATTGAAATGTACTCGAAATTTGCGTTACGTAGGTTATGGACGTCCCCTTAGAGCTATTTTTTGAAGTTCATTTGCTGCCTTCTGTAAGTCATCTTCTGATTCCATTGTTAGGATCACGTCATCTGCATAGAGAAACCATTTGTCATTTGTTTAAATTTATACCGATTTTCACTTTTTGTAACCACTTTTTAATCATGCGGTTGGCATAAATGTTAAACAGCCCACATCCTTGTCTGAGTCCTCTGGTTGTTCTAAAAGTCTCTGTATTGCTTCCATCCTTAATTGTTACTTTAATCATAGAGTCTGTATACAGACTCTGGATTCTTTTTATTATGTCTGTATATATCTCTTCGTCTTTCAGTATTTCCCACATTTTGTTTCTGTTCACCCTGTCAAAAAAGGCTTTCTCATAATCTATAATGAGGAGGAAAATTGGAAGGTTCGCTTCATTTTGTTTGCCCAGGATTGTTTGTACTGTGAAAATAGCATCTTTTGTACTTCTACCCTTTCTAAATCTATTTTGTTCTCCTCCCACAAATTTTTCACTACATTCATTTAACCCATTTCGTATCCTATTAGCAAAAATTTTTAATACTGTAGACAGGAGAACAATCCCTCTATAGTTGTTGCAATTTGTTTTTGATATTTTCTTGTGTAAATTTATCACTATACCTATCTGCCATTCTCTTGGAAGTGAATACTCTTTCCAAGCTTTGTTAAATGTCTGATACTTTCTTCCTCTAGTAAATAAATTTTCAACTTTGGAGCTGATTTGATTTTCTGGCTTCCCTTCTTAATTTCTGCTTGTTTGAATATAAGTTTTGTTTCTAGTAGGTAGTGATGTGTATCTAGTTCTTTTCCTTTGAAAACTTTTGTATTCTTTACTTGATTGAATAATTCTTCATTCACTATTGTTTGGTCAATGATTGATTCCCTTGTTTCCCATGTAAATTTATGTTTTTCTTTGTTTTTAAAAAACGAATCTGTTATTCTTTGTTTGTTAAAGACACAGGAAATAAATAAGCAGTTTTCCATTGTTGTTAATAGTTGTTTCCCCCTCCTTGCCAATCATCTGGTTACCAATTCCATCATTTAGACTCCTGAATGTATTAGAACGTGATCATGCATTTGTTTTGTCCCATTGCTTTCCTTTTTTGTTTCTGATAGAATTAGAAAGTCAATATTTCTTTCTTTGATTTCTGTTTCGAGGTTTTCTTCTTTGTAGGCCAATCCTCTCACGTTCCATGTACCAATTTTTAGTTCTTGGTTTTGAATTTTGGTTTTTCTGTCTCTTCTTGTCATTAGTTGTGTATGTTGTTCCTATTGGTCCATGTCACTTCTGTTATTTTATCTGTATTTTTATCTTCTTGCTCTTTGTTGTTGCTGTTATCATTATAATCTGATCCTTCCTTCATTCCTCTGAGGACTCTGAAATGGCTATATTACAATCCCCTTAGGTCAGAACATTTCTTCTTCTACTTTTTCTGCTTCTTTTATAAGTAATTTATTTCTACCATTTTTCTACAAGTAAATAACTATCTTCTATAAGTAAATATTCTATAAGTAATTTACTTCTACTATTTTTCTTCTTCATTAAGTAATTTATTTGCAATTACTAGTTGTATGACTAATTACACCACATGTCTTAAAAATCATATTCATCAGTTGTCAGTATCAAGAGCTCACTACCAGAAGTTCTCATAACAACACATATAAGTTATTTTACAATATACTATTGTCAGATGAAATAATTAAAAGTTCTACACAAGTTTAAATGCAAAATAAAATCTTTTCTGTTGTATAACTGTTTCTGTACACTTAAAGACCACACTGAACATATTTATTGTAACAATGATTTCACTAGTTTCCATTTACATTGTATAATTCTAAAAGATGCCATATTCCTGCAACAAATATTGCATTCCAGCTTCTTGGTCAATGACCACCATCTTGATCAGATACATCACCCACTTTGCCTTGAACCACTGAGCGAATGCTGAAATGGTCTTTGATTTTGTTTCGTACTGTAATTGCAGCTACACTATGCATTTGTTTTGTTGAGCTCTCTCTCTCTCTTTTGTTTTTTGCTAGTTGTGGAAGGAGTGGTTTGTGTGAATTATTTTATCTGTAAATAGTAAATACTATTAACTTGCAGTTAATACATACTTGTACATACTTGTAGTTAATTTGCAGATGTAAATACGACTTGTATAAAAAGGGAGCAAAAATGTCTAATTTTCAAATGTTGCTATACATTCTTTTCAATAACTTTATTCCTAAATCAACTATATGTAGAAAAAAGTGAGATAGGGATTCTGAAACGCAAGAAAATGTGCATAGATTATACATCTTCCCCATATGTCACAAGAAGTTTTTACTGTTTTTTGATGATACATATATATCTGAGTGGTTTACATCTGGTGATGTTTCTTGGTTCCTCTTTTCCAGCCTTTTCTATCCATCATATCTTCCTCTGTCAACTTTCTTGTTGCCACTGCAGTCAGTATTACTTGTTTCCATGGGGTTGATGATCCAGCCCTCCGTCTTCTATACGGTGGTATCCATTTGTATACTTGTTTGGGCCACCTCTCTTCTGGCATTCTCAGCAGATGTCTGTACCATTGAAGCGGTTTTCTTTCTACAATATCTATTATATCCTATTGAATTTCCATTTTCTCCTTTATTTCATTATTACATATGTGGTGTAAACGAGATATTCTGCAACTTCATCTCAAGAAGTCCATTTGAATTGTCAATAATCTCTTTTTGTTTTTTTGAGTTAGCGTCCACACTTCTGAGCCATATGTGACATTTCTATTATTTATTTATTTACTTGTTTACGCCAATCGGCTTTGTACATATAAGTAACAATTTATATATTATATTGTTAACTATATGTAATACACTATAATAATTTCTGAACACAAATATTCGATGCAGATAATTAAAATAATTAAATGAAATTGAGATTCTAAACTGTAAGTAATCACAGTATGTTGTTGTATTTACAATCTTCATAATACATATTTGAAATATAACATGCTATCTGTTGGGTATAATTTTCTTAATCTGTATCGAGAATGATGATGTAGATCCCCCAAAGAAGTTTCTGCTGGAACAATATTCATTCACCAGGTTCGCTATTCTATTTTTCGGACCACGAAATACAGAATTTTTAGTAGTCATAACTGAATTCAGCACCCTATACGTTCTCAAGCCAGGTTTTGAGTAAACAAATTCGAATTGTTCTAATATGTCTTGGCATTCAATTTTACTATTAATGATCTTAAAAAAATATATAAGACCAGCAACTCGTCTCTGATTGGAAAGTCTGTAAATTTCAAATTGATCATAGACTTCATCAGTGCTCACGTCGTGACCTCTGATACCCATATAGTACTTAAGATATTTACAGAATTTCTTTTGAATACTATATATATTTTTCTTTATTGTCTTTGATAACTGGGAGTTCCACAGAATTGGATTTCTGACTAGTTTCCCTTGATTTATCTTATTATTAGTATCCTTATTAGTTGTGCCCTCTTTTGATACTGTGAAGCCTAAATATTTAAAATAATTTTTGTTGCTAAATAAATCAAATTCAATGTGTTTCGCAGACAAAGACATTTGTCCATCCTGCGAGCGGCATGTGCCTGGCTGAAGTGGATGAGGGCGTGGTGGTGGAAGAGTGCTCAACAGACAGCAGGCAGCAATGGATAATGGAAGAGGTGCCCTGGAAATAGACTGCAAGCAGCTGGAACAGTGCCTGATACAAAAATGACAAATATCAGCTTGCTTCCACCATGATCTCTTGCCATTGACTTAATGATAACACAAGGAAGTTGCACATCAGGAAAATCTGGAAATTTTACGGAAACTTATCACCCCGGGAAAAGTCGAGGAATGTGACTGAAGCACATGGGAAAATTATTTAAATAATATTATAAATTTTGTTAAAAATAAATGACAAAAATAATTGTATTATTAAATTTTCTCCATTAATTAGACCTACATAGTTTCAAGAATTACATGCACTAAGCTTATTAAAATTTTAAAATTTCATGCTATTTTCCAGTTCTTAGCATTGATTCACGATTAATTTTATGGGGCATGAAATAAAATACATTGTTCAAAGAGAAGACTTTCCTTATACATTCCTAGTTTTTGTAAAATTAACTAAAATATAATAAAAAACATGTTATTAGTTCTTCTTAGTTTGGTCTTGTACAAGAAATAATGGCAATGCTTCAGAAAAATTACTTAGAAAATTGACCTGGAAAACAGAATTTTCAGTTCTGGAAAATGTGGGCAAGTCAGGAATTTCAAAAATTTCTTATGTGCAACAAATTTATGATGACATCCATGAAATGGAACTCAATTATGTTTCATTAAATCTCCTTGGACGTCCTTGAGTGAATGGTAAAGGTTTCTACTTTCTGCATATAAAATTGTCACATTCCCACAAAGCAGAAGTTGCACTAAGCAACAGTCAAAGTCTTTTAAAGAGCTTATCAATGGTTATGGTATCTGTTGCCAAGCAAGGTGAATGCTTAGAAAACTAACTGGGGATAACCAAACCCCTCGTGTGCTTGTTGCACATTATTCATTAACTGTTCAGTGAATCATTGAGAGTTATTTGCTTTATCAAGTGGACTATTGACATCATATTCATTGTTTTATACTGCCAAGTATATTGAAAAATCAAATAATGGTGCTTTTAAAAATGATCAGTCAAAAGTAATTCTTGTATAAGTAAAGTATTTTTACATGACCATTTATTTTAGGTGATTTGAATCATGACAATGATACTACTACATGTGACATTAACTACATCATAATTTCAACAGACTGTTGACCTTATCGGCCTTTGTTAGACAATAAGAAAGAAAGACAGAAGAAACTTTCAATGTGCAATTGAATTCTCTGATTTTGAATGAATAATTGATGGGTGTGAATAGTTACAACTTGAACAAAATTGTGTCAATATAATTACTTTAATTTTTAAGCTAAAAGAAAGAATACACAATGCATCATTTATACATATTGAGAAGTGGCAGATTGTATTAGACACTTATCATTTGGAACGATTGACCTTGCAATTTCTCTGAGTGCTCTGTTTTCGGAAGGATTTTCAATTTTATAATCAGTAGTATCAGTATTGAAGGAGGTAAAAACTATTTTTTACCAAATTATTTCTTTAGTTAAGAGCAATGTTTTAGTTAAAATAACTTTTTCCATAATAATTTATCAAACATTTTTGGAAGAAAGTAATAGAAATAAAAAACACACAAACATCTACAGTCTCTTATGTTTTAAAATGCAATCTGTAGAGAAATTGCATACAGCTTCAGCGCCATCTGTAGGCAAAAATTGCAAAGCCCAAAGGACCTTCTGATCATCTGACCACTGACTAATATTTTTTAAATAAAAGTAATGAATTGATATCTCTCAATTAAAAAGGATAAAATTTCCTTTAAATCTGATTGCAGATACATTACTTACATTTGTTCATGCTGTATTAATTTAAAAATTTCTTATGTAATCTATTTCAGGCTGAAACTATTGCCTGTTGAGGGTGTCATAAGCTTCTGACCACTATGCAATATTTCTATAGTATTGAAAAATCTCACATTCAATTGTTTTGACTGCAGCTTGTAAAAAATAATAGGAATTCCCAAGATGAAAATAATTTTGGAATGACCAACAGTTTGTGATAGAGTGCTGAGTATATAAGATATGCCTGATCTTATTTAAATACAGAGTAATAATATTACTCAAATGTGTGGAATATTTTTAAATTAGATGAGTTGATAAAACATATCACATTTTTATCATTTTTTTACACTACAAACTCCTTAAAGGAGAAAAACAGAATATGTGATATTCTAATATGTATTATATTTATGTTTCCCCACATTAGCTGTGAAACTTAATTAATGTATGTTTTTTTCGAAATGTGGATAAAACGAAACAAAAAATTTCAGCTCATTATACATTTTTAAAATGTGTTTGTTCAAAACTATGTTCTCTTTGCAGCATGTAATGAGATGTTCAGAATTTGATAAAAGTATCAAGGGGCAAGCCCCCCTCTAAATCCGTCCTGTGTATAATATACTTGTAAAATTATGCTAAGTTATGGTGCACTTAGCTGTTATCTTGTGATATTTCTTGCAATTATGGTAAGGTTGTGAGTCTATTTTTAATTTTTTTATTTACTGTGTGTGTGTGTGTGTGTGTGTGGATGTAATTATCCTTGCTGCTTCCAGTCTAGAGAAACATCAGCATATTTTGCATTATTAAAGGTGATTCATACATTTTATTACAATTTTGTAAAATACAAATTTAATATTTTTGTGATGATAAGAAGTAAATTTTGAAATTCTTGTAAGCCATTTACACGTATGACGGAAAATTGTTTTAAAAATAAAATAATGAAACTTTTCCTCAAAGGAAATAAAAGAGAGCCTGAATAGTGAGAATGTGTATCTTTACGTTCAGAAACAGAAAAAGTGAGAATGAATTGTGAAATTGTTAGAAACAACTAGCAATTAAATTCTAATATACTATTTAGAAAGGTGTTTCATTCCTAAGAATGTTGGTGACAGTTAATTATAAGAATCAAGTTAGTGTTTAAGAGATCTTTTTTCATAGAAGTTCTTTGTGATTATGAATACATGACTGTACATTTTTTGCAATGATTCCATTATTTATGAAGAGAAATTAGAAAATAAATTGAAGAAAACAAAATCTGTGTTGTTTCTTTTCATGATTGATCTTAATTGTGTTGTAAAATGTGAAGCCAAAGAGAATTCAGAGATATTATCAAAAGTAATTAACAGATAAAGCATCCAACAAAATTGGATAATTATGGAATTCAATTTTGCTTCCTTAAAAAATTTACTGGGTAAAATGTCTGGAAAAAACTTCTTAAAAACAAGTAGTTAACAGTACTGCCATTGCAGTAAAGATGTGTGTATTTTTAAGTTTAACCAAGTTTTTGATGATGATTCTGAACTAAAAAATTCTTAAGAAAGACAATTAAAAATCTGTTTTACATGATACTACAGAAATTATAAAACAACTGGAAAAATCTAACATAAAATAATAAAACATATAACAAATTGCAGCCATATACTCCCAATTGTTGTTTAGCCTGTGGGTTGGTGAAGGCATTTTCCAATGCATCCCGTTATTGGTTCAGTTAAGTCTCCCTTTTATAAATTTAGTAAATTTCTTAACAAATTACTGAAACCTTTGTTACTACAGGACTATGTTTATGTAGTTCAAAATAACTTTAAAAATTAGTAGAACACCTCCATGTAATTAATACGCAATGGAAGATCAGATCTTTTCACTGGACGTTAAATCAATGTTTCCTTCATTACTGAGAGACCTCATTATTCAAGAACTTGAGGATTTACTTAATAAGAATCCTTTACAATGCATCATTTCTATTGTAGAAATTAGGACTGCTGTTAAATTTATTCTACAAAACACTGCTTTTAATTATTTGTAATAATAAAAATTCAGACAGAAAGATGGTGCTTCAGTAAAAGGCTTGCCAAGTTGTTTCTTCTCAGAAATTATAATGTACAAGGTTGAATCTAAGGTCTTATCTATATTTGATGTGAAATTTTACTGCCGTCATGTTGACGATTCTTTTATAATATTAAATATTAACAAGTTAATGAAATATTTTTAGCCTTCAATGAATTCCATCCAAACTTAACATTTACAATAGAAAAATAACAACAAAAAAAAACAAATAAATGTTCTAAACATAATGGTTATAAGAAATAACAATTCTATTATAACAAATTGGTTTAGAAAGGAAACTTATGCTGCCCAAGTCCTTAACTTTATGTCTCTACATCAAAAGAAAACAAAAATTGGAATTGTATGAAATATACTAATTGTGCTATCAAACTATCTGATTCACTTTTTCATAATGCTAACTTACAACTTGTTAATGCAATTCTTATAAAAAATGATTATTCTGAAAGGTTTGTTAATAAATTTGTAATAGAAGGGTTAAATTCTTGAAATTACAAAGAAAAACAAATTCTCAAAAATCTAAAGAAAAAACCATTCAAACTGTTGTAATAATACCATTAATAACAAACTTGACCATAGAAATACCAGAGAGAAATACCAGAATCAGAAATACCAGTGTTTGGTTAAAACAAAAACAATAAATAAGAAAAAGATGGTTAAGAATGTTAAAGATTATGACGCTTAAATAAATTAAATTAAGTACATGTCATTAAATGTAATGATTGTCCAAGGATGTATCTGGGTCAAACAAGTAGAAAGCTTTTGATACATATGAATGAGATCCAAATAAACATTAAAAAACTTAACAAAAGTTTAACCATTCTTTTGATTTTTCAAAACCCCAAATCTTTGATATAGAAATTCGTATCTGCATTTGATCTCAAAAACTTTAGAGATAAAGATTAATGATTCAATCAATACAGCTGTTGAAAGTAAAAAGTCTTGGTTTTCTTCTGTATCAAAGTTACATTTTCTTTACCTCAGCTTTCACATTACCTTTGTCCTCCCTCTTCCTCCCCACTCTCTCCTTCCAACCTCTCAACATCCCATCTTCTATCTATATTTATAAAAATGGATGTTGGTATACATATATAAGAGCTAAACTTCAACACCTTGGGGCCGATCTCCATGAAAGTTGGCACTTCTATGTGTTTTTTCACAGAGAAGGTTTATGTGCTCTTAAATCTGTTGTAACTCCACTACATGGTGCTGTAGAACAAAACTAAATATTTACGTCAAACACAACCTGCAACACATTCAGCAGCATATTGAATCTGTATCATTAAATAATTTCTAAATGATGTGGTCTATGGCCTTAAAACTAAAATTTTGAGGCCCAGGGCCTCAAAGAAATGTTTCTCACACCATAATCTGCAGGATCAAACGTTCTTGAACATTCTGTTACATTTTTGCTGGTCCGCCGCTTCCTGATATTACCTCACCAGCTCAGAGATGTGCAGAATCTGCAATTAAATGTGAATGAGAGGGACAGAGAGTGGCAGAGACAGACAGATAGGGACAGGGTGAGGGAGAGAGGGAGACATAATGAGAGGGTGATGGGAGGGAAAGGGGAGATGAAGGGCAGAACAATGTCTGTTGGGTTTTCCTAGTCTATATATATAAAACAGGATGTTGGTATGTATATAAGAACAAAACTCTAACACCGTTGGACTGATCTCCATGAAAGTTGGCACTTATATGTTTTTTTTTCACCCAGATTGTTTATGTACTGTTAATTCTGTTGTCACTCCACTACATGGCGGTAGAGAACAAAATTGTTCTTAATTTGTTCCTAACAATTTTGAGAATTTTGGATAAACAATGCTTTGGATTATTTAGACCAACTATTCCCCCATGAGCACACAAATTTTCAATACTGATCAGATATGAATATTCAACTGATTCAGATTGCTGGGTTTCAGAGTGATAGAGTAATATTTAATTTTATTTCTTAGCAATTTTATTTTTTGTTTCTGTGATTTTCATTACGTTTGTTATGGAATAAACAGTAATGTATGCATATACCAATTGATTTATGTCATTTGATCACCAAGTGTTTTCATGACATTTTTGTGATGTTTAAAAATATTATTTAAAATTTACTGGTATCATAAAGGTGTACTATTTCATAGTCTGTCATGTTATGGTTGTTGTAAGTTTACCTTTATAGACACGCAAATTAGTATGTTCCATTTGACAAAAGTAGAACTGAATATCTGGGTGTAAAATATCTTTCTCAGACTAACTGTGATTGAGTGTCTGAAAGTGTCTGAAAGTGTCTGAAAAACATTAAACACAAAAGAAGAGTTATCTTTTAATGAAGATAAAGTGGAAACTGCAATTACAAAATGGGTTGTTTCTGATTAAATTTAAAATTTTGACGCAGCTATTTCATTATTTTACAGTAATGTTACGATGCAATTCTTGATATTATTTCTATGAACTATAGTGATTTTTTAAAATGTGAATGCAATTTAAATTGCCAACCAAATGACATCAAAATATTAAACCTGTTAGTGTTTTTTCTCAAGACTTCTGACAGTTCATTGTGAACAGAGTCCAGGTTGTGTAACAAAACTATCTCTAATTTTTTGTCTTAACAGTGTATCGTACTAAAAATATGCGTGCTATTTATCATAACAAACATGGTTAGCATTTGGATAAAATTATGAATGACTTAAATGCATCAGAAACACAAATGTTGAGAGATTTGCATTATTTCACAAAAATTAAAATGTGTTTTTAAGTGAATCAGAGTTGAATTCTTACACTCATGTGAATGTTCATTAAAAGGTGTTTTTATTTTTCACCCACCTTTTCAATACCACTTTTTTTTCATATGGGAGTACAGCAAAATGCAAATTCTTCTAACAGTTTCAGTCAAAATGCCATTAATTAACTGTAGATAGTCAATTTAATTATGTTTTACACTTGGCATTATAAATTACTATTGTGAGTTAAAAAGAGTTCAAACTGTATTTTGTATAGTACGATTTGAGATAGCTAGGTGCAATATTAATCTAATCAAGATATGAATATGTAGATGAGAGCCTTATAAGTAGGAGTGGATTCTTATGACTTGTCATAATTTTCATCTCACTATTATTTAGGCATAGAAATTGCCCTGGCTGGGGAGGTGCCCTATATAGGAGATATCTGGAGGTGAGAAACCTGCAAGACGATATGTAGCTCAATGCTTGATCCCACAGACCAGATGGGAAGAACATCACAATCTCTCAATATTTAACATGCAGTACACCGTGGAACCATAGTAGTTGTTTCATCCAGCAAAACTATACAATCAATTAATTAATCGACTGCTGTTGAAATTATATTTGGCTATTTAATATTGATTTCTATTCAAATTGATTTTAAATTATTTTGATTTATTTCCGTCAAAGAACAGTAAAAACTATAAGTGATGAAAAGGGGAAAAGTAGGTCTGCAATCTGTGCATGTTTTCTTGAGCCCCAGAACCTCTTCCCCACCCTTCAACCATGAATAGCTAAATAATGAATAAAAGTACCAACAAAGTGAGGCAGCAACATTTGAAAAATTAGATATTTTTCACTCCCAAGTTATAGATAATGTATTTGCATCAGTAAATGAACTACAGATTTGATTTTTAGTATTGCTACCAGTATCAAAATCCATTGCTAACAAAATAGTAATAATTTTAACTTGATATAAATTTTTTGGTTCAAGACACAATAATTCATTACAATTAAATTTTATTAGAATTTTGTCTCATTATAAATTTAGTGGATCAAAGTAAAACATTCGTGTTGTACTGTACTTCCTCGTTCTGTGTTGCACTCAAGTTGTACCTTGCTCCTAATGTAAATGTATCTAGTATTACTTTTACAATGGTTAATTTTCTAAATTAATAGAAACTGTCAAAAAATAGAGCTGCAGCTTTTTGAAGTTTTATTTCGAATTTGTTTTAGTAAATGTGTGGAGAGATATGTGTGAAGCCGCCTTAAGAAGCACCCACCGTAGCAAAACGTGCGAGGCCAATCGTTGGCGTAACGTCGCCTTTTAAGGAGAGACTGCGTGCGGCAGGAGGAGTTAGAAGGTAATCCCAATTCAGGAAGATCGCAACTTGATTGGGTTTAGAGCTCGTGCCTAGAGTGTAGTACGTTCTACTTGTGCGATAGTACCTGATGCAGTTTAGTTTATTGAAGATTGATGAGCTGCCCTGTAATTAGGAATGTAGGCTGGGTACGAAGACTGTGCTGCAAGTATTGCGTTTTCTACGATGTGATTGTTGAACTGGCTTGTAATGGCATAGGTTGATCTGTTATAGTTTCCACGTTTAGTTACAGTAGCACATTTTCTTGAGCCCTAGAATACCTATTCCTCCCACTCCTTCACTAACATCAGTTGAATTATGAATAAGTGATAGCAAGGAACATTGCTGAAAAATCTGATAATCAGAAATCTCAGAAAACCCATCTGGCCTCGAATAATGAGTTATACATTAGATATTAAAGTCGTCAAAATAACCAAACCCCCTTCTCCAGATTGACTGATTGATTGATTACTGATTCCGGGCATGTCAATTGCTAAGGTCATTAGTGCCGTAAGTGTAGAGAATGTTTTCATCGCGGGAGGTGGTGGTGATCGTCCTACATTAGATGGCGCCAACGTCGTCGGCAAGCGGGGTTTTCCCGAACCAGGTATCTCTCACTAGCGGGGCATCGCCCCAGCCGGGACAAGCTCTAAACTTTCGACCGGTATCCCGGCATGTGTGGTAGAGCAGTGCATGTAAGAGTAAGAATAGAATTAGGAAAAGGAAGGAAAGATAACGCACGATCCGTTGCCCGTTCGTTGGGGTAATAGGGGTTAGTTATAGTTGTCTATTTGCTCGGGCACTTGCCTGGTATTGAGTGAAGAAACTAGGAAAATTGCCGATCAGAGCAGACGGCCGCGAGAATTCTCCTCCAAACCGCAAATGAACTCGACCTGGCAATCTTGCTAGTGTCGAAATTCCTGCCACCGTCGGAAGTGGATTCTAGGATCTCCCGGTCAGAGCACTGCAGCAGTGGTGTAGCGTCAGGGGACGCTGAGATGCTGAGCATCCCCACGTGAAATATTAATGGACTCTAAATACTGTATTCACAATCTTACAAGCGATCCGTTGGGCGAAACACGTTTTGTATTAATTTTAATTTGATTTCCTATGATTGAATTCGGCGGGTTGTTGAAGCTTGCCTATGATTCCTTGGATGCTAAAATGCTTCTAGCGTCTGCCGCGAGCTTGCGACGAGCAATGACGCATGCGCAGATCACGAGGTTCCCCTCTCCCCTCGTCGCCCCCGGCTCCGAGAAACTCGACTGCTTTACGCTAGCATCTACTGTGGAAAGAAGCTGCTCGTTTGTGCACGTGAGCGCAGCACACTTCAGGCGGTCAGTAAATTCTCTCTCTCTCTCTCTCTCTCTCTCTCTCTCTCTCTCTCTCTCACTCGGGAGTCCCCGCTTGGTCATGGGCACAAACTGTAGAAATAGTGCCCGTTTATTATTTCTTAATTAATATCAAAGAAATTGAATTATCCCGTGAATAGTTTACATGTTATTTTAGTCTGCATTGTATAAATTAACAAGTGGTCTCATAGCCATTCGCGTATAAGAATTAAAGCTGAGCCATTGTATAATTTGCTTTCAAGATATCGGCAGTCCTGACTGCTGTGAGGATTTTGTGGGAAGCGCCTACACCGTCGTAAGCAATCGAGATCGTGGAAGTAGTCTCAGTGTATCTGCCTTGTGTTGCGTTCGCCTGTGAGACGAAGTAGTTGTTAGTGACATTTTGTGTGTTATTGTTGAGCATCCCCAAACGTGCGAGTCACGCTACGCCACTGCACTGCAGTGGCATCGGTTGATGCCCTGAGCCACCTGTCCCGGTTCCCTCCTCTCCTCGCGCACCTAGCGAAATGAGAACTCAAGAAATCGTGTGCGGGTAATACCCGTTGTTGTACACTTCACCACTCATTTCAAACAAGCAAATCAAACTGCAAATCCTAACAATAAAAGAACACAGGACTAAACTGTGCGAGGACTTCTTTCCAACACTCTCCACATCTCCCAGCACCAGCACATTCAACCTTGGACGCACAGCAGAACCGAACCTACGTACTCACGCTTCCCTAAAGACAGATTCAGACCGCCATAAAAAGCACAAAATCGACCTCAAATTGAATGACCTCCATCGAATAATCTCAACAACGATGATTCTCGATAGTTTCAATTTATTTTCAAAAATAATTTAAATTATTAAAATACACCAAAATCATTCAACGCACCCATCCAGGGCACCCACCGATGGGAAATCAATCAGAAGTTATGTATGTCTTTATTGACAACCCTGAAAAACATGTAGGTTGAACAGGAAGTAGTTGTAGAAAATGTAGGTTTTTAATTTATTGTATCTTGGCCATTGGCCCTCTGCAGCCGCATAAGATAAATATATTAGTAGTAAATACATACATAGATAATATTCTAGATTTAGATATACAATATCGTGCTTATATGATTTATCATGAGAAAAGACTCATCAGTTCTAGTCTATGAGGGATCGAAAAATTCTCTTGGTAGCTTTCTTTTTAATCTTTTACGATGAGGATTTTGCTTACCTAAATGAAAGTGAATGGCGGAAGGGATCTTTAATATTTTGGGATAGAATTTTGCGGCTAAGAGGGAGGAGTGGACGGGGATGGGTGTAATGCCAAGTTCAATATGTAACTGCGAATTTGGAATGTACCAGGGAGCTTTAGTGATGGTCCGTAGGAATCTATTTTGATACATTTGCATTTCGTTGATGTTTGTTTTGGCAGCGGCAGCCGAGACTGGGGAAGCATAGGAAAGTATGGGTCATATCATTGCTTTATAAGGGTGAGTAGCCACTTGTAATTGTGGTATCCCCCCAATCAGAGGAGGAGCTTGGGGTGACGCTCCACCGCTCCGCTAGTGGAGGGGCACAACCCCTTCCCTTCCCCTCACCAGGCGGCGGGGAATAAAAACCCCGAGTCAGCAGCGACGCGGCGCTAGTCACGTCACGCTAGCTCTCTACCCAAAGCGACCATATGTGAACGAGTGCCGAGGAGTATCGGCACATGAGATACGGCTCCTGGAAGGAACGTGGGACATCAGGCGGTGCCTCCCCGCTGGATGTCGCTCCCATCTTGTCAAGGGTCGTGCAGCTGCTGCTAGAGCGGCCCCGCCGGGCTACCACCACCGCCCCGAGATAACAGCCGTTATCAGCAGCCAGTCGGCTACCTGTGCAGCCGGCTTATCAATGTTAACATTGGGGCAAGGACGCTGCCCCGAAAAACGTTTTGGTTGTATTTTGTTGAGTTGTATAATGTGGAAACATTAAATGTATTATTAGACTTGTGTGGTTGACTGAACCTGATCCTGCAACAAGTTATAAAACCAACAAAACAGTCAACGCTGTCCAACAATGCGAGTGGGCGGGGTGGGGTGGGGCGGGGCGGGCGCGGGGCAACGCGAGGCGTGGCGTGGCGGGCCGTGCCGCGCCGGTTGGCAGGAGGCGTGGCGTGGCGGGGCGCGGCGGGGCGGGACCGCAGTGGCGGGATGCCCCAGGGGGGCGTGGTGCCTCCCGCGCGTCGGCGCAGCGCGCCCCCTCGCGGCCTGCGCTGGGCTCAACGCGACGCCACCGCTTCGGTACGTGTTAAGGAAAGGAAAAACTTGTGACAATTTTCACAACTCTTGCAATGAAGAGGGAAAACACGCGTGTACTAACAAGCACGTTTACTTCAAAAGGAGAATAAATGATTAGCAGTATTCACAAAACGGAAGTTGAACTCTTTTCAAAACACTTCAAGACATTCTTGAAGTTCCAAAGAAAAATTAAAGAGAAATTACACTTCCTGACTTTTCACATCAATTTACACTTCTGATAACACTCATAAAGAGAGATTCATGTAAGAACAAGCAATTTTGACAGCTAGTGCTGGCAACATAACCGAAGGTCTGTGGTCGTTGTGTCCTTGATCCCATTGAACTCTCCTTCCTCGATTCGTTCGTTTGCAGTTGGCTAACTTGTAAATGGTTTCGACGCTTCCTTTTGTGATGTCCTCGTCCGCCGAAAATATAGTGCGCCACGAGAAATAATTGAAATTAGGAAGTGCAGTGCTATGTGCTCTTCTGTAAAAATTTCTTTTTTTTATAAACATGATATGGAATTTACTTTTGTGTGATAAGTATTATGTTTATTTTAAAACCGAGTCTTGAATGTAAGGTGCTTACTGGTGCACGTGTTTCCTGGCTTTTGTGTTGTGTTCAGGTTGTGTTGATTGTGAGCGTTTCGTGGATCTGTGCTTTGCGTTTTTATTTATTTTTAAATAATAACGCCATTGCGAATCATAGAACGTCGGAGTGGTCGCAGGGGGTCTCCTTGTCACGCCAGCGACAAGAGGATATTATATTTCTCGCGAGGAAAATCCGAGAAATGCAAAGGGAAGGAAGGTTAGAATCCAGTTCTGTTGTGAGCCTCATATTGGAATAGCTGAATCTGAGCAAAAGCACTGTTACGAAGTAAGTTTTTATATTATAATTACACTTTAATAGCTGTTGTTGTGCAATTGATAAAAGTGTAACTGAAGGAATTCTGTTTATTTAGGTATTATAAAAAGGACATCAGTGCATTGAGAACTCCTGGGAAGAAAAGAAGATGAAGAGCATATGTAATAGACAAAGTGGACGGATTTGGCGAAGGCATCATCAGGAAAATTATTTACGGGATGAGTGAAAAGGGCAAGTTATAATTTATATTTTATTACTTGTCCTGTATGTTTATTTTGTAGTAGTACAGTACAGAAAAATCAGAACTGTACTGTATTTATGGGTAAAGTAACAAAGATGATCCTGTTGTAGTATAGTTTCCTTATATTTTAATTAATGAAACTATAAATTTTGTCGTCTATTACATTTCACTTCATCTTCAATAGATCCACATTGGGTTGCCTGAGAATGAAGCAGTTGGCCCCGGACCATCTTTCAGATTGTACCTTTGAGACTGGATATTACTAATTTTCTAGGGAAGTATTTTCTTGAGCCCCAATAATGACAAGCCATAGTGTTTTAAGAGAGGAATACTAATTAACAGTTAACTAAATAGAATACTAATGCAATTGTCTTTTTGTTCCAGGAAACTTCTACTGACACTTGAAAATAATTAAATTATATATATACACAAATTTAAAGAATAAAAATCTACAAATACAATTCACAACGCAACTTTAAAATACAATCTACAAATACCATACAATAGACAGATAAAAATATATATTGTAAATTTTTTAAATGTATATTGTATGGTATTTGTAGATTATATTGTAAAGATGTGTATTTTATTTGTATACCATACAATATACATTTAAAAAATATATATTTATATTTTTTAAATGTATATTGTATGGTATTTGTAGATTGTATTCTAAAGATGTGTATTTTATTTGTAGATTGTATTTTAAAGTTGTGTTGTGTATTGTATTTGTAGATTTTTATTCTTTAAATTTGTATATTGTTTGTGCAAGTTTTCTTTGTATCAACAAATGTATTATTTAATTTTCCATAATGATAGAATACTGTTTTGTAAAACTTCCTTGTTCACAAATTGTGTTGTTTTTGTACCATTTCTTAGTTTTTGTTTTCAATATTAGTGTGCATTCATTAACTTTTGTGAAAATGAATAAAATAAGATTATTATTATTATTATTATACATAAATGCTGGGATGGATCCAAATTCGGTGCCCAAATGTAATGGTAATTCCACCCCATTGGTCAATGTGATAAATAAATGTTCTTGTGAATTTTTCTTTTTTATGCACCTTTATAGGACAGTTTTCAAACCCATCTATTCATTTTAGATTATTGAGATATGTTCTGTTGATAATTAAGTATTGAAAATAATAATTTGTTAAGTGGATGCTAGGAAAGGAAACAATTCTGGAGAAAATTTAGTAAAGCCTTGAGTTGAGGATGCAAGAATACAAGTAAAAGATAGTGTTCACTGATAAGATGTTTTAATTAGTAAGAGTGAATTTAAAGGATGTGCCTATTATTCATCCAAGAAATGAGATGAAAACAGACAAACTAGATTAAGGAATGCATTGCCTTGTAGATCATTTTTGACATACAAAACCATTAAGTCACATTTGAGTTATGAGAGCAATTGTACTAAGTATGGAAAATCGGGGTGTTGTAATTATAAATAAACCACTCTTCATTACAAAAATGTATGGGCCCTTCGCTGCGCTGCGAAACTCAAAGAAAAGGTATTTGAACGTCCCCTAAAAAATATTTTTTCTTTTTATACACATTCGTGGCAGTTTTCATTTACTTCATATGAGAGTATGTTAATATATTTTTTCACATGCGTAATTAAATTTCAATATTTCGCGGACTCGCGTACGTGCATTTACTTGATGAAACTCTTAGACTTCTGCATATATATAATTCTCTTCACGGGAGCCATAAACAAACCCTTTGAAGTGAGGTTACGAAGAGGCGTGGCTGAATAGCTGCCGCGGCGGAGGGATACTTCTCTGAATTACATGTGATGTTCACTTGTTTAGCGAACTGTCACTTTTGCCTTTTCTTACGTGAATTCTTCTATATCTCCATCCGTAGCTATAGAAGGGGTCTTAAATATGAAATGATACTGTCGAAATAAATTCTCGCGCGACGCTTTGTCACGCCGTTCGCTGATCTGTCGCAGCGCGTGGCAACAGTTCCACAACTTCAGCTCTTCACCAAATCCTTGCGTCCTATAATTCACTACATCACCGTAGAACTCCCATAACATGCGAGAAGCTTGTTCAAAGAACGCCCAGCTGGGCCAAAAGTTCTATGTTTATAGGCAGCGTCGGGAAAATGTGCTAACGGGGTACGGGGTCCCGCTCATCATGGACAGAATAGGGAGGTTTAGCGCCGCGCGTAAGGTAACGACGTTATGCGCTAAGGCCAGTCGGAAAATTAGACGCAGGTCCGTGACGTGACGGGGGGGTGGCTTATAGAAATTTTTGATAACCACTGCTTCTTGGACCTGCGCACGAACACGAGTAATAAGCAGTAGTTATCAGAAACGCACCATGAGTCACCCTACGTCACGTCACGAACCTTCGTCTCATTTTGCGACTGGCCTAATAGTTACGTGAGGGACCTTGAAGTCATAACGTCTTACCTTAGGCCTAAGGTATGACCTTATACCTTCATAAATAGTGCACGACTCTTGGAGTCTCCGCGGTCATCTTACAAGAGGCAAAATGGCCGCTTAAAAACAGGAAAGGTCGCATTTTTCCAACTCTGATAAACCGATTTTCGTATGCAAGGCAGTTAAAATTATTCCTTACCAACTCCACTACGCTGGCAAGTATTAACGTGAAATGTTGGAGAGGTGACAGGAAAGAAATTAGCGAAAAAGAAGTTGAAATCATATCTTCGGGTTAGGTTATGTCTTATGCTCATAACGAATACTTCCTACATTATCAAGAAAAACCTATTCAAAATTCATACCGGGAGAGGTGGTTCAGTGCAACAACTGATGTCACTGCAGTCCCTCTGACCGGGAGGTCCTAGGGTCGAGTCCCGACGGCGGCAGGATTTTCGACACTAGTTTTTCAGCTAGGACGCATTCAGTCGCTGTCTGGAATTCTAGCGGTCGGCTGCTCTGATCGGTACTTTTCCATGTTTTTTCCGATCAACACCGGGCGAATGCGGGAGCAGAACCCTAACAAACGGGCCACGGACAGCGCGCGATCTTTTCTTCCTTTTCCTTGTCCTATCCTGACCCCTTACACTGACATGTATTACTCTAACATATGATATATTGCCTCGTGCCTAGCTCGTGGTCAGTGTGCTCGCTTTTCACTATGCGGCTCCGGGCTCGATTCCCAATCGAGGCAAGACTACAATGTGCGTTATTCTTGCAATATCCCAGTATACGTAGCTGTGTGACAATGAGAAAATTTTTCAACTTTTTTTTTCGCGAATTTCTCACTTCTCTCATGTCCAACATTTCCGTTAATTCTTGCTAGACTTGTGGATGTTAATAAGGAGAGACTGTAACTGACTCACATACGAGAATCACTTTATCAGAGTTGGAAAACCGCAATCTTCCCTATTAATAAGCACTATTTTTTCTTTTATAAGGTTACCTTAGAAACTCTCACAGGCGTGAACTATTAATGATGGAATAAGGCCATGCTTTAGGCCTAAGGTAAGCCATTACTTCAATGTCAGTCACGTGACAGTAAATAACGTCGCTTCCTTTCAGTGGCGCAAAAACTTACCTAATGATTCAGAATACATTTTAAAAACATCTAGAGATGTATAAGGGTCGAAGATGTTTACTTTTCACAAATACAAATGTGTGATATTTCATGTAAGGAAGAGACGCATGTGACATTGGCCCCTTCATGGTAGGCAACTCTCCACGCACGGGTGTTGAGCAAATCACGTCTGAAGCACAGAGATTCCATGCGTTCGTTTGTGATTCCATGAAGTTCGTTCGGGCAAGAAAAGAATTTCAGCTAATACCCTTGAGAAAATTTGCGACAGTAATAAATACTGAATGTTGAATTGTCAAAAATCCTGTAAATATTTTATCTAAGTGTTATAATGCCATGAAACTACCAAAAAGTACCTAGTTTTACTGTTAAGAGATCTATATAGTAATTCTTTCTACATTTTAAAAATATTTTTTCCCGTACAATGCGTTCAAATGATTGAGCGCAACTTAAGTTCAAGACATTTGTCAAATTGTGATCTGTGAGAGAACTTCTCAGTCTCCATGTACAAATTTTCAAACTAGGAAAAAAATGCTCACAAACATATATAGACCCAAGCATGCTTAAATTTTGGCCAGTATGCTTGTGGAAATTAGGCAAGTGTGTCTGGGGAACGTTTTTGTAAAAATGAAGTACATCTTACTTGTGCTAGAATTTGTCTTTCAAATCTGTGTCATTTTGAAGATCTAATATTTCCAACTGTAAATCGTATTTACGCTGTCAACATTGAAAGCAAAAACTTTAAAATCTGGTTCCATATTTCAAAATTTTATGAAATCTATTTTCAAATGATACGTTCTTCATCGATGTATTTGTCGTGCTTAGCTGCATGATTCGTCGTGAAATGACTTTTCAGATTACACTATTTAATATGATTAAAATGTGTATGACAAACCAAACTGTAACGAGTTATTTCCAGTTTTTGAGAAAAACTAGTTCTCATTTATTTTTTACAAATTATCGGACTGTAGTCGAAATTATCTAACTAAGAGGAAGCAAGTGCCTCTCGTAAAAACGAGAGCCACTTGCTTCCTGTTCCACGACAACACATTTTGCAATGTCGTCTTGTGTGAAACTGAGCTGTACGCCTTATCGGTTCTACCCTTCAACGCCAACCCCCCTCGCTCCCCAAGCAGGCTTCGCTCGCTCCCGCTGCTGCTCCCACCATCCGCTCCGGCCACTCAGGACGGCCCTTTGCTCCCGGATCGTCTTTCTGGCGAGCCCTGCCACAGGTGCTCGGTAGACAGTAGACCAGGAGCGGGAACGGTTTTCCCGCTTGCCGGAAGTTGTTTCCTTAACTTTGCCGGAAGTCCTTTCCGTAACTTCGCTCCAGAGGGTACTAATACTCTAAGTCTTTGGTATGTTCTGCTTCACTGGATAAGGAAGAAAATTTAGCTGGCAGCTCAACAAGTGAACAACTAAAGAAGACGTGTTTTGATTTCAAACTGGTACACAAATAACTTTGGTAAGAATAGAATAAGCTTACACAAACAACTTTATGTAAGAATAATTAAAAAGCATTAACACTTATTAAGTAGGAAAAAGAACTCTTACCAAATTTATCCATTATAGTTAGTGTGTATGCCCTTCTTAATTATGACATATTTTCTTCGGCATTTGGAACAATAGTTTGAGTACTGGGGAGGAGAAAAATGTCAAATTATCATAAGAAACCACTTCTGAGCTTTGATTTTGCTTTCCTCAAAGAAGAAAACAGCTATTCGTAATTGTACTGTAGGCCCCAAACAGAGTTACAAGGTTTTAAGTAGATTTAAACAAACCTGGAAATCATACTCAAGAGACATTTTATGAAGATTTAATACATTGGTTGCACAATGGGATATTTTAGTTATAACTCTTTAGGAGGTCAATTAATTGTAATTGGACTTCTTAAATACTGTATCAATATCTACTCAATACGAAGTAGCAAACTACCAAATTCTAAATTGTCAAAACGATGACTCTCTTATTCTTTTATTGACATTAACTCTGGAAAATGACAAGCATTTATGCAAATATATTAACTTATTTTACTTTTGTAAATGGGTAAGAAGAACCCAGTTCTCTATTTTACGGACCTACAAAACAAGTTTGTCTATGGAATGGTCGGGAAATTTTTCCTGCAGCATTACAATTTCTCAAAACACTGGTAGTAGTATACGAACACTTAAAAATATTATCTATGCATCACGTACCGAATTTCCACAATTCAGGTATTCACGAAAGAAAGTACCTACCCTACACACAAATCGTAAAAGTATTGATCAATAATTGTATGACTTTTCTAGCTGAATGATCTTTTTCTTATTGAACACTTTAATTGTATTTACAATGATTACGGATGATTACTCGTATGAAGCAATCGACCACTCTCAGTCCGCCATGTAGTTTAATCTTTAAGACCGGTATACACGGTACAGTTTTCATGCAGATTCTTCGTGCAGTCCGGACTACGTTTTCTGCATGAAAAAATTATGAACATGTTCATAATTTTTCGTGTAGAAAGCATAGTTTGACTCCAGCGCCTCTAGCGGCAGAATCGTTCACTAACGGTAATCGGCCATGTCGATTTTGTGGTTAGGTGTGTCAAGGTGCGATTGTATGAAGTGACATATTGTGACAAACTACCTTTTCCCCAATTCCTGCCTTCCTATTTTTATTCTCTATGCTCCTCACGGTTAATTAATTCTAAATCAAGACCACAGTCAGAACATACGCACAGAAATACCATCACTGAAAGTACTCGGACAGCGCAATTCCGTTGTTTCTCGTTAGACTCAAAGCGGCGGCTTGTGACGAATCGTGCGGAAAACGTGCATACAGTGTATGCGCGACTTTTGGCTTTTAAACTTTTAGTTTGGGATCTTGAAGTTTCTGTACAGAAACTGAATGAGAATCTGAACGAAAACTGTACCGTGTATATCGGACTTAACTTTCCCTACATTCTATCGACAACAGGTTTTCCTATGGGTAGTTTTTAGTTACTCTGCATCTTCGTTTCTAATGATCCATTGCTCATTATTTTGTTGCAGGTGTCCGGGTAACGATGTCGCGGAGAGTGAAAATGGAAACATAAAGTGACCACAGCGCCCGCAAGGGACCCTCTTCTGCACAGATGCGCTTAGAAGCTTGCAACCTGTTACGAATGGATCGCAATGGTAAGAATGGTCTTGCGGTAGTATTGTAATTTCAATTTTACATCTCATTGCATTACATCCCTTTTTGTGCATATTATGGCACACATATCGTTATGACAGCTCTTGTGGTTCTGAGTATTGTGAAAATTATGATTATGGTTGTGTAATTTTTTATACACAAGGAAGGTATGTTTCGTATGTATTTTAACTTAATTTTAAAATTGTTTAATGTCGGAATTATATTTATATCTATATACCAAACAATTTGTGATTGGTGATGTGTGCTTCCAGCATATTTGCATATATACAAGTATAAACACTAATTATATATAATGAGATGGAGAGGATGGAGAAATAAAACTCCGAAACGTCGGCTAATTGAAATTAAATTTTACCCATACTCATGAACTACTCAATGTATTCCACTACAGATGGCCCCGAAATATAGCAGAAGCACATTTTACATATCATTGGTAGATTTCGTAAGTTTTAACAATGATTTCTCATTTTTATTGTTTTAGAAGATATCGTCTGTACTTCTGAGATTGTTTCAGAAGACTTTCATTCTCATTTTCGCTGCGTGTATTTGGGGGTAGTGTAAACGGGTTTTAGTAAAAGCAAATTTGCCAACTCATTGAGTTTTTGTTATACATTTTGATTTTCATTTTGTCATTCCCGTCATTTTCATTTTGTGTCATTTCATCGTCTTAAAAACGTATATAAGTACGTTTTTAAGACGATGAAATTACACAAAATGAAAATGACGGGTTTTAAAGAATTCTCAGCTTACAAACGACACCTTGATCACACGAATCCATCCATAGGTTATCTAAATTTCAGATTACATATGACATATTATGATGAGCCTCTTTGGGAAAGTGATTGACTTCAGCGCATTCGTGGGGAGGGTCGGCACTCCGAGTACTGGGTGACTTGATATTTACTTATTCTTTGTAGCGAGGGGGCATGGTGAGTTAAATGATGAACAGAAAGAAGTTCATCTAAGAGCCATTTATTCGTAAAACCATTTTAACTCTAAATTGAATGTTAGAGTTCGAGCGTGTGCATATGGCCAAAAGTTCGTACACACAGTTGAAACTCGGTTAGCCCTTCGCTTACCCTAAAACCCTTATTATTCACATAGTTTATTCTTTCTGCTTCCGGTAATAAATCTGGTAAGGCCGCGAAATCAGGCAGAGAGATCGTTTGTACAGTTTATCTTCGTCTGTTGTCCAATGCAGTGCAGTTTGTCTTATGTCTAAGGTACGTTCGCTGTAACTTACTCAGCACGTAAACAAATGCATGTGGTCACCACTTGTTCTCATTGGCTGACGCACATCACACTATTCTTCAGGGCGCCGTGCACTATAGGAGTTAGACCCGTTTCAAAATTGATTTATTTCTTGACTCTTTCCACAAATAGTCGAAATAATTTTCTCCTTTGCCTTGAAGTAAAATCAGGCACCGAGCGTGACCTTAACTGCCAACCTTCAGCTGCCAACGGACCTCTGTGAGATAATGTTCGTTCGCCAGGCCGTCGGCGCAGCTCCTGCCAAATTTTATCAGTAGCAGTTCCGTTCTCGAATGAGAAAATTCTAAAAGAATGCTGTATTTTTGTTTGGTTATTGAAAGGTGTGTTTGTTCATTGCGTTGACGTTTGTTTCGACATCGAACACAATAAGTGAAGCAGTTCCCGGGATAATCCGGTTTGAAACATTCGCAGGGAAAATCCCTCAGAAGTGGTGAGAAGAAGGTGGTATTGATGTGTTTGAATACTTAACGACTAATAATCCGTCAATGACTTTGTGGTAGGTGTAAGAAATGACTGCTGAATTGCAGGTGTCGGTGTCAGAAATGTTTGAAAACTGCGTTATGAATTAAGTAATTGGAAAGGTAAATTCTCCACGTAAGAAGAGCTGTAGAGCAAAGCAGGTGGAGGGGGAGTGCGATGAATTTGTTAATCTGCCATTCGTATTCATATGCATATTTTTCGTAGAAACGAATTTCCAACATAAAATAAAATTCTTGATGTGGTTAATGAAAATTCGGGAATACCAAATTTTAAAAGAACGTCACTGTATGTTCTATTGAAATTCGTGCTTCGGGCGGGATTTCATTGCTACCTTGCAAGAACACACGTAAATGTAAGCTCTGTGATATTTAAGCACAATATATACATATTTTCGCTGGTATTTTGGGCATACTAAATAAGTACTAGTGAAAATAATATGATTTGACAGTTCTGGCTGTGACACGTGCCGGCATTTGAGTATGGTCGTGGCGCGAATGGCCTAGCCAATCACAAACTACAGAGCGTAGGGATACATTCCAATTTTGTTTACATGCGGAGTGAAGTTTCAGCGAACGGACCTTAGTTGAAAAACGTATTGTTTAATAGTCTAAATTTACGTAAGTATGGCAACGAAAAGAAAGAAAGTTGTTGAATCGATGGAACAATATTGTACAATGTGAAACTACAACGAAAGTGTGGCTTTATTCGACATTTTCTTAATACGTCCCAGATATCCGACATTTCCGCTTATCAAACGTATCTCCCGCCTGTTGACGTCGGATAAAAGAGACTCTACCGCATAACCCGACCGAGCGAAGTGTAGGACTGAAGAGAGAACGGCGCTTCTGAGAACTAACAACGGCGACAGTTGCGTCGCGCTTTAGCGCCGAGGCGGTATAGTCTGGGGCATTCATAGTCTGTTTCAGAGTAATGAAGCATTTTTGCATAACACTGTACGTAATGCTAATTAATCAGCCCAATAAGTTTTTTTTAGATAATTTTCTATAGAAACATTACTTTCACCACACAGAAAGCACTTAATAATTTAATTACTCATTAACCATTTGAAATACATCTCCATTACGTTGTATTTTATGGGAATCTGGAAATTAAACAAAAAAAATCCTGGATGTTTGTAATTAGATAGAATAATGTAATGTAGTCATGTTGCAGAATTTGTTGTGTAGCGTAACAGGAATATGTGATTACTTTTTGGGACTCAAAATACTTGCGTACTTGGTGTCGTTATCAGTATTTATTATAATAATCGTCAGCATTTTTCCGTGGTTTAAATGAATTGTCACGGTTATTGTTGAACCTAAGATGAGAAGAGGCCCGTGTACATGTGTTCGGACCTTGGTCAGAATCATTGCTTCAGCTTTCAGTTGCACTGAGTCTCTTTCTCTCCGAAGCAAAACAAAGCGCAGTGCTGCCCTCATCGTCAGTCCTCCACTCCGCTTGGTCGGGCTATACTTATACAAGACACTGCTGAAGGGGTTAAATGTGCATCCTGTTGGCACTGTGTGCGTGTGGGTGCGCGCAGATGCCGGAGCGGGAGCGGGAGCGGGGCAGGGCGGCCGAGGAGGGGGCCGTGTGCCCCCGCTGCGAGCGCAGCGCGCGCAGCGGCTGCGTCGCCACCTGCGACCCCCCCGCGCAGGCAAGCCACCCCACCCCCACCCCCACCCCTTCACGGTCACCGTCCACCCCACATAAAATATCATAAATTATTAATAAATATCAAATAAAAAATAAATAATAAATATAAGTAATAAAAATGAATAATAAAAAATAAATAATAAAAAATAAGTAATAAAAATAAATAATAAAAATAAATATTAAATTAATGAAAACAAAAAATAAACCAAAATTAAAATTTAAAAATTTCCAAAATTTTGATGGCCAAAATCGTTAAGTAAAAAATGTCCAAAATTTAACAAGAGACTGAACAAAATTTAAATTAAAAAAATTAATAATAAATAAATGGGTTGCTTGCGAGATCTGGCCATTAGGACTGCTCTTCCGCCTGATCACTTGCAAAAGTTTAATTCAATGCATAATAAGAAAGACGTCATTCAAAGAAAATACGCAGGCAATGAGGGCAAAGGGTTTCGCAAGAGCGTGACAGGAGTGGAAAGCATGGGAGATGAGAGCTGATAGAAAACGAACATTTTCGCAGCATTTACTTGAGCTTATTTATTAGCTTCAACTTAAAAATGAATTTAATCAGAAATATATTTAGTGAATTCATTTAAAGACTCTTCGAGATATTACCCACAAATAGTGAAATTACTGTTGTGGAACTCAGCAGCTGAGGAGTAGGGGAGTATTGGAAATACGGTGTTTAACTCAGCGGTTTGTTAATAAGTAGTATTAAATGTTAAGAAAAAGGGAACGGGTTTTGAAAATACTATACTAATAGTAAGTATTTTTGAATTACCCCTAACAAAAGAAGAAAGGGATGGCATGTCGTCAGCTTACACGCGAAAACACATCAAGTCACGAGTTCAAGCTTTGCGAGAAACAGAATTCCGTGAAAAATAATGGTAAATCATTTATATAGTAATAATAGTAATAAAAGTGTAAATAAGAAGAAATCCTTTCTTAATCAGTGGAATTACGCATGCTTAAATACGTTAAAAAATCATTGTTTGAGAGGGGGGAAGATAAACTGAAAAAAATGTCAACAGTGTGTCAAGGACAGCATATCTCACAATGTATCTTGAATAAACATTTGTTTTCTAAATTCTGTATTATGTGCAACTGGAATCATTTCAATAATAATATTCAACGTCAATCATGGCTACAAAGTTTTATTGTTTTACAAGTGATTTTCTGCTTGCCCAATTTCATTGCAAGTGTGAGATTTCACCGCCAATCCAACGCTGCTCTTGGAGAAGTACAGTAGTGCTCAATGAAACTGCATCACCTAAAGAAAATGGGCATTCTGTATTTTCTTTGTTTTACAGGTCTTTTAAATTTTAATAAAATAATAGTAGAAATTGATAATCAAATATTTTATGTGAATTATACATATCTGAATGCATTACTTTCATAACTCACTCGATTTTTGCAAATCAGGTGGTGTATTTTCCAGATTATATACTAGACTGCAACTGTGAGTGAGGTGATGCGGTTTTTTTTTAGCATTGCTGTATGTTGCAGGTACCGGAAGGCAAGTCTGCGGCGCCGCCGCCCTCCACCTCCTGCTGGTCGCCCCCGCCCGCGACCCCGCCCCGGCCCCCGCCCTCGAGCACGCCCGCCCCCACGCCCTCCTCCGCCTCCCCTCGCTCGTCCGTCGAGTCAGACCTCGAGTTGTACGCCCTGCAGACGCACCTCACGCCCCAAGAGGTACGCCCCCCCGCCCCCCTCCGGCTCATTAGAGAGCTTTTGCACACCGACGTAAGCGGACCCGGCTATTAGAGAGCTTTTGCAACGACGTTTAAACGTAAGAGGATCCAGCTATTAGAAAGTTTTTGCATACAGACGCTTAAACATAAGCGGACTCGGCTATTAAAGAGCTTTTACACACCGATGCATAAACGTAAGCGGACCCGTCTATTAGAGAGCTTTTGCACCGACGTTTAAACGTAAGAGGACCTGGCCACTAGAAAGCTTTTGCACATCGACGCTTAAACGTAAGCGGATCCGGCTATTAGAGAGTGCACAGTGACGCTTAAACGTAAGCGGACCCGGCTATTAGAGAGCTTTTGCATCAGCTGCAGATGCTGGCGCTGCTGGAGATGACCGGCCCGCTGCTGCGCAGCGAGTGCGCGCGCTGCCGCATGAAGGCGCAGCAACAACAGCAGCAGCAGAACTGCGCGGAGCAGCAGCCGCAGCTGCCGCAGTCGGAGAAGGACGCGGGCCCGCCCTGCATCTGCCAGACGCTCGCAGACGACCACTTTTTCCGCGACGCGCGCGCCGCGCTCGCCCGACAGCTGCGGGAGCTCGCGCGCAGGCGCCTGGTGAGCCACGATCACCACGACGATGGTGGTGGTGGATTGATTCTTTTACTCATGTTTCCGGGCACGACATATGCTCTTATTGATTGATTGACCACGGGGAAGGGAAAGACGTCGATGATGGTTGTGGTGGATTAACTCTTTGATTGATGTTTCCGGGCACGTCATATGCTGTTATTGATTGATTGACCTCGCGGAAGGCAAAGACGTCGATGATGGTTGTGGTGGATTAACTCTTTGATTGATGTTTCCGTGCACGTCATCTGCTGTTACTGATTGATTGATTGATTGACCACACGGAAGGGAAAGACGATGATGATGGTGGTGGTGATGCTTTGATTGAAGTTTCCGGGCACGTCATCTGCTATTATTGATTGATTGACTGACCACGCGGATGGGAAAGACGATGATGATGGTGATGATGCTTTGATTGAAGTTTCCGGGCACGTCATCTGCTATTATCGATTGACCACGCGGAAGGAAAAGACGGTGATAATGGTGGTGGTGGATTGGCTCCTTTGATTGATTTTTTTCGGAAAAGTCATCTGCTATCATTGATTGATTGACCACGCGGAAAGGAAAGACGGTAATAATGGTTGTGATTGATAGACTGTCTTCATTGATATTTCCGGGCACGTCATCTGCTGCTATTATTGATTGATTACTGATTCTGAGCGTATCAACGGCTAAAGTTATTAGTCCCTTAAGTGTAGTGTATGTTCTGATCTTGGGATGTAGCTATGTTCTTTCCCCAGCGGATGGTGAGATACGGCGCCGACATACACGTCGGCTTACGGTGTTTTCCCCCACCAGGTATTTCCCACCAGAGACACCATCCCAGCCCGGACAAGCATATTTATTTATTTATTTGTTTGTGTTTAAAAACCATTCAACTGTTCAGTATACTGAGTTCCATGGGTGTTGAATAAAAAAAAGGAATGAGTGTTGATGATAATGGCGTGGAAGATGTTGGAGAAATGGTAAAATCGGAGGTTCGCTTTCTGCGTTCCAAATTCCCTATTGTAAACCCGGAGGTGGGGAGGACTCGGGGTTTCAGTCCCCCTCCCCAAGAAGCGAAGGATGCAAATTAAAAAGAAAAGGAGCTTTTACTTATTTCTCTGGACTAATGAAAGTCATTCAATATGTCAAATGTTCACATTATAAATATTAACTACAAGTCATCAAATAAAAAATATAGTTTATATTCAGCATAAATGAAAAATCTTTATAAGAAAACATCAAGTCGGCTGGACACTACACCTGAACACTTCGTCGCACGACCAGGCTCATCTGCCAGACGGAAGACTACTTTAGCAGAGCAATAAGGTCTTCGGAGATATTCAACAATGTTAGAACATGTCAATTAACTCTCGGTCTACTGTCCTGAACGAAGTATATTGAAGTCCCGAAGTTTGGCAAAATGCGTTTTTGTTACTGTCACAATTTTACAACTTTTAACAACAGAAAACACTTAATTATACTTCTGGAATTGTTTTAGTAGATTTTCATTTTACTTATTTTAGTTTTAGTACATATTTTGGTAATTTTGTCTTATTTTTTTGTCTTTTTCTGCTTTTTACGTCGTTATTTGCCTTTCCGCCCCTTTGACCACCGATCTCAATCCAGCTGGGTACACACCTACCCGACTAGACAACACGAAGACGCGGTCGTGTTTTCATCTGCTGTCGAAGTGGAGGTTCAAGGACAATGCATTGTTAAAAATCTAAATGGAAACGGAAGGTGATACCAGTCAAGACTTTTATTTTCTTCATTGATGCCGGTAGGCTTTGTTCACGAGAAATACTATCCTACTTTTAAAAATGGCCTCCGACCCCCTTTGAGGGTAGAGATCTCTATACATGATATGAATGGATGAAAACCAGAACGGTATAAGAGACGTTTTATAAATTCTAAAAACTTTATTAAATTCAATATCACTGTACATTCGTGGTACTTTCTTTCATCATTAAAACCACGAAATTACTTTGCTGCTGAAATGTAGCGTAAAATAAACACCTTTTTCTCAGAATTTATAAAAAATCACTTATACCGTTCTGGCTTCACATACATGCTTCTCAGTGCTGGCGAATACCCAAGTGCGAAGAACGAAAAACACAATTCCGTTTTTACTGATGCAATTTCAAAGATTGAAAACAATATCATTTCAATCAATTTCAATCAATCAGCAAGTTCACAATAGTATTTCAAGGAAACAGCTTTGCGAGTAAAAGAAATTCGTAACCATCCTTCCGGATGGCCATGTGTAATCAAGATTACGAAGAAAAGATAGTTTCCTTACACGTTACATTGTAATGTAAATTTTAGAGTTAGAATAAATATGTGAATCATTTTAATTATTATTTTTTTACAATTCCTTCTAAATGTGATTTTTCATTGTTTACATGCCTTTCTGCATCTCTTCTTTAGCTAGAAAAATGCCTGTTTTCATGCCCATTGCCCATTTTAGTAAAAACAAATGCCTCAACTTTCGGGATCTAATAATCAGTTAAGTATGGAAATAGTACTTATTTATTAGTAGAGTTATTAGTATAACTGTTTGTATAACTGTTGGTGATGTAGATACCTTTTTTCAATAAATAATGAGAGATGGATGTTGTCTGGTATCGAAAAAATGTTTTATTTTAAAACTAAAAGATCTTTTTCGATTGCTTGGCTATCATCCTCAGAGCTATCTTGCAGCATCTGGGCGTAAAACAAAGTTCTGCCCAGTAATTATTTAGTCACAACTACTAGTACTTATTTAGTCACAACTACATAAAATATATATTCCAGTTGCAAGGAAAATTATTTCATGTTGTCTTTTATGTTTTTATTTCTTTGCCGTAGATAAGTATCAACAAGTAATCATCGCAGTATTGAAAATGTTTCTTTCGCTTGACAGGCAGCGGCGATTGTTAGCAGTGGGACTCCTGATAGTTTCACCACTTCCAGTAGCGACGGTTGCATGAGAGTGCCGACCAGGTAACGCCATTATCATAGGTAATACCACGAGTGCTTTGGAAATTGTCGATAAATCCCCGACTCGCGAAATGAGGGGATTTATCTCAGAATTTCCAAAGCAAAAGTGGTATTTAATAGGACTATTCCACGAATGAAATTATGTCCCAGTTTAAAAATGCGCCAAATATTGAAAGTAACTGAAAACTATGTTTAAATCAAAGAGGTTTGTTATAGAACATACGCGGTTTATTGGACATCGATGTAGCGATCGATATTGACCTCCTCCTAAAATAGATGAGTCACAGTTTATGATTGGCCAGTAGGGAGAAGCGGTAAGAAAAATCGGATAGAAAACGCGATAAAATGTTTGAGAACAACCGCCTTGATTGGGGCATTTTGTATGTGTAGTTAAACATTGTTCGTTTTAAATTTGCGAGGATAGATTAGATAGCTGTTCGCTATGGCTAAGTTAACTGCCAGGAAACTATTCATTGTAAACGTTTAAGGTATAAAAGTCATAGAAAAAGAGCCGTATGAAGCGCGATGTAATGGGTATTAATACACTAGTGTCAAGTTTACGATATTCGCTAGTATCGTAATATCGCACTCGTGTATTACCACCCATCATTACATCATCGTTTCATAATGTACCATTTTTTAGTAATTTCTGTCGCAATTTTAGAGGAAGTCTCGAGCAATGCTTCCTGTTGTGCAGATCGGAGAGCGAGTCCGGAGACGAGTGGGATTGGCTGACGCAGATGCAGGGGTGTGTGCCTTCGCCGCCCGCCGCCAGAGACGGTACGTGTTGTATGCAGGAAACACAATGGAAAACAATAACTGCGTGTGGAAAACAATAACAATATTGCTGAGAAAATGGAAGAATGTACAATGAAAAGAAAAGAAGAATTCATTCAGTTAACAAATGATTCAATTAAATGAAAATCAACTTTAACCAAACCATATTTCGAACGAAATATGCCAGTCTTAAGTCTGGAAAATTGGAGAGGGAGTTGTTTTAAATGGCTATGAAAATGTTCTTTGAAAATAAAGTGCCACCTTCCACTTTTATCTGGAAACGGATGAGGTAGTCGGTCCGCAATTTACATGTGGGTTAAACTCTCATTTTCCTTCCGGTGCGCAATTTACATACCTCGAAAAATCCAACTACTGGTCGACAGACGGACTGCTAGTCTTCATTCCGCGGGTAGCGCACGCAATGAGTCATCATTTGTTTCTAACTTAACGTATGAGTTGCACTAGATATCCCGTTGAACATCTCAACAGCAGTAGCAGTAGAGCTTGGAGAAACAAATTAAGTACGAAATAACACGTAGTTCACGATACTGCCGTTAGAAGACTGCTTTATATATCAATGGCCGATAATGGAAGACTGACGACACAGCAGCGATCGGCGGCTGTGTTTCTCTTCCGTGAAACTAAATGTCTTGTTGTGACTCAAACGCGTTTTTGTCAACAATTTGCCATACGATGAGCCCCTTGCAAGAGAACCATCCATAGACTGTATAATCAATTTGGATTTCTTACACGAGCGTTTCGACGTGTGAATCATTTCACTCGGGTTTCCAGGTCGTTTCAATGACTGACAAGTTTGGCCCCGCAATAGTCCGGATATCGCTAGCCGAATTCGTTAACTACGCGAAGTCACGAAGGTTAAGCGAATTCGAGACATCACAACCAAATAGGAACCCTGGGTTTTAACGGTATTGAGACTAATGGGCCTTTACGGGACATTTAATGGCTAAAAACAAAAAAAAATCACTCAGAGATCGCAATAAGAAGAACCGTGGGCAGCAACCGCTCCAAATACCTTGTGTTTGCTCCGTGCAGCGATGAACGGCCAGCAGCAGCAGCAGCAGCAGATGGGCAGCCGCCCGCAGTTCCTGGCGCCGCGCCCGCCCTCCGAGTCGGTGGTGGGCGGGTCCCCAGGCGGCTGGGGCGGCTACTCGGGCTCCACTCACGCCCTGCAAGTACGCACGCTTAAGGCCGCTCCACAACAGCACGGGAACGGGAACGCCAACGGGAACGTAAAGAAAGTTGAAAGCCGTTCCACAATAGCACGGGAACTGGAACGCGAACGGGAAAGTAAAGAAAGTTGAAGGCCGCTCCACTACAGCACGGGAACGGGAACGCGAATGGGAAAGTAAAGAAAGTTGAAGGCCGCTCCACAATAGCACGGGAACTGGAACGCCAACGGGAACGTAAATAAAGTTGAAAGCCGCTCCACAATAGCACGGGAACTGGAACGCGAACGGGAACGTAAAGAAAGTTGAAGGCCGCTCCACAATAGCACGGGAACTGGAACGCGAACGGGAAAGTAAAGAAAGTTGAAGGCCGCTCCACAATAGCACGGGAACTGGAACGCGAACGGGAACGTAAAGAAAGTTGAAGGCCGCTCCACAATAGCACGGGAACGGGAACGGGAACGAAAAGAAAGTTAAAAAGTGGACATCTCAAGCTAGTATTCACAACACGACGGGAATGCGAAGCTCCATGGGAACGGGCAGCCTCTCGACCAGTGTTGTCAAGGTCAATGCCACGAGCGGGAATCCGTGGCACGAGTGCCGCGACGAAGTCGCCCCTCCACGCACTTCATTACCCACCCCCCACCAGAGACAACGCCCTCCCCATTGTAAAACGGTGGGGTTACTGCTAATAGTTTCCTTTCTCGACGCTAGTTGCGCAGAGACGCTCGTGGAATATTACGGTGCCATTGCCACTTGTAGAAGACCTTGACACCGCTGCTTTGTACCCTACAGCAGTGTTGTCAAGGTCGATGCCACGAGCGGAAGTCCATTGCACAAGTGCCACGACGAAATTGCCCCTCCACGCAGTTCATTTCCCCGCCACCAGAGACAACGCCTTCCCTATTGTAAAACGAATTACTAATAGGATTACTAATAGTTTCCTTTCCCGACGCTAGTTGCGCAGAGAAGCTCGTGACATGCTAGGGTGCCACGACGCGTGCCACTGCCACCGGTAGAAGACCTTAACACCACTGCTTTAAACCCTAAAGTAGCGTTGTCAAGGTCAATGCCACGAGCAGGAGTCCGCGGCACGAGTGCCACGACGAAATCGCCCCTCCACGCACTTCATCACCCCGCCACAAGAGACACCGCCATCCCTTTTGTAAAACGGCGAGTTTACTACTAATAGTTTCCTTCCCCGACGTTAGTTGCGCAGAGAAGCTCGTGGCATGGTACGGTGCCACGACGCGTGCCACTGCCACCAATGCAAGACCACTGCTTTGCTACGCGCTAGGGGCCGGTCGACTGTGAGTCACGTGTCTTGCGTCACGCTTCTCCCTGCGGGTCCCGTTGTGAGCTGTATGCAGAAGTACACATAGATAGCGCGCAAGAAATTTGAGAAATCAGTTAGCCCTAGCGATAGCCAAAACCTCGTCTGCGCGAGCAAACGCGTCCAGAGGCTTACGGGGACATCGCGGTTCCGCGTACGATCTCGTCCAGAGGCCCCCACCGACAACCTGAGCTTAAGAATACGTCCAGAGGCTACTTCGCACGCAAATATTTTGCGTAAAAACTCGTCTATAGCAGTTAAAGGGTTAACGTCATTCCACAATAGACCGGGGACGGGAACGCGAACGTAAAGAAAGTTACAAGATGGACATCTCAGGCAGGTTGTCACAACACAACGGGAACGCGAAACTTGACGGGAACGGGAGGGATGGTCAACATTTATCTCGGCCCGGGGACGGGAAGCCTCTCGACCAGTGAGGGTACAGCAAATGGCGGCCAGTTTTCCAGATGATCGAGCGCCCTACGCCCCCTGAGTGCGACACCGGAGTTGAGTGTAGGGCGATATTGAGGTTAGAGCGTGGATTTTCGGAGTTATATACTATTCGAGAGGGGGAATTGTTAGTCATTGCTACAATGTTTTGGTTCTTTTTGGTACTTATAGTTTAATTATTTTTCTATTCATGTTAATACTTAAAATAAAAAATTCTCCAAAAAATTAGTATATTATATTTCGTATATCGCGTCCGTTAATTGCTTTGTATCGGCTCTATATCGCCTCGGTTTATAAATTACAACAGTGTCCTTTACTCGCTCTGTATCGGCTCTATATCGCCTCGGTTTACACATTACAACAGCGTCCGTTCATTGCTCTGTATCATCCTACCGCTAACTAGCTTTTTACACAACTGCGACGCATAAAAATGCTCTTCCCTCGCTCGCGGGACAGGGCAGCCCTTTCGGCGGGCCGCAGAACTTCCAGTCGCAGCAGCCCTTCGGCCAGCCCTTCTGCCCCTCGCCGCCGCCGCAGCAGCAGCAGCCGCCGCCGCCGTCCGCGACCTTCGCCTTCGGCCAGCTGGCGGGCCAGGCGTCCTTCTCGGGGCCGTCGCAGGGGCAGGGCGGCGGGGCGTACGGCCAGCCGCCGGGGCAGGGCGGCGGGGGCTTCGGCCAGCCGCCGGGGCAGGGCGGCGGCGGCTTCGGCCAGGCGCCGGGCCAGGGCTCCTTCGCGGCGCCCGGCGGCCAGGGACCCTCCTACGGCCAGCCCCCGGGCCAAGGCGGCGGCGGCGGCGGCTTCGGCCAGCAGCCCGGACAAGGCGCCGGGTACGCAAGCGCACGGCGGCGTTCAGCAATGAACGACGCCTCATGCACTCCGATTTAATTGTAGTGTCCATTCAAGGTCACGATTCACCACTCAATCAAGTCCTCGATTCAACAAGCAAGCAATTAATGACGCCTTATACACTCCAATTTAAATGTAGTATCAATTCAAGGTCACGATTCACCAATCGATCAAGTCACCGATTCAACTAATGACGCCTTTTACACTCCAATTTAAATGTAGTATCAATTCAAGGTCACGATTCACCAATCAATCAAGTCACCGATTCAACTAAAGACGCCTTTTACACTCCGATTAAAACGGTTTTTTCAAAATCGCAGAGCTTCAACTTAGACCAGATGGACAGGAACTTCTTCAATTTGGAAAAAATCCTACGCATTGTTTAGGCGCTAGTGTTGTTGACATACATCGGACGGACGGACGTTTTGTCGTCAATAATTACCGCCAATTATTGGTTTTGGGGTGTCAAGGACCTTCAAAATAGGGATTCCGGCTACACGACGTGTTAGAAGATTTTTCTTCTTAATTTAGCAACTGGATTTATCCACTTTTTCGTTATCAGGGCTCGGCAACGAATTTTTTCAGCCGAAAGTCCACCGTTTTTTCGCGTAGCATTACATACCTTTCCCTACACTATACGTACGTATAGTATACGGGAAAGTAAAATTGTAAAAAAAAAGGGAAATGGATCATATTGTTTTTGATTTTTCAATGAACTACTTTCTCCCGATGAGATGGATCTATTCCTGTTAAGAGATTTTTCTGCCTAGAACATGATACTCGGACTGACTTTTAACGATTGTACGGAATGTGGGGAATTTGTGCCAGCACCTGCTGCCCGCTTCGAGACCTCGGACGTGGATGAAGTAATTACTATTGTACTGTACTACGTCTATAACTATTATATATGTATGTATACGGGAGAGTAAAATTGAACTTTGCCCTGAAGGTACTACTTTTACAAGTATCTGTCTAAAATACCCGATCGAAGCCGTGGAGTTTTAAAGGCGAAACAATCATTCTTACGCCTTCCTTCGGAGGGGAAGTAAAGCCGGTTGTCCCATGTAGTAGATTTACTGCAAGTAAAAGGTCCTCAAGCCTAAACGAAGCCTCTGAGCTACATTCAAATTGCCTGTTTGGCTGCCCGAGAAAGTACCTTCTTTCTCCGCTAGATGGCGAAAGGGACGTAGCAAAATTTGCGTGGTCAGACGGAAGAGCGGGCCCGATGGCCCGAGTCTCGCCACGTAAAATAAGCCACTAATTAACTCTTCTTGTATACGGACGAAATTCTTGCAGATTCGGCCAGCCGGGCCAGGGCGGCGCGTACGGCCAGCCGGGCCAGTACATGGGCCAGGACCCGTTCATGGGCGGGCAGTTCACGGCCAACCAGTACACCGGCATGACGGTGCAGACCGGGTACTCGGCGCCGCCGCAGGGCTACGGCGCCACGCAGCCCTACGGCGGCGGTGGGGGCGGCGGCGCCCCGCCGCAGCAGCAGCAGCAGCAGTTCGCGCAGGCGCAGTTCCTGCCCGCGCAGTACCAGCCCGCGCAGTTCCCCGGCGCGCCCAATCAGTGCGTAAGTGGACGGAGCGGCAGCGCGGCGACAGCAGACGAGTGCCGGCCCTCAAACACTCCATTAATTCCTTTTGAAATGTACACGTGCTTGATTTCTTGACATCTATTAATAATATTATGGAATGATTCTTGACAGTAGGTCATTAAACAAAACCATTTTTAACCTTCCAACGTTTCGGCTTTTATTCAGCCTTCATCAGGGCATTTTCTCTGAAACTTTCGGTTCTAACCTCGATCCTCCCCACATTTTCTTCCTACTCTTCATAGTTTTCACACACACATTCCTTCAGCCGCGCCATATTGCCGACGCCACCTTCTAACTGTATACATCATCCTTCAAGTAATCTTAGTTGGGGAGGAACTAACATTAACTTTCATCTCTCCAATCCACGTTTAATTTGCCGATCCTTTTAGTTAGTTGGGGAATTGATCTAACATTGACTTTCACCATGCCAAACCACGTTTAATTTGCCGATCCTCTTAGTTGGAGAGATGAACTAACATTAACTTTCACCACTCCAAACCACGATTAATTTGCCGATCCTCTTAGTTGGAGAGATGATCTAACATTAACTTTCACCACTCCAAACCACGTTTAATTTGCCGATCCTCTTAGTTGGAGAGATGATCTAACATTAACTTTCACCACTCCAAACCACGTTTAATTTGCCGATCCTCCGAGCGCTCGTTCTCCCAGCGAGTGCGTCATTTTCTGTGCGCACAGACGTACGCGGTGCAGCAGCCCCTGCAGCAGTTCCTGTCGCAGCATGGCCCCTGCGGGGTGCCGGCGTTCCTGCCGGCCGCCGCGCAGCTCTGCCCGCACCTGCTCTGCGGCGCGCAGGTCCTTTGAGCAAGTAGGCGCAAGCAGGCCCCCGCGGCCCACACACACGCGCGCGCACACACACACACCTGGACGCGCACACACACACACACACACACACACACCTGCAGGCGCGCGCGCACACACGCACATCTGCACGCGCGCACACACACACACACACACACGCCTGCACGCACATACACGCACACCTGCACGCGCGCACACACACACACACCTACACGCGCGCACAGACACACACACACTTGCACGCGCGCACACAAACACACCTGCACGCGTACACCCACACACACCTGCTTGCACACACACACACACACACACACGGACACCTGCACGCACACCTACACACGCACACACACATACACACAGAGGCGGACCCAAGACAGTCGTTTTGGAGGGGGGCCATCATAAATTTTTGTTAAATAATTAACCTTTGTTATTACATTGTATATATTTTTGTAGTGTGCAAATGATATTGCACAATATTAATTTTAAATTAAATATGATTTAAATAAATATTTAAATCAATTTTCCCAAATGAAAGAAGGTAACAAACAAAAACCCTAGGTCTTTTGGGGGGGCATGCCCCCCCCTGGATCCGCCACTGCACACAGACACACGCGCGAGGTCAATGTTTTTAGCCACGTCCTCACTTGCACACGTGGCTGAAGTGGAGAGCATGTCACTAATTTACGAAATCACTGGCTGAGGTGGCTCAGGGCATCACTTAATTTCACCCCACAGCCTCTGAATGGGAGGTCCTAAGGTTCGAATCCTCACGGTGGCAGAATTTTCGATTCTGGCTACATGATACTTATTATTACGTCGAATTTAGTCGCTGTCTGTAGGAGAATTCTAGCGGCCGGCTGCTCTAAGCTTTCCGTGATTTCTCCGATCAACGTCAGGCGAATGGCGGAACAGTACCCTAACAAACGGACCACGGACCGCGCGCTATCTTTCCTTCCTCTTCCTTGTCCTATTGTCCCCTTATTTACACATACCTACATTTACACTACCATATATGTCACGAGACCAGTCGGGAACTTAGAGTGACGACGAGACAAATCAAAAAAATATTTTTGTAATTTTTGAAAAAAACAACAGAATAGAGCAGTAAAGCGTTTATACAATTTCATAGGGAACGTTTGTCACTTTCCCTACCAAAAGTTTAAAGAAAAAAATTGGAGCCGTTTTTGAGAAAATCTGGTTTTTGCATTTTTTTAAAATAGCACATACTGCACGGAATATTGCGCGAAAAATTCTCAAAAAAATGTACATGACCTTGATGAAAGAACTAATTTTCGAAAAAAAATCACTTGCAGGAAAAATCTCTAACTTCAGTTTTATAGTTATAGGAAGACGCCGGAAAATTTTCAATCGTAACTATTTTCAAAAATTCAGTTATCAGTTAAAATCGGACCTATTGCATCTTTATAAGTGTAATTTGCTCTAGTCTTACAAGAAATTTAAAGAAAAAATTTGAAGACATTTTTAAGAAAATTCTGAAAATGTCGCAGGGGCTTCATGTAAAGTACCCCTCAAAAATTAATGAATATTTTTTCAAAAGTGCAGTTTCCATTCTGGCCAATGACTACTCGCAGTAGCATGCAATCGCAAGGGCCCGGGTTCAGAGCCCCCAAAGGACGGTGCTCCCGATAGTTCTTAAAAAAGTATTTAGTACTAAATTGTGTAAAAAATAAAATAAAAAAGTAAAAAAGTGATGTGTGATTAAACTACATGCAAAAAATTAGCATAACGGAGTGATGTGTCGTGCATCATTGGATACTATTCATACAACGAAATGTGACTGGTTGACGCGTTTAACTTTTATACTGTACAATTCGATAAAAAATAAAACTATTTAATTTGTAGTGTTCTTCAATATAATTATAAATCTGTTATTCTTTCATACTTATATGTATGTTTACAATTTATTGTCTGAATAATGTTACAGTGAAACACTAAGAAATACTTTCAAAATTTTTAACAAAATACAAAATTCAGTGTTAATTCATAGGTTTTTGTTTACATTTCGGCATCAAAATTGTGGGGGTGAGAGATGGGTGAAAGTAAGAATAGGGGCCCCCAAATTAACCTAGGTCCAAGGGCCCCCCAATGCTGATAAAATGGCCATGAAATATACTCGATAAATTTGAACATTTCGACATGGAATCCACCTACAGTACTGACCAAAACAACCGCATCACCAGGCTCACAGTTAATATGCAAATATTATTCTGAAAATACCCCACTTGATTTTCAAAAATCGAGAGTTATGGAAGTAATGGAATCAGAAACCTCTTATCCGCATAAAATATATGATACGTTTTTGAGAGCATACTGGAATATGAAAACACAGGATGCCCATTTCCTTTAGGCGCTGCGGTTTCTTTGAGCAGTGCTGTAAGTGCGTTTGCGCGCACAGGTGTGCGCGGGGCAGCCGTGCGCGGCCCCGGCGCCGCCCGCGCCGCCCGCGCCGCCACCGCCGCCGCCCGCGCTGCAGCAGTACTCGGAGGTGACGGCCAAGGCGCAGGTGGAGGGCGCCAGCGCCGCCGCGCTGCTGCGACGCATGACCTGCACGCTGCCGGTGAGACAGACAGACCGACCAGCGCGCCCCGCGGGCGGCTATTAGGGACGCTTGATTGATGGATTAAGTGAAGACGCTGCCGGTGAGACCACGGCGGGAGGCTATTAGGGCGCTTGATTGATTGATTAAGAGAAGACGCTGCCGGTGAGACCACGGCGGGAGGCTAATAGGGACGCTTGATTGATTAAGTGGAGACGCTGCCGGTGAGAGCATGGAGGGAGGCTATTAGGGACGTTGATTGATTAAGTGAAGATTTATTAATGATGATGCTGCCGGTGAGACCACGGCGGGAGGCTATTAGGGATGCTTGATTGATTAAGTGAAGACGCTGCCGATGAGACCACGACGAAAGACTGTTAGGAATGCTTGATTTATTAAGGGATGATGCTACCGGTGAGACCACGGCGGGAGGCTATTAGGGATGCTTGATTGAGTGAAGACGCTGCCGATGAGACTACAGCGGGAGGCTGTTAGGGACGCTTGATTGATTAAGACGCTGCCGGTGAGACCACCTGATGCGGATTTAGCACCAAAAAACTATAAAAATCAGCTATTAAGATTTAAGGTTTTTGAAACCCTTTTTTTTGTTGGCCAGTGCTATTGACGTTAAATAAGGTTTGATTGTTTATTGACGTAAAATATGGCTTGATTGATTATTGACGTAAATACTGCTTGATTGATTATTGACGTAAAATACAGCTTGGTTGATTATTGACGTAAAATACGGCTTGATTGATTATAGACGCAAAATACGGCTTGGTTGATTATTGACGTAAAACAAGGCTTCGTTTAATTATTGACGTAAAATACGGCTTTGTTGATTATTGACGTAATAAGCGGATTGATTGATTATTGACGTAAAATAAGGCTTGGTTGATTATTAACGTAAAATACGGCTTGATTGCCTGATTGATGGCATAAGACGGCTGCGTGCGCAGCGGGCGGGCGCGGGCGAGGCGGTGACGCTGGGCGCGGGCGCGGGGTTGGCGTCGGCGGCGACGGGGTCCGACCCGGCGTCGGGGGCGGCGGCAGGGTCGGCGGCGGCGGGCGGCGGGGCGGCGGGGTGCGCGTGCTCGCCGCTGGAGCTGTCGCTCAAGTGCTGCTGGCGCACGCCCGAGGGCGCGCTGGCGGCGTGCGAGCGCGTCATCACGTGCACGCCGCGCCCGCCGCGCCCGGCCTCCGCGCCCGCCTCCGCCCCCGGGGCCGCCGGGGGTTGCCTGTGCCTGGCCGTGGCCGTGCGCGACCGAAGGCTCGTGCTGTGGCCGCAAGGCGCGCCCGCCGCCGCCGCCGCGCCGCCCTGCGGGTGAGTTGCACACGACGAGATATAGCTCGACCACTCAGAAAAGGAAACTGGACTGCGCATGCGCGAAAAGCGGCGGAGGGGAAGATTCCCTCTCTTCTGATAAGAGTACTCCCTCTATGAGAAGCTCACATTCCCCGCCTTGAGGAGCCCCCGCCCCCGCCGCGCCGCCGTACGGGTGAGTTGCATCCGGCGAGATACAGCTCGACTGCTAAGTAAAAGAACCTGGACTGCGCATGCGCGAAAGTGACGGAGGGGAAGTTTCCCTCTCAGAGAGGCTCAAATCCCCCGCCTTTAGGAGCCCCCGCCTAGCCGACGCCTTGCGGGTGATGTATGTTATTCGATTTACATATTAATTCTTTTTTTGGTTGGTTTGGATTTTAAGGTTTGATGTTGTCGAATTATTATAAGTCAGAGAAACGCGGTGTTCATTATCCTTAGTTATCTGAACTTCCCGGTGAGCATAATCTCAAACAGTAAATGAACCACAGACGGGTGATAACAAGGCTTATTCTTAACGCTCTTAGTGCTTACCTCAATGTTTGAATGCTTTAAACGTACTGTCATAATTTCCTATTGTATTCAGGAGCTGAATTCTGTATACTCAATAACACATAGGTTAAGTGTGTGTGAATAAGTGCGGCTTTTGCAGCTTCATCTTCCCCATCAGCGTAACATCAACTCTGCTGCTCGAAGCATTAACCGTTAACTGGTGACGTGCCTTCAAACTTCTCTTACCGGTGACGTGCGGTCTGTGAGACCCCAAACGTTGTAGGCTGATTATTTTCGGTGTTCTATTCCGTGTTTACTTGGCAATTTTTCTCGTTAACAATGCTACTATAAACAAGAAAATAAAAGGATTTGCTGTTAATATGTAAAATGAAAATTATTTATTACTCGCCGAGTAAATTTCTGGCTATATCTTGTTGCATATAGTTTCTGCACTATTAATTATCTTAAGAACTCGTAGAATGGTTTGATATATTATTCACTACATTAAACAACCTTCTTTTAAATACGATAATGCATGGAGGCACGAAAATTATCCGTTAATAAAAAAAATTGCAATGCACATTCACTGCGGGAAGAAAAGTTCCACTAATGGTGATGTGAGGTCTGCGAGACCGCTCCGAAACTTCAACTAGCCCTCAGAGGTAAACGGCTGTCACTGAATCCGCTGCTTCGCGTGTGAGTGTAGCTTAGAAACAGATACGAATCTACTGTAAAGAAAAACTTATTGCGACGTACCAGAAAGAAGGGCTACGCTTTTATTTTCCCTCGGCGGTCTCAGAGACCGCACGTCACCAGTTAAGGGTAACGGACGTGCGGCTGTCCCGCAGGACGTGTGAGCCGCCACCCCCTCCCCCAGCGCCGCCCACCCCCGCGCCGGCGCCGCCGGCCGCCCCGCCCCCGCCCTCCACCCCGGCACCCCCTCCGCCCCCTCTGCCGCTGCCGCCGGCGCCGGCCCCGCCCGCGGGCGCGGGGTCAGTGCGGGAGGGCTCCGCTCTCCCGCCACCGGTCACACTCAACATCGGGCCCTGGATGCCCTGACGCCACCAGCGTCGACGCTGGCCGGAGTCACACTCTCAACATCGGGCCCTGGATGCCCTGACGCCACCAGCGTCGTGGCGGGCCGGAGTCACACTCTCAACATCGGGCCCTGGATGCCCTGACGCCATCAGCGTCGACGCTGGCCGGAGTCACACTCTCAACATCGCGCCCTGGATGCCCTGACGCCACAAGCGTCGTCGCCGGCCGGAGTCACACTTTGAACATCGCGCCCTGGATGGCCTGATGCCACAAGTGGCGTCGCTGGCCGGAGTCACACTCTCAACATCGCGCCCTGGATGCCCTGACGCCACAAGCGTCGTCGCCGGCCGGAGTCACACTTTGAACATCGCGCCCTGGATGGCCTGATGCCACAAGCGGCGTCGCTGGCCGGAGTCACACTCTCAACATCGGGCCCTGGGTGCCCTGACGCCACCAGCGGCTTCGCTGGCCGGAGTCACACTCTCAACATCGGACCCTGGGTGCCCTGACGCCACAAGCGTTGTCGCTGGCCGGAGTCACACTCTCAACATCGGACCCTGGGTGCCCTGACGCCACAAGCGTTGTCGCTGGCCGGAGTCACACTCTCAACATCGGACCCTGGATGCCCTGACGCCACCAGCGGCGTCGCCGGCCGGAGTCACACTCTCAACATCGGGCCCTGGATGCCCTGACGCCACAAGCGTCGTCGCTGGCCGGAGTCACACTCTCAACATCGGGCCCTGGATGCCCTGACGCCACCAGCGGCGTCGCCGGCCGGAGTCACAATCTCAACATCGGACCCTGGATGCCCTGACGCCACCAGCGGCGTCGCCGGCCGGAGTCACATTCTCAACATCGGACCCTGGATGCCCTGACGCCACCAGCGGCGTCGCCGGCCGGAGTCACATTCTCAACATCGGACCCTGGATGCCCTGACGCCACCAGCGGCGTCGCCGGCCGGAGTCACAATCTCAACATCGGACCCTGGATGCCCTGACGCCACCAGCGGCGTCGCCGGCCGGAGTCACATTCTCAACATCGGACCCTGGATGCCCTGACGCCACCAGCGGCGTCGCCGGCCGGAGTCACAATCTCAACATCGGACCCTGGATGCCCTGACGCCACCAGCGGCGTCGCCGGCCGGAGTCACACTCTCAACATCGGACCCTGGATGCCCTGACGCCACCAGCGGCGTCGCCGGCCGGAGTCACATTCTCAACATCGCGCCCTGGATGCCCTGACGCCACCAGCGGCGTCGCCGGCCGGAGTCACAATCTCAACATCGGACCCTGGATGCCCTGACGCCACCAGCGGCGTCGCCGGCCGGAGTCACACTCTCAACCTCGGGCCCTGGATGCCCTGACGCCACCAGCGTCGTGGCGGACCGGAGTCACACTCTCAACATCTGGCCCTGGATGCCCTGACGTCACCAGTGTCGTGGCGGACCGGAGTCACACTCTCAACATCGGGCCCTGGATGCCCTGACGCCACCAGCGGCGTCGCCGGCCGGAGTCACACTCTCAACCTCGGGCCCTGGATGCCCTGACGCCACCAGCGGCGTCGCCGGCCGGAGTCACACTCTCAACATAGGGCCCTGGGTGCCCTGACGCCACCAGCGTCTTGGCCAGCCGTCGCCATTTTGTCAACATCGAGAGGTGGAAGCCCTGACGCCCCCAGCGTTTCGCCACCCGCCCTCACATTGTCAACATTTAGACGCGGATGTCCTAACGCCTCCGGCGCCTTCACCGCTTGGAGTCACACTCTCAACATCGGGCCCTGAATGCCCTGACATCCCCAGCTTCTTGTTCGCCCGCTGTCACACTGTCGACATCGGGCCTTCAATGCCCTGACATCCCCAGCAGCGTGGTCGGCCGGCGTCACACTGTCAACATCGGGCACTGGATGGCACCCCCAGCGCCTTCGCCGGGTGGTGTCACATTGTCATCATCGGGGTCTGAATCCCCAAACGCCCCCAGCGACTTCGCCGTCCGGCGACACACGTGGTTCGACTCATTGGCGCGTGCGGCGTGCAAATAAACGTGATACGATTGATTGATTGTCATTGATTTTGGGCGCGTCAACGTAACTGCTATGATCATTACTCCCGTAAGGGTAGTGCATTTTTTCTGCCGGAAGTGGCGGTGACCTTCCCCCACTGGGAGGCGAGATCCGGCGCCGACCAACCGTCGGCTGGCTGGGTTTCCCTCAGGTATCTCCCACCAGCGGGGCACCGCCCCAGCCGGGACAAGCTCTAAGTTTCCGATCGGTCCCCAGGCATGTGTGCTAGTGTAGTGCACGTTTGTGTGTGTGTGTGTGAATAAGGGTTGAGGAAGGTAGAAGGAAGAGGAAGGACGGAAAGATCGCGCAAGGTCTGTGGCCCGTTTGTTAGGGTACTGCTCCAGCATTCGCCTTGTGTTGATCGGAGAAACCTCGAAGAGAACACGATCAGAGCAGCCGGCCGCTAGAATTCGTCTCCGGGCAGCGACTGAATTCGACCTATCTGACAATCTAGTGTCGAAAATCCTGCCGCCGTCGGGACACGAACCTTGGACCTCACGGTCAGAGCCACTGCAGTAACATCAAGTAATGCCCCGAGCCATCTCTTCTGATAAACGAGATACGAGAAAAAACGAGTAACCTCGTGATTCATCCATTGATTCATGTTTCCGGGCGTCTCCATTGCAATTCGCGTTAGGTCCGTTAGTGTAGTGAATGTTTTACTTTCCAAAAGTGTATGTGTGTCTCCCTCATCGACTGGATCCGGATTTTCACCTCCAGGTATCTCCCCAGAGGAGCAACGCTCCAGCCGGGACACGTTTTAAGCTCCCGACGTGTGTCCAGGGATATGTGTAGCTCGACAACTTCGAAAAAAAAGTGGTCAGCGCATGCGCGAAAAGTGCCGGAGGGGATTATTCCTTCCCTTCTGGTAAGAGTATACGGCAAGTCCGAATAGCTAGCCCAGAACAAAGGAAATAGAAAACTAATAGGGGAAAGTCTGTGCCATTCTGTAGCACCACTAGTTACGTACATGTAATACATGTAAACATTGTATTCACCATCATGATTTTCGTCCATTTTGAACGAAGAAGTTGTTCAAAACTGAAAACTTCTACACGTGTTCAAAGCAACTGCTGATTTAAAATATTTTTATCCTGTAACTTCTGCAGCCACGTTTCCAATGTCAATGTGACGCCTCGGACGTTCTCTGATCGTAGACTTACACACTCTGAGAACCAGTCTACCCAATTGCTTACTTAAAATTTCCTGAATAAAATCTTTTTCCGGAATCTTGGCCAGCATTTCTGGATCTTGCCCCAACGTGCGACGTCTGCCTGAGCCCTAACCCTATAGTGCCGGTGTGGCGCTAGACTTTCGGCCAGTGACGATGTCCGTTTGCAGCACGTTACACAAGCGTAGTGTTACGTCGTAGCGTGTTGCTTGGTGGGACTGCTCGAGGCGAGCGGATGGGGGTGGTCCGCAGGCCAAGCCAGGCTGGCGGCAACCAAACCACCGTCGCCTCACGCAGTAGGCGTGTCAGGATGCAGGGGGGATGATGTGTGAGGACCACGGTGATGTGTAAGATATATATACACACCACCATTATGTGTAAGATATATAGGTGTGTACACTCCCAGTCTAAAACTGAAGCTTATGTGAGGCTAGTTCTCACAGTTCTCGCATATAAGCGCTGAGATCTTTGTGTCTCATTTGGGTCAGGTCGTAATTGGTCGTGATCCATTCGACAGCTGATTTCAAATTTCAAATCAGTGATTTGTCGTTTTGCGGTGGAATTGGTAAAGTTTAGAGCAAACAGTTACGCAAATGGTTAGGAAATATTATATAAAACTGTGTAATAGCCTCAGTTTAAGATGTCATCTTAAGATGTCTATCTTCCACCGCGACCCAAACCGATCGTGCGGCCCGTACGGACAAGCGAGGAACTAGCCTCAAACTGGCTCCAGAAAATTTGCCCCAAAGCCGGCTTGTTGACACACCTATACATCTTACACCGGGGTGAGGACAGCTGCGCCCGAGTCCAAAACTCAGTAACGAGATGGCGCGGACCGCGGGTCGCCTGCGTCGGTCACGTGATCTCTCGCAAAAGGGGCCAGCGAAGGATGCTGCCAGGCATTCGAGTTTGAACCGAATCGAGGTGCGGTTGCGCCGAACGTGCGCCCAGGGCGGTGCGGAGACGAGACGAGCGGGGCTCGTGAGGGGAATCCATGTGTTGGAACGCCGCCGTGGAAGAGTTATTCCACGTGTGACTGCGGTAACGGGGCGTTACGCTGTGTGCGGGCACTCGTTGAGAGGCGAGGGCTACTACTGAGGCCGACCTTCAATCGGCTAGGGATCGCTCCTGTGATCAGGAGGAAAAGGGGTCTCTCAGAGCAGTAGGTAAGTGATGACAATTTATGTGTACGTAACTTTTTGGATTCGGATGGTATAACGGTCAGCGTATCGGATTGTTGTACCCAAGATTGCGGGTTTAAATCCGATCGAAGCTGTGGATTTTTAAGGGCGAAAAAATTCCTTCGTACACCTTCCTTCGGAGGGGAAGTAAATCCGGCTGTCCCATGGTGTAGTAGATTTACTGCATGTAAAAGATCTTCTAGTCTAAATGAAGCCTCTGAGCTGAATTCAAATCGCCTGTTTCGTCGCCCGAGACCTTCTTTCTCCGCTAGTTGGTGAAAGGAGCGTAGCGAAACTTGCGTGGTCAGACGGAAGAGCAGGCCTCATGGCCTGAGTCTCGACACGTAAAATAAGGCATTAACTAACTATAACTAACTGTAAAATTAAACTTATGTTTACAGAAAAAGCTCGGATCTGTGGTTAACGTAGTATTCCCACGACGTCACAATACTTTCGAAGGTGGGATAAAAGGGAAAATACAGTGTTGATATTCGGGAAGTGAATAAAAAATAACTTTTATGTTCAACTCTATTTTAAATGCCAGTAATCTTATATAAGCAAGTACAAAACGGCAATCTTCTTGATCTTATTTTCGAGAGTTCCAGACATTACAAGGTGGAAACGGACACTTGTTAGGCCCGACAGTATACCACACGGGTTTACCATCAATTCCTGCGGGTGCCATGTCAACGGGTCCTGCAACAAGATCGAATCACACGGAGTAAAGCAGGTTGCATCGTAACACAAACACTGTAGCATAACACAAACCTGAGCCCAGTTTGATTTAAGAGCGTCATAAGAAAAAGAGATAAAGAAGAAATCAGAAATGCTGTCAAAGGATTAAAGAAAAAGAAAATTGGGGGCTACGATTTGATTTCAAATGAATTCAGGATCTATTCTAAGGAAGAAGGGATAAGGCTTATTGAAAGCTTCTTCAATAGGACAATTGAGCAGGGAGTTATTCCAAAGGAATGGAAAGAAGGTGTGATTATTCCAGTTTAAAAGAAAGGAAACAGAAATACGGTAGAAAATTACGAAGGAATAATGCTCATGTCCTTATATAAAACATGGATGAGAACTGTAAGATTCAGATTGGAGAGAGGTAAGAGAGAGAAGACTATTACCAAGTTATTAAACATGATTCAAAATAGTATGGGGGTTAGGGGCAATATTTACACATTGAACTTTATTACAGGACGAACATCGGCGCCCTCAATACACTTCCCCGCAGGAAGTTTTAGAGAAAGATATAACTCGCAGAATCCTGTATTCCCGCCGTCTTGTTTACTATGTTACGGATAAAAACGTAAACATGGATAATGCTGGGAATCGGTTAAATTGTACACTAGACAGAATTTGTATGAATGGGAATGATTAAATCGTTTCGAATTTCAACTGGGTAATGTTGGCATTAGCCAGAGAGCTGTGAATGAAGAAAGGCGATTGTCCGATTCTTGGGCATCTCGTGTTTTCACAAGAAGTACATTGACAAAAATATGCTTTGGAAATTACGCATTGCACAGATTCAAGTTTTTTGTACTTATACCTCGAAGGTCGAAAATTCGAGCCTTGTAGCCAGATCGGAAATGCTTACTGAAGCTACAACTGAGATTGGTTGATAGTGATTCCGCGCGCGTCAACTACTGAGGCCATTAGTTCTGTAGTGTAGTGCGTGTTTTTTCAACGGAAGGTGGCGCTGATCTTCCCCTGCTGGATGACGAGATCCGGCGCCGACCTATCGTCGACTAGCGGGGTTTCCCCAACCAGGTATCTCCCAGCAGCGGGGCACCGCTCCAGCTGACACAAGCTCTAAGTCCCCCACCTGTCTCTCGGCATGTGTGGTAGTGTAGCTCATATTTAAGGATGTGTGTAAGGGGTGAGGATAGGACAAGGTAGAGGAAGGAAAGATCGCGCGCGGTCCGTGTCCTGTTTGTTAGGGAACTGCTCCGGCATTCGCCTGGTGTTGATCGGAGAACCCACGGAAAACTATCGATCGGAGCAGCCGGCCGCTAGAATTATCCTCCAGACAGCGACTGAATTCGACCTAGCTGACAAGTCCAATCCTGCCACCGCCCTCGAGACTGGAACCTAGGACCTCCCGGTCAGAGGCACTGCAGCCTCATCAGTTGATGCAGTGAGCCACCCGGTCTTTAACTGAGGTACTCAATGAATAGGTTGACAGTAATCGTGCAATCATGTAAACATAAATTTAAGACTAACGCGGTGGTATTGAAAACTACACACCTCGCCTTAGAAATGTACTCGTGTTTATCAGACATCTACTATGAACTCGTCACCATTCTCCACACTATCCTGTTGACTAAACTCAAGTTCGTGGACAGCAATAGTGGCACAACTCAAAAAAGGGTACAGCGGCGTGGTGCCGTATCCACCTACCGCACAAGTGTGCGTGCAGGGTGACCCTAGCGCAGAGTATGATCAGTTAGGGTAGCAAAAGCGTTTTGTCCTAGTTCAGGACTAATCAGACAGGTTTTCAGCCTGTGACGCTCTATGAAAAAATGAGATGCTGAGATCAATGAGTTTGGAGTTTCCAACTTGTTTTGAAAAGCGTAATTTTTGCATTCACACTTCTGCCATTTGTTGGTGGAACACTGTACTGTAAGATATGCTGCTGTTGCTCTTGGAACGTTCACCAACCTACAATTCTGGAGAATTTCTTAACTAAAAATTCGTATATTTACATTCGCGTATACGTATATATAAACGTAGTAATACCCGTAATATAGAGAAAGTTAATGCTGCGGCAAAAAAACGGCGATTTTTTTTGACAGAAATCTCATATTATGGTCCTCTGATTCAGAAAAAAGGGATAAATCGCGTTTGAAATCGCGTTTGTACTACATATTAAAACCCATTACTTCCCATGTTGTTAATTAACACATTATGTAGTAAGATTACAGATATTGTCGGAACTTGATATCGAACAAGTGTTTTATTTTTTTTAAACGTCCGTCGGTCCGTCGTCGATGAACAACACTAGCGCCTAAACTACATGTAGAATTTTTTCCCCCAAACCGATTAAACCCCTGTCGATCTGGCCTCTCACGAAGCTCCGCGATTTTGAAAAACATTCATAAATTTTTGGGGTACTTTTACGCGATGCCCTTAGGACATTTTCAAAATTTTCTCAAAAAAAATGTTTAAAAAAATAATAGAATAAAGTACATTTATAAACATGGCATAGGTCCGTTTTTCACTGTTAACTCCGAATTTTCAAAAATTGCAAAGGTTGTAAATTTTTTCGGCGCCTTCCAACAATTACATAATTAAAAGTAGAGATTTTGCTTTAAAATGAAATTTGTAGTTCATATATAGTTCTTTCATTAAGATCATGAACATATTTTTTTCAAATTTAGCCGTTTTCGCGTAATATTGCATGTAATATTTGCAATATTAAAAAACAACAAAAATAAGATTTTCTCAAAAACGGATCAAAATTTTTTCTTTAAACTTTTGGGATGCATTGTGTGTATCAAATTGTATTGAATCAAATAAAATAAACGTAGTTTTTCTCAATTTGTTTTTTTCTTCTAGAAGATTACACAAATTAATTTTTGACATCTTACTTATATTGTTAATAGAGGCGATTTGTTCACAGTATTGAAATTATGAGTACATGCGCTTTAAATGGTGTCATAAAGTTTCTCGAAAATTCAAACGTCTGTGAAAATGAACTCAAAATTCCGCATTTTCAGAAACGCTCAAACGCCATTTACTAAAAAACGTCTATTTTTTTGCGTTTGGATAGTGCATATTGCAGTTTTTAAGATACCATAAAATTTTGTGTATTTTTTCTTGTCACAAAAATTAACAAATATAATTTCTTTGAAATATCTATGACGCGTTCAATATGCACATTTTCAACGATTTGTATACATTACTGCATTTGCTAGTGGAGGTTCTTCAAATGACTCTCCATAAAGATTTTCGAAAACAAAAAAAGTTTCAAATTTTGCATTTACAGTTAGGTTTAAAAGTCATGTTTCTTAAAAACGGCAGCAAAGTTTTCAACAAAAATCCTTATAGGAGGAGGTTTTACTCTTTTATAATATTTATAAAGTAATATTTGTACTGAACAGAGGGCCATGGAAGTGGGTGGCAACCGGGGAAGGTTAATTGGAAAGAATTCCTAACAACCTCTCATCCCTAAGCAGGTTAAAAACTGCAGCCCTCCAGGTACAAGTGTAAAAAAAAAATAATATTTCTGTTCCATCAGAAAACCGTAAAATTTAGAAAATTTCAAAAAAAAATACTTTGGTCAGGTGTACAGGGGCTATTTTTACACACAAAAAAAAAAGATGGGCAGGTGGCAAGATTATGTTGCAAGTCCGAAAAACTAGCCCAGGCAAAAAAAAATAGAAAACTAACTAGTACGAGAAAGTCTGTGCAATTCCGTAGCACTAGTTTTATTTGTGGCACTACTGCAGCCAATGAGCGATATAAATATTACGCCCTTTCATAATAAGTTCGACATAACTGGCAGGCAGCTTCCGCTGAGGAAATCAACTTACCTATCCAGATCGAGAGAAACGCCACAAGTACCACCAACAAGAAAAGTTGTAGAGAAATAGAGGCCATTGCAGCTCTGAGAAACGTGAATCAGGAATGCAAGTTATCTGGAACAGAGCCCCTAATATACCCACATTTGAACAATAAAAATGAATTTCCAAATGCAAGTATTATTTTAATGGATTACGAATTGGATGCACCAATGAAAGGAACAATTGCTCATTAAAAGGCAAGAAAATGTGTGCCATTTCACTTTTTAATCAGGCTCATAATCCTTGACAAGGTAAAGTGATCGACATTGTTGACACAGGGGTCTCGAAGGAAGGATTTCTTCGATGGCTTTACGTACCAGGCGAGTCCTTCGAGTCCTCGTATGAGAGGTGGAACATATTTATGTCTTTGGGGATGCGCCACAAGACAATCTGAGAGCATACAATCATCTGCCACCCAGGTCTTACGAATGGGAGTGGAGTCAGATAAGGAGAGAAGGTATCACATGTGGTCCGTGCCCCGTTGTTTAAGGATCTGTTACTGCATCAACCGGATGTTAGCACATTTTGCTCGGCGCGGACAAGTTCCTGCGACTTCCGCCCACCTAGGCACTCTTTGGGGTACTTCCCGCTAAATTATGGGAGTTCCATGCTAGACCAGGGTGTCATGGGGGCGCCAATTCCAAAATTCGCGCGTCCCACTTAAAAAAAAATCAATCGATCATCAATCAATCAATCCATCAATCAATGAAATGGAATGAAGACATTAATTAAATCATTGTTTCCCCGCGCCTTGATGCATGTGACAGTTCTTCCGCCGCCCTGCCAGGTTGCAATCAGCTACCCTCGCCGCCGACACCGGTGACGTCACTACATCACCACCGTCACCGCCGCCACCAACACCATCGCGCCGTCGCGCCAGTATCTCTCCCCCAGCCTACGTCCGCCCCCCGCCGCCAGCTAGCCGGCTGCCCGCCCCTCTGCGCCCTGCCCGGGGTCGGAACCCGGGGCAGCGCCAGAACACGCGCGGACAGCGGGCGACACAGCTGGTGGAGTGTGGGCCAAGCGGAAGGAGCTATGGTGGACCGGGAGCATGAAGCATCCACGGCGGTGAAGGGCATTTTTCACGCTTTCTGCATTTGAGACCCTCTGCTAGACAGCGGTGTGATTTGTAGGAGCGGTGGTGCTGTGACAGTGGTGTGGTTCGACAACCCAGCCATGTGTGCCTCGTAACCTTTCAATGTTACATTCATTTGGTTTTTGCTTGCTGTGTTAGTCAGGTAGCATCGCTTGGTCAGTGTGTGCCTTTAATTTTGTGTTTCGCAACACTGCAAGAGTTTTGTGAAATTGTAAAAGTTTTTTTTTTGTATTCTTTGACATTTTATGGTGCCTTGAAACCCGGGAACGAATACTTCGTTCGTTCGTTGGTAACACTGACTACGCGAGGTTTTTGTTCACGCCACGCCACGAATTCGTGGTATGCACGGGTAACGTGTGCCCTTGTGAATAAAAAAAAAACAAAATTACAGTAGAATCATTAGCAGTGCTGTTGTAACATTTACTTGTGTTATGTGCGCTTTGCTTTTGCGGTTTGTATGGTGCAAATTAAAAGCATGTTCTTGGTTACGCCTTTCCAATTCCTGGAAATCTTATGCAGCATTCCTAACCTCATATTTCACGTTCCTGAACTTAGGTTCGCAAGTTTGTAGGGTTAAATGCATTTTGACGATAGTTACATAGCTCATTTTGCTTATGAAAGTGGTGTTGACTTCCAGTTAACTAATACATGTCGGTACTTAAATTTTTAGATGGTTTTTCGCGTATGAAACTTGATACCCTTTAAATGCTATTGTGAATTATTTCAGTTCTTTTCATTAGTAAGCAAGCTTATTTAACCATGTCTCAGTCAAAGGCACGTGTTAAAGAGCCCGGTGCAGTCGAATTAAGATTGTCACAAAGGTGGAGTCTCGCTATTTGGGAAATTTCACGAATTGAAAGTAATTTGAAGGCTTTGCAACCAGCAACGGTAGCAAGTCTCGCGTGCTTGCGAGATAGGTTATGTGAGGTTTGGAAGGATATCTAAGCTCTTAAAATGGATGCGATCAGCTCCACAGAGTTCTTTGGCACGATTCACGAACAAAATTTTTCGCAATGTGAAAATGCTTACTTGGCAGTAAAACAGCTATTGAATGAAAAATACGAGCCCTTTGAAAAGCCTCCTACTGTTGCCTCGGCGTGTCATCATGCCTCGCTACCGAGCATTAAAATTCCAAAATTTGATGGAAGGTATAGAAATTGGCAACGTTTTCGTGATTTGTTTACTCAATTAGTCATTAATCAGGTACAGATACCGGACTCGCAAAAGTTGGTGCATTTAATGAGTAGTCTCGAGGCCGAACCTCTGAAGTTGATTCCTGTGCTCACAGTATCAGACAGATCCTTTCAACAGGCCTGGGCTTTATTAAAAGATCGTTATGATGATAAATCAAAAATTTTAGAAGAGCACATTCATGCTCTCTTCTCCTTTCCTTCCCTCAAAATTGGTGATGCCTCCTCCTTAAGAGAATTGCACAATGTAGTAACTTCTCACTGGCTATCTATGTCAGCAGTTCCCACTGCAGTCCCTATGGCTGAAATAATAGTACAATTTTTAGTGCTCAGTAAATTGGATAACAAAACAAGGGAAGCATTTTTCCTTGCTAAAGCAAAAAATGATATTGTTCCATTGCAAAATGTTTTAGATTTTCTTTCACTCCGGGCAAGAGCCCTAGACATTGCCCCTCTTGCTAATCCTGATGTGAATTCTGTTTCAGTTAGTAAATCTAAGCGCCCTACACAATCTTCACCTGCCAAACAGGTGTTTCAGCTGGAAGAGGGGTCATCAGCTCAAGCCTGCATTGCCTGCAGTTCTGGAGAGCACCCACTTTTCGCCTGCCCTCGTTTTCGTACCCTGGCTGTCCAGCAGAGATGGGATTTTGTCTCTTCTCATCAACTCTGCTACAACTGTCTTCGAAGGAAGGGTCCTTCTCATCATTGCTCACAGCGAAGTTGTAAAACTTGTGGTAAGAACCACCACTCAATGCTTCATAAATTTTCTACACAAAATGTCCATAATTTGGCATCACCTCATTGTTCTAGTGCTCCCAACACCTCTGCTGGACTAGCATCTGCCACCCAGATTACTGCAAAACAATCACACGATAGTAAGGTTTCCACGTTATCACACTTGGTTCTTAGCCAGACATTTAATATTGGTTCTCTCCTTCCCACAGCCATTGTTAATGCAACAAATGAATTGGGCCAAACCCTGCCAGCCAGGGCATTACTTGATTCTGGTAGTGAAGTTTCCTTGATAACTGAATCATTGGTACAGGCCCTCCGTCTCAAAAGAATTAGGCACAATGCTACTATTCATTCTGTTAATGCTCTTACTTCTGGTTCAAATGCTAGAGTTCATGTGTTAATCTCCTCGCGGTGTTGTAGGTGGAAAAGGGCAATGTTTAGTAGCCCCTGCTATTTCCAAAGCCACCCCCCGGAGGAACATTAATTTAGCTGCCCTGAAGCTGCCTGCTGAACTAAAATTGGCTGATGACCAATTCTTTATTCCTAAAAAATTAGATATTTTATTAAGCTCTTCTTTATTTTTTCAGGTGCTTAACACTAAGAAGAGCAGCCATTGTTCAAAGCTTTTTATTCTTGATACTAAGTTTGGTAATGTCATTGCGGGGGATCGATTGCCCACACTGTTGCCAAGTGCGGCACCCCCAGATCAGTGCTTTTTCTTAACTGCACACTCTCCTTCCTTAGTCAATGATTATGAGAATGTTTGGAATTCTGAGAGGATTTCCTCTTCTCGTGATGAAAACTTCTCACACTTGGAGCATCCTTGTGAAAAACAATTTAATGATGACACCTTTAGGTTGGAGAATGGGCAATTTTGTGTATCTTTGCCTTTTAAACGTCCTCCACAATTATTGGGGAATTCACATTTTGTGGCCAAACAGTTTTTGCTTGCTTTAGAAAACAGATTTTCTAAAGATAGAGAATTAAGGCATAATTATGTCAAGTTCATGAGAGAATACATTGAATTGGGGCATGCAGTTGAATGTGTCAGTAAGATAGCACCTCCTTTCTATTTTATACCTCATTTTTGTGTGTTGAATCCACAATCCCCTACTACACCACTGCGCGTAGTCTTCAATTGTAGTGCCAAATCTTCTTCTGGGTTAAGTTTAAACGACCTACTCTACGCTGGCCCTAACGTGCAATCAGAGCTCATTGACATCATGCTTAGATTTCGATTGTTTAATGTTTGTTTCACAGCAGACATTGAGAAAATGTATAGAATGGTTCGGGTGCATGATGCTGATACTAAATTTCGGAGAATTTTGTGGCGAGAGAACCCTCATGACCCCATTAAAATTTTTACTTTGCAAACTGTTACTTATGGTATGGCCCCCTCCGCATTTCTGAGTACAAGGTGTCTCAACAAGTTGGCTGAGGAAATAAATGAAATTGATCCTGAGGTGGCTTCAGCCATCAAGCAGGGATTTTATGTAGATGACTTACTGTTTAGGAGTGACTGTGCTGAGAAGGCAGCATCGTTATTTCAAAGGATTGTAAAAGTGCTAAAGGGAGCTCATTTTAATTTGAGAAAGGTTAATAGCAATTCTTCATCGTTTCTGGCCACTCTCAACACCACTCACACACAATACACTTCCACGCCTCTGGCCTCAGACAACACACATAGAATATTGGGTTTGACTTGGAACACTGATAAAGACACACTTTGCATTACATACAGCAAACACTCCGATCCAAACACTTTCAACCTCCCGTATATCACAAAAAGGGTTGTGTTGCACTTAATAGCCTCTATTTATGACCCATTAGGTTTTGTGAATCCTTTCTTGGTAAAGTTGAAGCTTTTTCTGCAAAAATTGTGGTCTTTACAGCAGTGGCGTAGCGTGACTCACACGTTTGGGGATGCTGAACAATAACACACAAAATGTCACTATCAACTACTTCATCTAACAGGCGAACGCAACACAAGGCAGATACACTGGGACTACTTCCACGATCTCGATTGCTTACGACGGTGTAGGCGCTTCCCACAAAATCCTCACAGCAGTCAGGGCTGCCGATGTCTTGAAAGCAAATTATACAATGGCTCAGCTTTAATTCTTATACGCGAATGGCAATAAGACCATTTGTTAATTTATACATTGCAGACTTAAATAATATGTAATCTATTTAAGAGATAATACAATTTCTTGGATATTAATTAAGAAATAGTAGTCAGGCACTATTTCTACAGTTTGTACCCATGACCAAGCGGGGACTCCCGAGTGAGAGAGAGAAAGATAATTTACTGAACGCCTGAAGTGTGCTGCGCTCTCGTGCACAAACGAGCTTCTTTCCGCAGTAGACGCTAGCGTAAAGCAGTCGGGTTTCTCAGGGCCAGGGGTGAAGAGGGGAGAGGGGGACCTCGCCATCTGCGCATGCGTCATTGCTCGTCGCAATCTGGCGGCAGACGCTGAAGTATTTTAGCTTCCAACCAATCAGAGGCCAGCTTCAACAGCCCGCCGAATTCAATCATAGGAAATCAATTTTAAATTAATACAAAACGTGTTTCGCTCAACAGACCACTTGTAAGATTATCAATACAGTATTTAAGGTTCTTATATACGGGGATGCTCAGCATCTCAGCGTCCCCTGACGCTACGCCACTGCTTTACAGTTGGATTGGGATACTCCTCTTGATTCTGAACTTGTTGTTGGCAGTCCTTGGTTAATGAGATTGTTTTACTGCCATCAATTATATTCCCACGCAAGGTGTTACCCCAGGGTCACCTTCCCTCTTGTCTAGTAGGATTCTGTGATGCCTCTCATAAGGCGTACGGAGCTGCATTATACTTAGTTAATCATGATTCTGCATCCGTTGCGCATAGCCACTTGTTGTGCTCTAAATCAAGACTTGCTCCCCTGGCAGGGTCGACTATTCCTCGCTTGGAGTTGTGTAGTACATTGTTATTGGTAGAATTGACCAAGAAGGTAATAAGAGCATTGAGAATTGTGTGTTCTATTAATCAAGTGTATCTTTTTTCAGATAGTTCTATTGTTTTGCACTGGTTGGTGAAAAGCAATCATAAATTGGATGCTTTCACTGCGCATAGAGTTTCAAAGATAGTGGCATCCTATCCACTATCTTGTTGGCGCCATGTAAGCTCGAGACAGAATCCCGCTGATCTGCTAACCCGTGGTGTCTCCCCCCAGGCACTGGAACACAGTACCCTCTGGTTTGTAGGACCGCCGTGGCTGAAGCAGCCAGTGTCAATGTGGGCCAAGCCGTTTGTCGATGCTGAGGTAGCAGATAATGGTAAGGTAGATGCTCTCTGTTGTATGTTCACTGCATACCAAACAAGTATGCCCTCGTCAGATGTAGGTGAAAACCAAAATTCATTTGTTCAAGTGCTGCTTAGCAGATATTCAAAATATCACAAATTGATAAGGGTGTTGGCGCTATGCTTAAGATTCATTAACAATATACGGGCTGCAATTGTTGCTCGCATTGACCCTGCTTCGGCTCAGATGCGGAGAAGGGGTTGGTTGGCACCGCTTGAATTGAGAGAAGCCACAGTGGTTATTATAAGGCTCATTCAACAAGACATGTACCCCCTTGAATATAAGGCACTTTCAAAAGAAAAGGGATTACCTTCCAAGTCATCGCTCCTTAGCTTGAATCCTTATCTAGGCCCTGATGGGCTTTTACGGGTGGGTGGCCGTTTAATGAATTCTCAGGTGGAGAGGTTAAACAAGCATCCTATTATACTTCCGCCTAACCACAAATTTACTGTCCTGTTCTTAGAAATGATACACCTCGCATTTCTACATGCGGGCTTAGCATTGATGATGGGATGTGTGCGCCAGCAGTATTGGATTCCCTCCCTAAGACGGGTAGCAAAGAAAGTAATCAATGCTTGTCTGACTTGCAAGCGTTGGCGCGCAATTCCTCTTGGCCAGATTATGGGTTCATTGCCCCCTAGCCGCGTAAATCCTTCTCGGCCTTGGGCTCACACATCCTTAGATTATTGTGGCCCAATTTTGACAAGGCCGTATCTCACGAGATCAAAAATGTCTCAGAAGACTTGGATTGCTGTATTTATATGCCATTCCACGAAAGCTTCGCATTTAGAAATCGTCGAAAATCTATCCTCCTCTCAATTCATTGCGGCCTTTGAACGTTTTGGATCGAGAAGAGGTTATCCTGTGCACATGTACAGTGATAACGCTAGTACATTCAAAAGTGCTAGTCATATCCTAGCCGAGGCTAATCGCTTTGTTCTTTCCGCTCGGGATTTAGAGGTTATCACCAAATTTTTATCAGTGCAGGGTACCTCCTGGCACTTTTGTCCCACCTACTCTCCGCACCGAAACTCGTTGGCTGAGGCTTGTGTTAAAAGTCTAAAATTCCATTTGCGTCGCGCTTTAGGGCAACAAGTTGTGCCCTTGCTTACATTGTACACCCTCTTAGCCAAAATAGAAGCTTGTTTAAACTCAAGACCGCTTGAAGTCACGTCTACAGATACGGATGTGAATTTGATTTTGACCCCGAATCACTTAGTCTACGGGCACGCGCTTAATAATTTTCCTATAGATATTGACTCGCCTCTTGTGCAGATAACTCCTGCGCAACAATTCCGCCATTTAAATAGCAAATTAGCAATAATTTGGAAATATTGGTCTCGAAACTACCTTCACATCTTGCAACAAAGGGTGAAGTGGAAAAGGGAGTCACCACCATTAGGTGTAAATGATTTAGTACTTTTAATTGAGGAATCTCCGCCCTCTCAATGGAAATTAGGTGTAGTGGAGAAATTGTTCCCTGATCAAGCCGGGGTTGTGCGTACTGTTGAAGTACGAACTAGCCAGGGTAAATTATTGCGACCAGTACAAAAACTATGTGCACTGGCTAGAACCTCCCATGAATAAGCCCCAAACCATTATATTTATCTCTACTCCTTCCCCCTCGGTCGACCAGAGATGCTCAGCTGATTTTTCCTTTCTCTTTGCCGCCTGGTATACAGGCGTGCCATTATTATTTTATAGGTCATACTGTGTGGGCCTGCCACTTGGCGTTTTTTTTAATTCCTTGTTGTATTAATTGGTGTATAATTTTTTGATTAAACACTGCTACAAATTCTATGTGATTTTGTTACTTCTAGGTTAGGATAATTGTTACGAGGTACTCAGTAATGGTTCGAGGTGATTACAATATGTACGCTAGGCAAACGCCTATGCTTTCGTTTGTTGTATGCCCTCCTCACGTGTTTATAGTAGGAATGGAGTCTCTCAAGATAATGCAGAACTGTGGTGGACTTCTCAGTGCTTGTTGCTGAAAGAAGTGAGTGGGAGACGGACGGTGCCGAACTCGAGCATCGCCATGCGCCCGGCCCCAATAAATGTTAGCACATTTTGCTCGGCGCGGACAAGTTCCTGCGACTTCCGCCCACCTGGGCACTCTTTGGGGTACTTCCCGCTAAATTATGGGAGTTCCATGCTAGACCAGGGTGTCATGGGGGCGCCAATTCCAAAATTCGCGCGTCCCACTTAAAAAAAATCAATCAATCATCAATCAATCAATCCATCAATCAATGAAATGGAATGAAGACATTAATTAAATCATTGTTTCCCCGCGCCTTGATGCATGTGACAGTTCTTCCGCCGCCCTGCCAGGATGCAATCAGCTACCCTCGCCGCCGACATCGGTGACGTCACTACATCACCACCGTCACCGCCGCCACCAACACCATCGCGCCGTCGCGCCAGTATCTCTCCCCCCGCCTACGTCCGCCCCCCGCCGCCAGCTAGCCGGCTGCCCGCCCCTCTGCGCCCTGCCCGGGGTCGGAACCCGGGGCAGCGCCAGAACACGCGCGGACAGCGGGCGACACAACTGGTGGAGTGTGGGCCAAGCGGAAGGAGCTATGGTAGACCGGGAGCATGAAGCATCCACGGCGGTGAAGGGCATTTTTCACGCTTTCTGCATTTGAGACCCTCTGCTAGACAGCGGTGTGATTTGTAGGAGCGGTGGTGCTGTGACAGTGGTGTGGTTCGACAACCCAGCCATGTGTGCCTCGTAACCTTTCAATGTTACATTCATTTGGTTTTTGCTTGCTGTGTTAGTCAGGTAGCATCGCTTGGTCAGTGTGTGCCTTTAATTTTGTGTTTCGCAACACTGCAAGAGTTTTGTGAAATTGTAAAAGTTTTTTTTTTGTATTCTTTGACACCGGATCTTGGTGGGAGAAAGCCGTGCACAAATGGAACGACCTCTAAAATTTTCGTTTAACAAAAGTGTCGTTCTACAAAAGTGTCGACAACAGAAAATTAATTCCAAACGAAGGACTGTAGAGGAATCTCTATACGAGCATGTAAATTGAAATTCAAGTTCAAAGGAATTAAATTTTTTTTTCAAATTAGAAAACTTGAAAATACTGTATAGAATTCATTGTCAAAAACTCACATATTTAAGTTCCATAAAGCTATTAATTACCTAATATATGACGTTTGACTACTTGTAATCACAGTAATTCACTTCACACTCAAAACAGCTCAAACCGAACTCTTACCACGAGTACCACGAGTCAAATCGGCCTAGGCAACTCTATCATCTTCTTAATTCCATATACCTCGGTGGCTGAAATCCATCACGGGCTTGAGAGGTGCTGCTCCACGTGTCGGTGTTGGGAATCATTTGCAACACATTAGGGAGATTATGGGACGGTATGTGATAATACAAAGGAGAAGTTCGGCTCGTATCGCACGCCAGGACCAGGTTGTTGCGGTTGAAACTCAACTCTCTTGATGATGTCAGCTCTCGGTCGCTCGCTGGGGCCTCTCTTCGTCTGTCAGCGCTTGCAGATAAGACGTTCATTCGAAGATAGACCACTCGCATGTGATTTCTTTTTAATGGTAATGTGTCAAGGGACATTGGCCGAAAATTTCTGGTTGTTGTGCACCACTGCAACGAACCGCCATTGTTTAATTCTCCATTTATACGCTAAGATCGCAGCGCTAAAACACGCAAAAGCACCTTTTTGGAAATTTCTTAGAATCTTATGGCCGAATCTGAAAACAAATTATCAGTTCCCCTTCAGGAGACGGAGACGCGTCGAATGACACCTCGTATGTCTCGATTGATGCGCGGGAAGTGGCCTAACCGTCAGGCACGGAAACGTATTTTCTCCACGCACGCACGCGATGAGTTTACTCAAATCCTATATAGGGATATAACAGTAATATGTTTGCACTATTTACGAATCGAAACATCACCAATAATTAACTTTAGTATTATCACATAATCATAATTTTTCAATCAACGCTCGTTAAATTATTTTAATCGATTGATTATCTCGTCTTTCCGGTCTATCAACAGCTCTGGGTATTAGTCCTGTAAGTGTAGTGTATGTTATATCACGGAAGGTAGCTCTTCACACACAGTTTTAAACTGTTTTTGACGTAAATAAATAAATAGGTGCCGGTGTTCCATTTTCGCTTGAACGTGTCACGGCGGCAATGCACCCGTTGGCTTGCGGAGGTGGTCCCGTGCAGGTACATCCGCTAGGGGAGATCCGCCCCAGCTACAGCAAGCTCCCGATGTGTATGACAGACCTCCGATTTTCGGACAAATGCCTATTTAGTTCCTTCAGGAAGTTGAGGAAAATAATTGCAGATGTTTACGAAAATGCCTATTTAGTTCCTTCAGGAAGTTGAGGAAAATAATTGCAGATGTTTACGAAAATTCCTATTTAGTTCCTTCAGGAAGTTGAGGAAAATAATTGCAGATGTTTACGAAAATTCCTATTTAGTTCCTTCAGGAAGTTGAGGAAAATAATTGCAGATGTTTACGAAAATTCCTATTTAGTTCCTTCAGGAAGTTGAGGAAAATAATTGCAGATGTTTACGAAAATGCCTATTTAGTTCCTTCAGGAAGTTGAGGAAAATAATTGCAGATGTTTACGAAAATTCCTATTTAGTTCCTTCAGGAAGTTGAGGAAAATAATTGCAGATGTTTACGAAAATTCCTATTTAGTTCCTTCAGGAAGTTGAGGAAAATAATTGCAGATGTTTACGAAAATTCCTATTTAGTTCCTTCAGGAAGTTGAGGAAAATAATTGCAGATGTTTACGAAAATGCCTATTTAGTTCCTTCAGGAAGTTGAGGAAAATAATTGCAGATGTTTACGAAAATGCCTATTTAGTTCCTTCAGGAAGTTGAGGAAAATAATTGCAGATGTTTACGAAAATTCCTATTTAGTTCCTTCAGGAAGTTGAGGGAAATAATTACAGATGTTTACGAATCATGTGAAAATATATCTACTGAAAGCGTCGAATAGTGCCTAAAATGTCCCACAGGGGTGGTTGATGCCTATTGTAATATGGTTTTGCCTAAAACAAGTGATTTTCAAAAACGATCGTATTTTAAATGATACATTTTGAAATTCGTTTTACGGAAACACAAATACTTTTCAATTCAATATGCTAGCTTATCAAACTGACGACTGGAGATCGATTTCCGCCAATGAAAAAAGTTTTTTTCTGAAAATGTTCTCGATTGAAGAATAGTGTGCGCTTGTGATTCTCATCTTCATTAACCCGAGAGAGGTAACGCGGAGGTCTGTGCGAAGTACTAAAGTATTACGAACATTTTAGGTTACTTTCTATGTTAAGAAAGAAGTGGAAGAATACGCCAACTTTTGCTGAAAGCGGGAACAAAATGTCGTTGTTTACCGCCCTGGAAAAAAGCAGTCTGCACGCAATTCCAAAGACCTGCAGAATGTTTGCTTTGTTTATTGATTTGTATATGATTGAGAGAATTACAGAATCCACCAACATCAAAATTGAAATGGTTTATAAAGGAATAAATATTATCACAGCACCTATAAGACTGACAAAGGGGAAATAAAGGCAGTAATTGGGCTATGCACGAGCTCGTATTTTGGCTGAGTCTGTGAAATCAGGGCATGGAAATCTTATTGAACTGTAGAATGTGGGTAATATGGGTATTGAAATTTTCCCTTGTACTTTGATTTTGGAAATATTTCTATTTTTGCTTCGAAACATGGGCTTGGATGTGATAACACGCGTAGAGCGCAGACCAGTAGAAAAACTAAATCCAATTAGAGAAATGTTGGAAGCTTTCCTGATTTACCTTATCCCCTCAGGTTTGTTGTGCAACTAAATTCTTTAAAAAATGTTTAAATACACGCAACAAAATGTTAACAATAGAAGAAGAGTATTACAAGGTGTGTGAATTAATTTTGAAGTTTTTTTTCTGTAAATTTAAGGCTTTATTATGAACACCTGAATACATCATTATGTTTCAAAGTTTTGTCCATTGCTAGCCACTACTTTCTTCCATCTTTCTGGTAGCATACGGATTCCGCGTCGAAAGAACAACTCATCTTTTGATGCAATCCACGAATCAATCCAATCTTTCGTACTTTCGTAAGATTGGAAGCGCTGCATAGCCAGGCTGTGTTCCATGGATCTGAACAGGTAGTAATCAGATGGAGCAATATCTGGTGAATATGGCGGGTGGGGTAAAACATCCCATTTCAACGTTTCCAAATATTTTTTCACTCCACAAGCAACATGTGGTCGAGCGTTGTCATGTTGAAGTATCACTTTATCATGTCTTTGCTCGAATTGCGGTCGTTTTTCTTTTAATGCACGGCTCAAACGCATCATTTTTGTTCGGTAGCATTCATCAGTGATTGTTTCATTCGGTTGAAGCAGTTCGTAATACACAACACCGAGCTGGTGAGTACAGAGCATGAGTTTTGCACCATGAATATTCGGTTTTGCCGTCGATGTCGATGCATGACCAAGGAACCCCCATGATTTTCTCCGCTTAGGATTATCGTACCGAATCCATTTCTCATCGCCAGTGACGATCCGATGCAAAAATCCCTTCCTGGTTTGGCGTTGAAGCAATTGTTCACAGGTTCATCGGCGTTCAATGTCTCTCGGCTTCAGTTCGTATGACACCCATTTCCTTGCTTTTGAATCATACCGAGAGCCTTTAAACATTTAGAAACGGTTGTGCGATCAACATTCAACGATTCAGCAAGTTCATCTTGCGTTTGACATGAATCTTGGTCGAGTAATTCTTCCCATTCCGCATCTTCGAACTTTCTCGGTTGCCCTGAGCGTTCTCTGGCAACTGTATCAAAAACACCACTTTTAAAACGTCGAAACCAATACTCATACGTTTTTATCGACGGAGAATGTTTGCCATAAGTTTCCAATAGCATTCGATGACTTTCAGCAGCACTTTTCTTCAAATTAAACAGAAACAGTAACACTTCCCGCAAATGGTGTTTTGTTGGCTCGTACTTCGACATTTTCGACTTGCAAACAAGTGTGTTGTTTACACATCAGCCCAAAGTCACATACTAAACAGTAAAGCCTATTCATAGAGCTTACACGAGAATATAGTCAGAGAAGAGTCTGATACGATATAGCACAAGTTACGCCATCTATTGTAAATCCCTCAAAAACTAATTCACACACCTTATACATTAATTCATTTTTTTATTAATTTAGCATGTATCATAAAAAGAGTGTGGGGGTCTGCAGACACCCCACGTTACCAACTTTTGTTTCAAAAAGCCACGTTACTACTGCAGAGTTAAAACTTGAGAACATATCGAAATTCTCAAATATTAAAAAATTACAAATTCTAAATTTCTACGCATTTTTGCTGAAGAGTGTTTCACGATAAGGCTGAATAAATAATAAGATACAATTTGCAACACAGTATGGCGTGTCCCTTACAGTAATATGAGAAAATATTATTATTTTGTTACAGCACCACTAGCTTCATTTTCTAAAAAATGAAAAATACTGGACATTAATTGTTCATGTTACTCAAAACGAAACATTTTATGTTTATCACGTTTAATTTTTTATAGGTCACGTACATCTTTATTGTTAACATGCAACCCTACAGGTTTGTTAAGTGAACTTGTACCTACCTGTATGTTAGGAAATTTAACATCCTTAGCAACGGGTTTTAAGATCCATTGCAAGTAAATAAATAACCATCGATTCATCGCAAGTCAAATTTTTATTAAGAAAAAAACATGGCGATGTTCAAAACAAACCAGATTCAAACAATTCAGAATAAAAGTAACTCGTATTAGTATTGGGGATAATTATTGCTCATTGTAATATTAACAGTACAATTTTTTTTTAAAAAATGGTACAAATTAATCTCATTTTGCGGGCATTCCACCAAAGAAACTCTTCTCTGGTAATCATATTTACTGACGGTCTGAAGTGTCGTTACTGAAAGTCGACGCGCCAACTTCCTCACCGAACGTTATTTCTTCGGATCGCATTTCTTCGTATTACCTTTCTTTAGGTTCAGGAGAATTATTTGGATCCATCTTTTCTCGAACCACGGAATACGAATATTTTTTAAACAGTTATATAGCAAACAACACCTCACAATAACGCGCCACAACAACAGAATTCATATGGTTACTATCGCAGTAATGTAAATTTTATGGTGACTGATAAAATGTTAAACATACCACGAAATGTTACAGTGTTATTACTGCCTCGTCCAAATTAAAAATCTCGGCTCCGCTACTCTCCGCCTCGAGTAACTTTTGGCCTCTGCAGTAATAACACTCATAACATTTCTAAGTATGTTAATAGCTATAGGAAATTGTGCTCTCAAGTAATGAACGTCGTATTATTAATTTTCCTTCCTAACTCGTGTTATCGTTTAGTAAGCATATCAAAACCGACAATACATATTTTAACAGTAATGGGGCTACAAAAGTAATGTTTCATTCTGAGATTGCCTCTAATTACCAAAGACATTTCAAAACCCTTTGTACTCCTCGAGGTCATCTTATAAATTAAAGATTTAATCATTTAATGATACAATTTATTGTTCTGCTTGATATTTAATTTGCCTCCCATCAACTGGTCAATTACAGTCTCCATTGGTTTCGGTTCTAACTACTTGCAAAACAGAAACGTATTCCTGAATGTAGTACAACAAATTGAAAATGTCATTTTGTTCAGATAACAAAAAAATTTTAACAATTTCTCCGCGATACTTTTTGATTTGCATGTTTCGATTTTTATATAAAAAATAATAACGCTGTATTTATCGCAGAAGTATTGCGACCAACATTTCTAGCTCAAAATAATGGCGTTCCTATTAGTAAGTATGGCACGTGCCATGGTCGCGATGCATTGTTGCCATACAATCAGTTAGAAAAATTTAATATTGTACCTCGACAATGGACATGAGCATGGACGATGGATCATGGACAACAATATCCGAAAATATTTTCAAACTTGAAGAAATCATGTCATAAAATCTACTTTCTTGAGTAGAATGACCCTATTATACTATATGTCCGTGAATACACATCAGAACTTTTACAATGAATTCAATGCAAGAAATGTGCGTAAAAACCTAGTAGTTTTGATGAATAAGGTAAATGAACATTGGAACAGTCAACACTAAGTTTTTTCGTTGTTTCTCAAATCGTGAGTTTCTACTTCTTTCTTTATTATTGATGCGTAGTAGAAGAATCTTTCGAATGGTAATTGAAGTGTATGGGAGAAATTGTCATGTTATAATATTAGATAGCTATTAGCAATATCGCGAGAAAGTACGTGTTGTTGTAGCACCACTAGTTAACATTCCATTCACGAGTCACGACAGTCTCTAAATACGAAAGGTTATTGTTATTGTTAAATTCATTGTACTGAGTATTCCAAGAAAAGCTTGATTAACATTGATGCATAGAGCTAAATTTTGCATATAAAAATTATCTGTTATCTACATCTGTACTTCATTTCGTTGAAGCAAATGAAATGTTTTAGCAAAACGACGGAATTGTGACAGTTATAATTTATTCTTTTTCGCAAATTATTGTTTTACTTCTCATTAAGTTATGATAATTTCATTGTAATGTAGTAATGTATGGAAGCAAATTATTTAAGAAAATTCTTTTGAATATTAAAAACTGAGGATATCATGGGAATCCCAGGCCTTGTTCTGTCGGCTTACTCATTTGGTTGTATCGATTCCTTTCCACGCATGTGCAGCAACATGATTAGTGGGAGTAATCGATAGTTCCCGACCTCTGCAGTGAGTCCCACATTTTCGTTGGTCAAGACCACTCTGCGGTCGTGTAATCTATACGAACTGAGCAGTGGATTTCAAAACCCGCACTTCATCTATCGGTTGTGGGCATTGCTAGTTCTTGACGTGATAGCTTTGCGTCAATTTGAGGTTATAAAACAGCGTGGACATCAAGACGCTATTTTATTGCTTCAGTGCTAAACAGCACACAATCACTATTGTAGGTAAGCTGTGAATTGTAATAATAATCTGTAAGTCTGGAGAACATACAGTATCAGTTTAAGATTTCCTCCTTCCCCAAATGGAATAATAGCTCTACAGCATACCTAAGATTTTAATACAATTCTCCTTGGTATTTAAAAATCAGTGTTTTGTTGGTTGGTGATTATTGCGCTGTCGTGCCGTTCATCCGATTGCGATAAAACTTTCTCATCTTATTGCTTGCTCTTGTGGGAAGGATATACGTATAGTACATTCATTGTAACTCCCGTAGATGGCGCTGCATCACAAGATGACGTTTCATTTAATTGGAATTCCCAATACATCTGAACTTCATTGTTGCTGAGCGTCTCCGCGTGAGGTGAGACGAGGCAGAGAAAGACAGGAGGAGCGGACGGCGCAAGAATGAGAGAGAAGAGGGAAAAGAGAGGAGAGAGAGAATGAGAGAGGAAAAGAAAGAGGAGAGAGAAAGAGAGGGGGGAAAGAGAGGAAAAGGGAGAGAGAGGGAGAAAGAGAGAGGGAAAGGGAGAAAAAGAGAGGGAAATGGAGAAAAAGAGAGGGGAAGGGAGAAAGAGCGAGGGAAAGGGGAAAAAGAGAGGGAAAAGAGAAAGGGAAAAGAGGGAGACAGAAAGTGGGGAAATTAGTTAACTTTTAAATACGAAAAAGCACAAGACAACTCTTTCACATTTCAGACGCTATTTTCTCGCTATTATTTCTTCTGCGGCAGCAACGCGCCGGGTATCAGGGAGTTCTTGATGAAAAAACTGCGTGTACTTAAAATATCTAGCGAAAAACAAGAAAGAAAACATTATTGTCAAACTTCCTTAACCATAGGTCAACCGCTTAATACTCAGCTCTCACTAACTTGCAAGAGGCAAAATAAAGAGAATCATGCATTTTATTTGATTAGATTTAACGCTGAAATTTGTCACTATTGATTATCACAGTAGCTACAAAGGCGAATATACTAGAAGTGTTCTGAAATTGAAGTATTTTGAACGATCTCTTTTTCATCACACGCAACCGAGAGGAAAAATTTATCTCAAAGGGTTTTAATAATTTTCTTTGTTTTCCCCACTAAATTTTATCCCTGTACGTTATTAAAACACGTTATTTATCTTTCAAGTCATTTATTGTTACTGAAATGGACAGTGCAAGTAGCTCTATGTATAACTCACTTTTACTTATCTTGATATTTTTATATTGTAATCAGCGTAAATACAATATTATTTTTCGAGTAAGTATAATGTTATATTTAACTTTTAAATCATAATGAAAGGTCCTTCTTTGGATTCCAGATTCATCAAAAATTAAAACGTCGATTGGGCGCGTCCGTGAGTAAGCGGCTTAAGTAGACGGGAAGAAAGATTCTGCGACCTCCTCCGGCAGATGACGCAATAGCTGACCAACATACAGAAGGCCCCGATCCTGCAAGAACAAGTGGAAAGCAGGATGTCGGGCAGCGCTGGAACAAGAGCGTAAGACCCAGAACGCCCTAAGTCTGCAGGATTAGGAGGTGGGGTACACGATTCAGGAGCCCCTGCACCTGCCAGAAAAGGAGGTGGAAAGCAGGATGCAGGATGGCATGCAGTGGACGGATCAAGCGATGGAGCGCAGGGTCCAGGAGCCTCTACGCTTGAAGGATCAACAGGTGGAGCACAAGGTTCAGGAGGCCCTGCTCCTCCAAGAAAAGGTTGAGGAAAGCAGAATGCAGGATGGCATGCAGGTGCTGGAAGAAGGGGCGGAGCGCAAGGTTCAGGAGGCTTTGAGCCTGCAGCAACAGGAGGTGGAGTGCAGGATGCAGGAAGCCCTGCCTCTCAAGCAACAAGACGTGGAAATCAGGATGCAGGACGCCGTGAAAGAGCAGCAGGAAGAGGAACGGGGGGCCCAGAAGCCACTAAGCCTAGAGGCTGAGACAGCACTGCAGGACGCCGTTCGTCAGACGGAGCGGAAGCTGCAGGAGAACGACGCCATCCGCGCTCTGCAGCAGCGACTTCGAGACATGCAGGACAGACTGACGGCCGTGGAAGACGGAAAAACGGCGTCGGAAGGTTCTGGAGGGAAAGGGCGCTTGCGGCGTCTGGAAGCCCTTGTGAAGAAGGTACAGTCCGCTCTACAAAAATGCAACACGAATTGTTTTGCCCCGCGCGGAGACACCTGCGCGTGGAGGCATCTACTATTCCATCTCCGCCGCTAGCGCCATCAGGGCGAGCGAAATTCGAAAGGTAGCAACGGCGTGTCGGGGCGAGGTCTCGCCTTCAGGAGATACCGGTGTCTCCTCCTCCAAACCAACTGCTGCCCCCCGGGGCACAGCTGCTGACAAAGAAAAGCGAGAGAGAATGCGAGCGGGTCTGCGAGTGTTGCAAGTAAGGAGGAAGATGGAGAAGGCCCAACTGTCTCCCTGTCCGCTGGGAGAGCAATTGGGGAGGGCGGTGGACAAGGGACGGTTAAGTGACGTACAACGTCTCGTCGACTCCGGTGCCGACATCAACTACATTGACGGGCGAGGTCGTCCCATTCTCCATCGTGCGGTGTTCTGGACTGTGAACGCGGATGTGGTGTCGCTCCTTCTGCAACGAGGCGCCGACGCGAACATTGTCGACATTCACGGCAGGTCCGCGTTGCACTGGTCTGGGCAGAGGGTCTACAACAGACAGCTCGCCGTTCTTCTGATCGGAGAGGGGGCTGACGTCAACGCCAGGAATAAGGAAGGAGAGACTCCTTTGTACTGGGCGGCCTACTTTGGCAATGACGCAGCTTTCAGGGCGCTTCTTGCAGCTGGTGCCAGGACGGACCTGAAGCCCTGGAGCGGAGACTGGAAGAACAAGACGCCATTCGAAGTCGCCTGGCCTCCCGATGAACGTGATTTTCTTCGTGAGACATCTAGCGAAACGTATCTTCCGAATATTCATTCGCCACGTGAGAACTCATATTCGAGTTAAATATGCTGTCGCATGTGAATATTTCTTAAAGAAGAGACGGTGTGATTGATTGATGTATCAGGGTGCGTCAACTGCCAAGGCCAGTAGTCCCGTAAGTGTGGTGCATGATTTTTGCGGGAGGTGGCAGTGGTCTTACCCCGATTGTAATTGTAATATAATACGTATACAAGTATGTATACATTTTAAAAGTTTCTTAATTTTCTTTCTCTTTCTCAATACGCATTTTCGGTCTCAGATTGTATCGTAAGGTACTACGTCAACAAACTAAATTAGAGGATACTGGGTGCACTGGATCGTACCCCTACAGCTACTTACGCAAAACAGGCTGCGTAGCCCGCTAAATGGCACCTATCGTCATTGGATCTGCTGCTGAGTGACGGACAACTCGTCTCTCTTTCTCGTGTTGGGTGGCGGACGTCCATATCATATCCTGCGTGCCTTGTCACAGAAAACTTTATATCGTTATTTTAAGTACTTTTACTCACAAATGAAATAATGTGTAAAAATTGCCGGTAGCGTAAATACTAATGACATAGATATCAAGAATACTAAATCTGAGTAATGTTTTAAAAACTAAACAATACTGCAAAATGACGTTTGCCATATTGGCTACAGTGCATGCAGACCTAACTGTAAAAGAAATTCAAAGAAATTTTCACAAAAATGTACAGGGCAATAATTAAAGTACTGTTTGGGGGAAACAATTATTAGACTAAAAACTACCTTCAATACGGTATTGTCGTTGTAGAAAGACGTCGATTTTGCAGTTTTCCAAAATCTAGAGTTAGCAGTGAAATCAGACATATGACATCTTTATAAGTGTCTTTCGGTCTATTCTTACAAGAAATTTAAAGAAAACTAGTGGTGCTACAACAGCACTTACTTTCCCGTATTAGAGGAAACAGCTAAGTAGTACTGTAATATTGCACTTTATGCGCTACTAACATCTTCGCTTGGAACTCACTATTTCCATTGCAGTGTTGTCAGAACTATGTGAATTCTACAACTTCACAAAAATAGAATGCAAACGTTTTGTAACCCTGTATTGGAAAAAGAAGCCTGATACCCTGGAAATATAGAAATGCCTTCCATTGGGCCATGATTAGGGAAGAGTATTTTAAAACCATGCAACAAATTCTCTACTCACTACAAATGGTACAGCATTTGGTGCAAAACTAAATATTTGCCTGCAAATATCAACATAAATTAGACAATTATAACTCCTTTTCATACAGCTCCATTAGGTCACAACAATGACACTAATTCACAGATATTCGCGAGCGCAAAGTGAATTCCATTGTTGCAGAACCTGCATTGTCGCTATTCTGAGAGCTATTAATTCTTTTTACTTATTTCAAATATTTCAAAATAAAAAATTTCTAAAATATTAATGAGTAAGTCTATAACAAAGTTCGAATGTAAGAAACGAAGAAAGAAATAATATACAAAATTGCACATTCTAATTTACGACGCATCCAGCTGTCCGAAGCGCAGTAAATTTACAGCGGCCTACTACGTTTGTCACAAAATTAAAGAAAAACTACTCGTATTTTGAAAAAATTAAGCATGACCGTATTTATTTTATTTATTTATTGTCAAAAAACAGAAACAGAATGGCACAGACTTTCCCGTATTAGTTTTCTATTTTCCTGGGTCTTCGCTAGCTATTCGGAATTGCCACATACTCTTTCTTGCCAGCTACCATCTATCATCGCCAAAAGTACATTTTTTTGTCATTTTCTTAATTTTTCGGTTTCCTATTGGTAGAACAGAAACATTAATTTTAGAATATTAAAGAACACAAAAACCTAGCCGTAAATGGCAATTTTCTTTTAAAAATTATGTGCCGTTTAAGAGAAAATGGCGTTTTAGCACTACTAAAAATGCGAAATTTGAAGCTCATTTTCACAGAAAATTTTTGAGTTTTCAAAATACTTTATTTGAAGTTATTTGAAGCACTTACACTCACAAATATAATCATCATTACAAATTGCGGATAATGTGCATATTAAAGATGTGAGAGATCTTTCAAAAAATTTACATTTATATAAGTTTTGAAAATAACAAAAAAAACTCAAAATAAACTTCACGCTATACTAATAAGTGTAATTAGCACTATCCGTTACAAAAGTTTCAAGAAAAAAATTGCAGCCATAAACGAGAAAATGACGTTTGAGCATTTCTGAAAATGCCGAAATTTGAGCTACTTTTCACAGAAAACGGTAGTGTTTTCGAGAAACTTTACTTGACATTATTTAAAAGCATATATACTCGTAAATACAATAATGTAAAAAAATCGCCGATAATGTAAATATTAACGACGTGAGAGACAAGTAAAAAAATTTACATTTTGGTAATTTTTGAAAAAACCAACCGATAGACCAAAATGGCTTTTATGTCATTGATAGAGTACATTTACCACTATCCCTACCAAAAGTTTAAAGAAAAAATTTGGAGCCGTTTTTGAGAAAATTTTGTTTTTGTAATTTTTAAAATTGCACATATTGCACGAAAACTACCAAAATTGTGAAAAACATTTACATGACCTTTATTAAAGAACTCTATATGCAGAACAAATTTTATTTGAAGAAAAAATCTCTATCTTCAATTTTGTAGTTGGAGAAAGACGCCGAAAAAAATTCAAACTTTCACCATTTTCGAAAATTCAGAGCTGTACGTGAAAATCGGACCTATGCCATGTTAAAAAGTGTATTTTCCTTTATTCATACAAGAAATTTAAAGAAAAAATTTGGAGCCGTTTTTGAGAAAATGTTGAAAATCCCCGGGGGGCTTCATATAAAGTACCCCCAAATTTTAAAGAATCTTTTTCAAAATCACAAAGCTTCGACTAGAATCAGATCGACGGGGGAATATCAATTTTGAAGAAAATCGACCGAACGGTTTAGGCGCTAGCGTTGACCACAGACGGACAGACGGACAGACGGACGGAATGCCGTCAATCGATTTTTAAGTATAAAGAAGCAACAAATCATGGATTTTGACCACACCACGAGATAGAGGATTTTTTTTCTTAATTTAGCAACTGGTTTTATCCACTTATTCGTTTTCACGGCCCGGCAATTAATTTTTTTCCGCCGAAAATTGGCCATTTTTTCGCGCAGCATTACATAACTTTCCCTATCTACGTATATCACTCCGTGTATACGTACGTATACGGGAAAGTAAAATTGTTGAACAGTTTTTGGGAAAATTCTGAAAATGTTCCAGGATTGTATGAATAGAATTCAAAATTTAAAGATATATTTTGAAAATCGCCAAACTTTGAGACGGGCCAAAATCAACCACAGAGTATTTATTTTCGAAAAGTTCCTGCAAATTATTTAGGCGCTACTGATGTTCATAAACGGACAAATGAATAGGTAGACGGACGCTTCTCCCATAAATAAATTTTTTGGTACCATGGACCCACAAATCATGAATTCTGATCATAGAATGTGTAAGAGAAAGTAATACACTACATGTTGGAACTAGATTATCCCCTTTTTTCGTATGAGGACCCTGAAAAAAGCTTTCTGCAGTGTTATAATTTAAATGTAAAAGTTCTTCTCCCGAAAAACAGGAATATTTAGAAATTCTCGACACCGGAACTTGGATGTGATTTTCGTCTGTCCTATTGATCTGTCTGTTCAAGTAATGTTGCAAATGTCAATCAACTGTTACAAACATGTTACAAAAAATTAAACAATAATAAATTTATTGTTCTAGAAAAAACTATAAGACATTACAGCCTGTTTCATTAAAAAACTACAATATGTGGTGTACTGGAGTTTGTTTGGGTTCCTAATACAATTCCTTAGGAAGCACTCCTTTAAACATTATTGCTGCACTCTCACCCTCATGGGCTGACCTGTCTTTTTTTCAAAACAAGTAAAATCAATGTTCTTTTCTATACGCTTCAAGAAGGTCTGCTTGCTCTTAAACTTTAATGTTTCATCACCTGCAATCTCCGAAAAACATGATTCGTAAAGATATACTAAGGCTTACATAAAAAATAATTCAGGGTACTTCACTTAAAACACTACAAAACAAATTGATCACTGTACGTATATATCTTATGCGGCTGCAGAGGGCAAATGGCCAAGCTAGAATAAATAAAAAACATTGTAGGGGCTAGCAATTTTTAAGGCGCACATGCGTGCCCACCAAACGGTTTCTGTTACAGAACAATCGGCGTTGTGGCGGCGATGCGAAACTAGCGGCGGTTAGCGTAACGAACTGCTATACCCAAGATCGCGGGTTCAAACCCGATCGAAGCGGTGGATTTTAAAGGGCGGAAAAAAATCTGTCGTACGCCTTTTGTAAATAATAAACAATTTATATGTTTCTGAAGTGTTTCTATGCTTCCATAATGTAAAGTTTTCCCTAGAAATCAATTTTTCAAACCAACTTTTGAGTGCGTATTGCGGCTCAACCATTCGGAATATTCACGTAGTTCATTAGACAAAACACGCTTAGAATTGTCTTAAGAGCTTATTTTCGAAGTTTCGACGTTTCCTCCCCGGACACCCTATATTAGGCCCTCGCTCGCTTTCGGCAGCACTTTTTGTAGGTCGGCCTCGGAATGTTTGCGACGAGTGCATGGCGCTTTCCTTGGGGAGTCGCCTCCGGCACGGTGTGGTGTCATGGCGGCTCGCTACACCACAGTGGGTCCTATGATTGAGCGCTGTCCTCCTGTGTCCGGGCTGGGTGCACGAGAAAGCGACGACCGAGGCGGGGCGGCGGCGGCGGCGGCGGCTGTCATCACGCACACCCCCACGGGCGGCAGTGATCGAGCCGAAATAGCGTGGGACGTGCCAAGCCTCCCGTTGGCCGCAGATCGTGGGGCTATGACGGCCCCCAGCCAATCAGGAATGAGGCCATCACGCCGCTACAACCCTAAGCACTCAGTGGATTGATTGATTGGTTGATTGATTCGTGTTTCCGGGCGCGTCAACTGCTTAGGTCAATAGTCCCGTAAGTGTAGTGTGTGTATTTTCTCGGGAGGCGGCGAAGATCTTTTCCACGCTGGATGGCGAGATCTGGCGTCAACCTACTGTAGACTAGCGGGGGTTTTCCCCTCAACTAGGTATCTCCCACCAGCGGGGCACCGCCCCAGCCGGGACAAGCTGTAAGCTCCCGACCGGTCTCCCGGCATGTGTGGTAGTGTAGTGTATGTTAGTGTAAGTGTGTGTGTAAGAGGAGAGGATAGGACAAGGAAGAGGAAGCAAAGATCGCGCGCGGTCCGTGGCCCGTTTGTTAGAGCACTGCTTCGGCATTCGCCTGGTGTTGATCAGAGAAACCACGGAAAACTACCAATCAGAGCAGCTGGCCGCTAGAATTCTCCTCCAGACAGCGACTGTCGAAGCTAGTGTCGAAAATCCTTCCGCCGTCGGGACTCGAACCTAGGACCTCCCGGTCAGAGGGACTGCCGTGACGTCAGGTACTCAGTGGATGATCGGGTTCTCATCAGCTCCTTTTGCTCGCTGAGATGCGCTAAGACTGGCCAACAACGAAGGAAGCTGACAAGGGAAGTAACAGATCCTTCATGTCGAAACTTCCCTCGAAATTTTTATGACAAACGCAATGCACTCTCTGTATCCCATATCCAAAATATTAGCTGCCAGTTTCCACTGCAAGGCTCCAAAATTGAAGCTAAAATCTTACCTAGCAATGGAGTGTTGCGGCGCCGTTAGACATCCCTACTAGCGTCGAGCGGCCGGCCGAACAGGCGGACCACAGAGCCAGCGGGCGGGCTGGCGAAAGCCAGGAGCAGTCTCTCGTCGCAAGTTAGTGCGGCACGAATTAAAAGCAGAAATAACTGGTTTCCACCGTTAATATAAATGCTTTTGGCACCACGAATAAAAACTGTATTGTCACATTCTTCTTCATATCGGTTTTTCATAGTTTCAAGGCAATATTTAACGGGCACTACAAATTCAGGAGGCCGTTCTTTTATGTACCTTGTAGCAAACCTACTTTATTATATTTCGGAAACGAGATGAAAATTGATAATGGATGAAGGATTGCAATTGAAGAATTGTGTCTATCGGGAACTTTGGCGTTTATACTCTTGTGAGATACAATTTTTTTCTGATAAACGGCGATACATAGCTTTCCACTGTCGGAAGAAGAACTTATCAAGTGGATGGATTTTTCCTGCGGTTCTGGGAGGAATCTGGAGCAATTCAGTGGTCTTGCCTGGTGGAATTTCTTCAATACAAGTTTTATCACTGTACGTGGTCCACGAATTGTAAAGCAGAGCAAAATTTTCACTTACAAATGGAAAGAACTCTTCTTTAAATCACTGATTCAACTGTTTCTTTCGCATTTTTCCTGATTTTGTAGCAGTAACAATTATGTTTTCGGCTTGAAACATTCTTATGGAGAAAACAGGAGAAAAATCCTTTTGGTTCCTGCACCACGATAAATAATTTAGGCCATCCATACTTATTGCTGGCATTATAGCGTATAAGTATGATAAAGCACTAACGGATTGAGCAACTGTGTTTTTCACCAACATACGTCAAAGTCCGTTTTAATCGCATTTCGCGTTCAAATCCACTTTGGTCTGTATTGTATACAGACGACGGCGAGTAATGTGAAAATCTCTTTGGCGTTTTCGAGAAATTCCTCTGCGACCACATCCTTTTCTGTTTCGTCGTGAACATGAGTGCGTGATACAAATTTTATTTTCCTGCACTTCATTTTGTGCGCTTTTTTTAAAAAAGATTGATCCAGGCGTGAAAGGCGGAAAAAATTCGTATTTTTGCTGCCAGTTTCTTGTGAAATTTCCAGGATCCACTGTCGCAGATCTTCATCATTCACATTTTCATTTGTTCTTCTTGCAAGTTCAAATCGAGACCAAAGTTTCTCATCCATAATCTTTTTGTTCTCTAGGATTTGCTGTCATGTTTTCCACTTGCTTTCTCCACAAATATAGTTGTCTCTGACGCCATGCGGCGAAAATTTCTACGGACGGAAAATTTATTCTACTATTGAATATAGCCTCTTACCGCCCTCATTCAGCCAAAATTCCAGTTTTCTTCTTGTAGCTAATGCTAACATCCTCATTTGTATTTTTCACAGGGCTTGGAAGATAAACTGACCGGAAGATTTGCAAGGTGACACATTTAGAATCACTAGTTTCCGAGTATTCACTGTCGCATTCTAATAAATACTTGCCCTTATCATCACCCGTGGTAGAAGTATGCTTATCGCAGTCTGTATCACTATCACTATCACTTGATTCACAATCACTTCCTTCGCATACATCGAGAGTTGATTCTTCATAACGCTCCACATCAATGCTATTATTTTCAATCAATTCAATAATGCATTGACCCATTTCTCGTTCTTTTTCATTTACATTACCCGTCGGAGATTCACCTTTGTTACGAAAGAAACTCAAGGTGAATTCGACTATGTTAACGGGATTTACCACAACTTGCTCTGTGGCCATTGCAGATGTTCTCTCTTCTGTAACAGCGAAAGATGAACTGGGTGCGAAACTACGCAGCCCTTGTTTATTGCAGGGCCGCTGAAAGGCCGGCCGACTCATCCGTGACCTTGGGGTCCCTCGCGCCAGCTCGCCCGCAGTAAGGGCTACCCAAACGGACCGGTTGAGGCCTCTACCTTTTTCCTACTACTTATATGTATTTTTCAAAGCCTTATTTGGAGGCCTTGCAGTGGAAACTGGCCGCTATGTTTTTGCAAACGTGTTTCTGGTATCAATAAGCGTGTGTCATTAAAATTTCGAAGTGTGTTTCGACATGAAGGATCTGTTACTTCCCTTGTGAGAGAGTAGATGCCACCAATGGCATATTATTTGTAACGCCAAATTAACTGTTTTTGTGACCATTTCAATTAGAGTGGTAATCCGCAAGAAATAAAGATCAAAATTGTAAGATTTTTTGTAAAAGAAACATTCATTCACATTCTCATCATCATCATCATCATCATCATATTAATTTTAATTAAATGTGTTGTGAAAATAACTCTGTGTGTTTTATTGAACATGAAATCAAATATCCAATGACAACCCGGCTCGTTACATTTAGCATACTACGCATATTCTGAAAGAGCCGCTTTTATTAGGGCTATCTAAAACATATTTACTTGTGATCAGTAAGCATTATTTATTATTGAATAAAAATGTTTATACAAATAATCGAATTAAAACACAGAAATGAAACAAAATTGGGTAAATTTCACTCGGTTTTGCCAGTATTACAGCACCAAATAGCATCATTTGCATGGAAAGAATACATTTCAATAAATAAAACAATCTAAATTATACGCTAAGTTTTCATTCTTGAGAAAAAAGAAAATCACCTAGCTAGTCTCGAAAAAAAAACGTGTCTCGCTTCACGCGCGCTTAACATCTAAAACGATTGGATTTTACGTGTCAATGCAAGTATCAAGATTTTTACCATTTTTTTTCTTTCTTACTTCAAAAAACATCACGGTCCATCCACTTACGCACGTCTTGGTACGATTTTGGTTCACGATCAGCATGCAGTCTGGCACACAATCGGCATAGATTTCTTTGAGTATTTATCTGAACCTCGTAGTACTGCTTCCACCAGAAGTACTGGGCGTACTCGTGCGGGTGGTGCAAGAGGTACTGCAAGTAAATTGCGAGTCGCACGGGGCTCTTGAATTTCGCGCCGTCGATGTAGGAGTGGGGAGGCAGAATCGAGCTGTAGTTGGCGCCTCCAAAGACCACAGGAATCGTGTTCACTTGGAGAACCCTGAAGACGTGGCTGGCGGCGAAGTGGCTACGCATCAAAGAACATGGAAGCATTAACTTGTTGACTGACGAGCAACAATGAGTGTTCTGTAATTTGGGGCCTAATATAAAAAACAACAACAAAGCTGTAATTTTATTTGGTCGTGGAGACAATTAGATCAATCGTTTTGAATGTGGTTAGATTTCAAGCGGACATTATTAATATTTTTGTGTCATTCATATATGAATGTTGCTTGCATCTAGGGAAAATATTTGTACATTTTTGTGCACTGTACCGCATCATTCTTATACAAATGACTGGCCTTGATACTTACACGTCACAACGTTACAACGAAAAAAAAGGTATACGGGAAAACGTCTATCAGTCTGTCCGTCCGTCAGTCTGTCTATAGTGAAGAACGCAATGCTGTCCGTCAAAACCGCATGCTGATTTTCAAAAAACTGATATTCCCCGATCAAACACGAATATTTTAACAACATAAAATCATTCTCAATTTTGTAAATTCGTTCGTTCATGATTTTTAGAAGAATCATCATTGCAATAAGTGTGTTTTGAGACTAATGACGCCCACACCGGTTAAAGTTTTCCATGCAGTAGTCCTTATTTGACAGAGAAAATGATGAAATGGTTTAAGATAAACAAACTACATTTTCTCGCCCGTAGAGAAAAGTCTATTGCGTTAATTTCTGCTTAAATAATATTAAAAATATTCCAATAATTTGTCAAAGGAGGTGATTACATGATATTTATAGGGATAAACGTAAATGAAATGAATACGAAGAATATTTCAAAGACCAATATTCACTGCAGCAAAGATTTTAAGGTTTGATTGACTTCATAATTTAAAGAAAACAGAAAAATTTATTGGAATTAAACAGTACTAAACAAGTAAATCCGATAATAATTGTATTCACCTATGGCACAAAAGGCAAACTTTTTATTCTATTATTATTATTATTATTATTTACTGTCATTTTAAAATTTCATCACTAATATGATTAAATTACTATTTACAATGAACAGTTGGTTGCTCAGGTTTCGTTGAGCTGATTCTGAGATGGCTTGTTCTGGTGTAACTGGAAATTGAACATTTATGATCCTCGAGATTGAGTAAGCTGTTAAGTGTCAGAGGTCTGTACTCTCTTTGATATAAATCATACAAATCAATACTGAACAATGATATATTAGACTATTTTTGATACAGAGAGGACTTAGCTTTGAATCAAAAACACCGTTTCGAAATTACAACGCAACATCTGTTTGAAGGGTGGCACGTTAATTGATTTAGTCAAGACAGTCTCCAACTACGAAAAGTTATTATTACTATTAAATTCTTTATATTGAGTGGGCAAAGAAAAATGTGATTAACGCTGGTACATAATCCTCTAAGCGTATTACATTTAAATTATCTCTGACTAAATTTTGTATTTAAAAAAAATATCACTTTTAACTTTGATTCCTTTTAATACTCTAATGAGACTATCTTAATTAATTAACAGTATTCAGGTTATGACCTACCAACGACGTATCAACAAGCCCGCACTTTTTGAAAGAATAGACTGTGGAAATATATATTAGCAAATGTCAGGAATCCTAGGACTTTTTCTCTCGGCTGATGTCCTTGGTAGAATCGATTCTTTTCCACGCGTGTGCAGTAACGGGGGTGCGAGTGAGTGGTGCTGCAATCGATTGTTTCCGACGTGTATGTGGAGTTGCGCATTTTCCGTCGTCAAGGTACCATTGCACTGTCGGATTTGTGTTCTACCGAAGCAGTGGATGTGTAACCGGCATTTCCTTTGCCAGTGGTCGCGCTGATATTCCTAGTTCTTGACGTGGGAACGTCGCATCAACTTAAGGCCATAACCCTCCGCGAATGTAAGTTATTTTATGGTTTACTAGTTCGTTCCTGTGTTCATTATACATCCTAGATAGAGATGTGCAAATTATTAGATTAAAGACGTAGAGTTTGAATTTATGAATTTATTTTCATACATAGAAATTATTGTTTATATTTAGTGAACATTCCTTTTTATTTATCAGCATTCCGAACCTCCCTGGCATCTTTCTTATCAATGCCATACACTTCATTTTGATGTCTGGAACGTTTTGCCATATTTCCTTCAATTTTACTACCAGACCTTCAGGTGTTATCTTATTTTTTTTATCTTCTATTTAACTATTGCCCAAATACTTTAAATTGGGTTCATATCTGGACTGTTAGCAGGCCATTGCAGCATAGATTCTTCAATTATTCAGTGGCGGTAACTGAGACACTTTTCACACTGTGTAGTAAACAAATTAAATAAGTGTTTGTACCAACATCAGTTGTACATGAAACACAAACAAGTAGCCAATGTCACTACGTATAGTTTTGAAAACCATAAGAGTGCTCCCAGTTTTATTTACAATTTCTATGTCAATTTAAACTTGAATTTACAGAAACAAATATTCAGTCCAATAATTTGCACACCTCTGCACATAATTATTATTATTATTATTATTATTATTATTATTATTATTATTATTATTATTATCTCGGTACTAAACATACAACCATCACGATTTTGGAAATGATTGTGGCATGGTAGTGTGTTTAGTGCAATTCGCACCATGTGAACCATACATTTCATATTCTCTCTGAAAAAAAGATCAAGAGTTTGCGATATTGTTAACCCGTCCCTTTTTCAAGAAATGACAGCAAGTATATGAAAATGTCAAGTAAAAATAAACTAGTGATGCTAAAACAGCTCGTACTTTCTCGCGATATTGCTCATTTCTATGTAATATTGTAATATAACAAATTCTCTCATACACTTCAATTACCATTTGAAAAATTCTTAAACGAAAGGTGAAAAGTACATATATATTTTTTAATTCAAAAAGTAAACGAAAATAAGCTATATGCCATTAAATTCGGTGTATCCACGTTCTACATAAATCTACCAATGTTGCGCGACGCGTATTTTAGCCGTAAATAAAATAATTAGTTTATATTAACACGAACAAGCTGTGGCCGTTATTATCGTCTTATCAGTAAAATGCAAGGAAAAAACGGCGCATTTTCGACAGAAAAACAGGGCCCTGCTAACGAAAAAGTGGATGAAACCAGTTGCTAAATTTAGAAAAAATCCTCTAACTTGTGGCGTAGCGAGAATCCATGTTTCATGGGCCTTTGATACCGAAAAATCGATTGACGGCAAAATGTCAATCTGCCTGTTCGTCCGTCTGAGAACAACGTTAGCGGCTAAACTGTTCTGCCGATTTGCTCTAAAAGTGATATTCCCCAATCGATCCGGCTGATGTCGCGGCTCCTTGAATTTGAAACCGATATTTTAATTCTAGATGGTACTTTACATGAAGCCCCTGGGACATTTTCCAAATTCTCAGAAAAGTGGTTCCATCGTTTTTGATTAAATTTTGTTGTTGGATAGTGTGAAGAACGTTTAAGAGAATGGAGCAGGTCTCAAGTTTGTTGAAAACTACGATTTATCGCAAATGGAATAAATTCAAAATTTTCTCGGAGTCTTCCATCTAAAATATTAAAGATAGAGATTTTATCCTTTATTAAAAGCTGTTCCTTAAAGATAGATTTTGAAATAAGGTCATGTACAATTTTTCGAAAATTTGAGTACTTTTCTCGTAATTTTGCGCGTAAGTACTGGCGTGTTTTACCACCGAAAGCTTTTTATTGCACACTGTTCTTGTAACTGAAATTTGTTGTCGTATCTAAGCCTTTTAACAAATTAAATGTTACAAAAATGGAGAGAGGAAGTGTTGCAGTATAACTAACTTTTACTTACATATTTTTATATTTTAAAGAACAATATTGTTTTGGGGGGTATAGAAGTCGTGGAAGTCGAATTAATTGCCACTCCCTCTTTGGTAATTCTCAAGAGAAATATCACGAGTGCTTTGGAAATTGTCGATAAATCCCCGACTTGCTAAGCGAGAAGCGGTAACAGAAATCGGATAGAAAAAGCGATAAACTATTTGAGATACACCGCCTTGATTGGGGCAGTTTTTATAGTTAAACACAATCGGTTTTAATTTCACGAGTGGAATAGTCAGATAAATCTCTTCGTCGCATCGTGAGTTGAGGATTTATCGACAATTTCCAAAGCACTCGTGGTATTACCTACGGCAAATACCCAGGTAACTCGGATAAATTCAGCTAGTAACGCAATAATGTCCGTTTTCTTCCAGAGGCAACGAAGACCAAAATGCCGAGACGCAATTGGGGTGGCCGCCGTGGAGGTGCAAATGGAGTGGACAGCACAGAAGGAACGACGAAAATCCACATCTCGCTGGCTAACGCTTACGACTGCGAGCCCACCTACACGTTCGTCCCAACCCCACCTACCCACGCCCGACCGCCCCCTCGACAGAAGACGACGTGGCACCCGCAGCAGCAGGAAACGGATCGCAAGGTCCAGCAGTCCCTACGCCCGCACGAAAAGGAGATGGAAAGCCGAATGCTACGGCTGGAGCGGGAGATGGAAAGCAGGACGCAGAAGGCCGTGAAACAGCAGCAGGAAGCGGAGCGCAGGGCCGAGACAGCGCTGCGGGACGCCGTTCGTCAGATGGAGCGGAAGCTGCAGGAGAAGGACGACGCCATCCGCGCTCTGCAGCAGCGACTTCAAGACGCGCAGGACAGACTGACGGCCGTGGAAGACGGAAACACGGACACGGAGGATTCCGGAGAGGACGGGCGTTTGCAGAGTTTGGAAGGCCGCATGCAGAAGGTAGAGGACGTCCTGCAACGAGTCACGGGAAAGTTCTTTCCCAGGGTGGAAGCTCTACTGCGACAACTGGAAGAGGAGCCTGTGCCTCCATCAGCTCCCTCCTCCAGCGCCGGCAAACAGTCTGAGACGGGTGGAGCCGCATCGGGTGGGCGAGGCGAGAACAGGCCTCCTCAACCACCCTATACCGTCTGCTTCTCCTCCTCCCTCTCCTCCTCCTCCTCCTCCAGCGCCGGCAAACAGTCTGAGACTGGTGGAGCCGCATCGGGTGGGCGAGGCGAGAACAGGCCTCCTCAACCACCCTATACCGTCTGCTTCTCCTCCTCCCTCTCCTCCTCCTCCTCCTCCAGCGCCGGCAAACAGTCTGAGACGGGTGGAGCCGCATCGGGTGGGCGAGGCGAGAACAGGCCTCCTCAACCACCCTATACCGTCTGCTTCTCCTCCTCCCTCTCCTCCTCCTCCTCCTCCAGCGCCGGCAAACAGTCTGAGACTGGTGGAGCCGCATCGGGTGGGCGAGGCGAGATCCGGCCTCCTCGACCACCCTATATCGTCTGCCCCTTATACTTCTCCTCCTTCTCTAGCGCCGGCAAACAGTTGAAGGCGGATGGAGCCGCATCGGGTGGGCAAGGCGAGAACCGGCCTCCTCGACCACCCTATACCGTCTGCTCCTCAGGTGTTTCCACATCCGGCCACCAGGGCGCAGCCGCCGACGAGGAAGCGGCGCGCGCGAGGCAGCGGGTGGAGCAGCGGGTGCGGGAGGTGGCGGCGAGGATGCAATCGGCGCCTCCCACCTCCCTGGGAGAGCAGTTGGGGAAGGCGGCGGAGAGGGGAAGCCTCTCTGACGTCCAACGTCTCGTCGACGCCGGCGCCGACGTCAACATCATCGACGCGGGGGGGTTCTCTCCGCTACACCGCGCGGTGTATCCTCGTCCCAACGCGACCGTGGTGTCGTTTCTTCTGCGGCGAGGCGCCGACCCCAACGCCGTCGACGTGCGCGGCAAATGCCCGCTGCAGCTGGCCGCGCTGTGCGACCGGGCGGGCTGGTGCGTCAACCTGCTGCTGGGCGGCGGGGCGGACGTGGACGCGAGGAATCTGCGCGGGGAGACGGCGCTGCACTGGGCGGCGAAGTACGGCATGAAGAACGCCGTGCGCGCGCTGGTCGCGGCCGGCGCCAGGACGGACCTCGTGCCCTGGGGCGGCGACTGGGAGCGCAAGACACCGTTTGACATCGCCGCGTCGCCCGACGTGCGCGGCCTTCTTTGCCAGGGATGAGCGAGAAGCTTATTTCCACTTGTCACGTGACAACTCTTTGAGTTTGAGTTAAACATGCAGTTAAAAAACCTTGCAGATAACAGTGGCGTAGCGTCAGGGCAAGCTAAGAGCCTGCTGAGCATCCCCGTATATAATATTAATAAAGAACCCTAAATACTGTATTGATAATCTGACAAGTGGTCCGTTGAGCGAAACACGTTTTGTATTAATTTTAAATTGATTTCCTATGATTGAATTCGGTGGGTTGTTGAAGCTGGCCTGTGATTGCTTGGAAGCTAAAATGCTTCTATCGTCTGCCGCGAGATTGCGAGGAGCAATGACGCATGCGCAGATGGCGAGGTTCTCCCCTCCCCTCTCTTCACCCCTGGCCCAGAGAAACCCGACTGCTTTACGCTAGCATCCACTGCGGAAAGAGCACGGTGGGAAAGAGGCTAATTTGAGCAAGTTACTCGTTTGTGCACGAGAGCGCAGCACACTTCAGACAGTCAGTAAATTATCTCTCTCTCACTCACTTAGGAGTCCCCGCTTGGTCATGGGCACAAACTGTAGAAATAGTGCCTGTCTACTATTTCTTAATTAATATCCAAGAAATTGAATTATTCCTTAAATAGATTACATGTTATTTCAGTCTGTAATCTATAAATTAACAAGTGGTCTCATTGCCATTCGCGTATAAGAATTAAAGCTGAGCCATTGTATAATTTGTTTTCAAGATATCCTGACGGCAGTCCTGACTGCTGTGAGGATTTTGTGGGACGCACCTACACCGTCCTAAGCAATTGAGATCGTGGAAGTAGTCCCAGTGTATCTGCCTTGTGTTGCATTCGCCTGTTATATGAAGTAGTTGACAGTGACATTTTGTGTGTTATTGCTGAGATCCCCAAACGTGCAAGTCACGCTACGCCACTGACAGATAAGGACGTAAAGCTTAATCAGCACATATTGAGATAATATTATAAATTAATTCTAGTTTGAATAAAATAAGTTTTTTGTATCATTCACCTGCACTGAGCGGCGAGTTAACGCCATGAAGAAGGCTTAATACATACTTATAGTGCTAGTATAATAAATGAGTACCAGTTTGAATAAAATCTTGTTTGTATATTATTCAGCTGCGCTGGGCAGTGAGACATGAAAGCTTAAGCAATACATATTGATCTAATATAATAAAGGACTTCTAGTGTGATAAAATCCTCTTTGTGTATGATGCACCTGCAAACGTTTGACGTAAATTTATGGAAGTAGGTTTCAAATAGTAGTCTACGTAACAAGGGCGCGCAACAGGTGATTCACTCACGAATTTGTCGTCCTCGCTACGCTACGCGGACGACAAGGAGACACGTCGCACCCGTGTTCCGTAAAGTAAAAAAATATAAAATAATCAAGCACAATTATATACGTAATCAGTAATAAAGTAAAAGAACATAAATGAGATATCAAATAACTAGAAATACCTTACTTGCACAAAAGTAAATTGCTTCCAGTCAGTGTCTAAACTCTATTGTTTGTAAATGATAAACAATCGCGTCTCCAAGACGAAAGACAAATGCGAATCGTTACAAATATTCCGCACACGCTTTGCGATGTTTCGCGCCCTGTGAACAAATTAGCTTTTTCTCACACGCACGAAAACAAGCACGAGAAACCGCGTTTCGCGCACGGCGTGTTAAAACCGTATTTACCTCCTCCCCCGGACTATCACGAAAACAAAACCATTAATTAAATATTCGAGAACTTCAAAGATCGGTAGGGAATTTATTTATCTAAAATTCCATGACATTGAAAAGATTGACATATTTACCCAAAGTGGAAACAAAATCATAAATAATTCAATAGTTTCTCTAAACTTTTGACATATTTTAAAGTGCATATCATCTGCTTAAAATGTAATTTTTGTAATTGTAAAGTTAATTTCTTTTCGAATTGGTACTGTGTACAGACTCCTAGATTCAGTGAGAGTTCGGAGGCGGGTATACCTTATGGATAATGATAATGCGGGTATACCTTATGGAATATGATACATGTATACCTTACAGGATATTATCTATACTAATACATAAAGACAGACGTGCCTTGCTTTACAGCGTGATAATCTCTGAACCAATGCTGATTAAACTTTTGTGCTAGCTTTCTTTAAAGGTCTGGAGTACTGTAGGCTATGATTTACAAACACAAACCCTAATATATTTACAAAATAATTACTTTTCTGTACTGTTTTCGCCTAGCGTTAAATTATAGATTCAAGAGTGCATCAATGTCAATAGTCTAGCTGCGCGCCACCAGAAGATGATGTCTGAGATCTGCTACTGTTTTCATCAATATACAGAATTGCGTATTTAGAGGACTGTTTATTTTTCACAGTCAATTGTCTAACCCGAAATAATTCTCGAGTTTTTTCCGCTTTATGTATAAAAGTAACTTGAATATTGATTTTAATTGCGTGTAGGCGTGGGTGCATTAAGTGTACAAGAGACTGAATGTTTGGAAGAGATCATTTTCCGATGGATGCGGTTAACATTGCCGTAAGGTATGAATGCACACATGTTTAGTTTTAGTAAATTAAGCATAATTATTATGTATTTGCAGACTGGACGAGCGAAAGTGTGATTTACATGTTATTCTGAAACTGACAGAGGGATTTTTAGAGAAGTTTTAGAGAAGTGTTTTAATATAGTAGAGAGTACCTTTGAGTATTGAAGGAATGATTAAATTGATAAAAGTTCGACAATAATATAATTTTTAGTAAAACGGCAGTATAATTGAAGTAAAACAGTAAAGTAGTAAATGGCGATTTAAAGGAATTTAATGTGTGACAACGCTGGTTTTGAAGGTTGTTATTTTAAATAGAAAAAGTGTTGTCAAGCCGGGATCCAAATATCCGAGATCTGTGAACATCAATTGATGCGGCAAGATCAATTTCAAACTTTTCTTTATAAATACGCGAGAAGAAAAAAATATGAAAAAGAGTAAGTTTTATAATGTGGCAATTGATTGAATGTGTCGGTATAAAATATAAAATTTCACAGAATATACGCAAATACATGCATTTTGTTTTTTTTGTTTAGATTTGTATTATTTTCAGTTAAAAAGAGAAAGGAGTTTGGGGGCGGGAACCCCAATAGGACTACAATTGAAATATTTTTTAGTGAGAAGTATTTTAGTGTGTAAGATCAGGTATTTCCATATTGCAGCAAGGCAGAGAGAGGCGGGATAGGGCGGAGGGAATATACATTAGAATAGATAGAAGTAGGTTCTGCCACGGGGCGGGAATATATGGAATTCCTTTTTCTGTTTAATACAAAATTATGATAAATACCCCGGCAACGCGGGGTTCTTCAGCTAGTACAGGTATAATGCAACGTGTGTCGACGAGCTCCATGCCATGAAATTGACTCCACATCCCATCGCCTCTACAGCAACCTACTTCACAATCTACTAGCTATCTCAAGGTAGTAGCATTCAAACAACAATACTCTACCAAACGTACGCAAAATTGAAGGCTACTTTTTGACTAATTATGTGTCGAATGTAGGGTTATTTAGATTTTCTCAACATCTAGGGAAGAGATGGCTTTAGTTTGCAGCTAGCATCCCTTCAGAAAATACAACTATCCATCAATGTAAAAAGTCCAAAATTAAAGACAAATTTTAGGCTCTATGAAAAAAAAAGTTCATTAGTTTACTTAAATCGTTTCATACAGATGCACTGAAAGACAACAATTGATTTGAAGTGACATACGTTTTACAAATCGAAAACAAGTCGAAACAATGTTTGGAAGTTGCAAATTGCAAAAGCACGTACAGACACGATCAGTTTATTTGTGTGTATTAATTGTATTTATGATCAGAATTGATTCAAATTATTTTCAATAAATATCAAGATATATTGGTCAATATTAAAAGACAGAAAAATTCTTGAGATAACTGGTTTATAAATATATTAAATGATATACATAGTCTTTCCATCTTCAGGCGTCAAAACAAATAAATATAATATTTTAAACAATGGCTAGATAGAAACAAAGAATTACATGATATTAATGTACACATGTCAAAACGGAACGCACCTTGTTAAAAACATTAGAAAATCTTAATATGATGCGTTTAACGATATGAAAGGAAGTAGAGAGAGAGAAAGAGAGAGAGACATTGCAAAATCAGACAGAAAGAAGTTAAAACTAACAATTAGAGAAATGATGTTCAATAATCCATCATATATTTTGGTAAATTTATTGGATTCTACCTATGTATCTAAACAAGAAGATGTTTTGTTGTACAGCGTTTCTAATATCAATCTAGGATACGATACATTTTCGCGAGCTAAAACTTTTATTTCTTGGAAATTTACGTGATGAGAAGTTTTGTATACACGCCAAGTCATTAATATTTATTTTAAGCGCAAGTACTCTTCTACTCAATTTTGGTTTAGTTTGACCAACATAAGATCTACTACAATCATTACAATTGATTTGATAGACTACATTGTTTATGTCTAATGTCGCTCTAGTATCCTTCACATTTTGGACTCTTATTTATCACTCTATTTACAAGTTTCAATTTGAATTTGGTCAAAAGTTATTTTTTTGAGAATAGTATTTATTTGAGGGATTTAGGGTAAACATATCAAATTATTCATAAATTCTGTGGTACTATTATTTTTACATTTGTTGCGACTACAATTGACGCAACGCGTCCCTAAGCCACTTTTGGGGCGTTGAGCGCTTTGTGCTTGAGAGTAATCCTCTGTTAACCGCTGCGCTTAAGAGTAATCCCCCATTACATGTCATTGTCACATCTCGTCGCAGTCAGTTGTCAAGAGGGCCGCCAGGTAGCATCTCCGCGTACGCGCCTCCTACTACGCGCTCCTGCGTCACTACCCAGCGGCCAAAATTGGGAAGGAATTAGGATCGAGGTAGGTAGACTTCACATTTTTCACATTTCTCACATTTCTGTGAGTTTTCCCATATTTAATGAATTTTAGTCTCTTAGATATAATTTGTTCTATGAATTTTAAAGGATAGTTACTAAACTTCAATATCTCTGAAACTCGGCGTAAATTATAAGTATGGAAACCGGGATACGACAATTTTATGGCTCTATCAACTAAATTTGAAACAATTGACTTCTTAATACTAAAAGGGTGCTTGGATAGATAATTCAATATAATTCCAGAAAAAATAGGTTTGTTGCACCAAGATGTTTCAAACATTGTATTTCTTCTAAAAACAGTCACATCTAAAATGTTTAAAGAACAACTTCTTTGTTTATAAAGTAAATTTTATTTTATCATTAAACGCATTAAATTTCTTTAATAACACTGGCCGACGTTTTCAAACTTTTGAAAAGTTACAGAAACAAAACTCACTGATTCGGACCAATTTTGGGTCGCTGAATATGAATATGTTAGCCGTTTTACTAGATTAGCTCGTATTTTTCTGTAACGCATAGTTGCCAAATTTACCGTTATAAGCATAATGAGGTATCTTGAAGGTACCGGAGAATGAGCTGTTTGACTGCAAAAAGGGAATCAACTTCGTTTTAGCACTTGTGTCAAAGACAATTTTAAAAATTCTATAAATTAATTTATTAAATCTAAACAATTAAAAAAACTATTAAGTTAGTTTACTAGCATTTAAAAACTGTACTTCAGCATTTACATACCCGAATAGTTTATAAGGTATAACGTTCTCAGACATGGGCGTAGCCAGGTTTTTCATTAGGGGGGGGGCAAACAACATTAATACGAAAATATATCAATTATATATCAATACGATATATAATTTATGTAATTCGATATATAATATTAAAAATATATCAATTCGATATCGATATAGATGTACACTCGTACATCTATTGATGTAACATCGACTTGCCATAGATGTATACTTCGTATTGAGTTGCCTTAGGAATATCATTTAAGGACAATATTAATAAACTATGAAGACATTTTTTTAAAAAAAAATTATATATTCAATTACACTAGTTTATTAATGATATAAAGAAAATACACATTATAAAATATATTGGAAGACTATATAAAACAACTAACGAACTGTCAAACTAAAACAAGTTTGCGTGGATTTTTTGCAAATCTCTCAAATATTTCTTTGAGATATTTCTCTTCTTTTCCTATTACGAATTCCCTATGTACACTCATTAAACATAAACCGTTTAGTCGATTTTCTGTCATTGTTGATCTTAACCAAGACTTTACTCTGCGTAAAGTACTGAATGATCGCTCCACAGTACAAGTGGTGCACGGTAGAGCAAGAGAAATGAGTAGCGCTTTTTTTGTTTCGGGATAAAAAATGTCGGCCTCTTTAACTAAATCTGCCATTTTAATATCTTGTAATTGTTCTTCACTCAAATTTCTTTTGCTCCACGTGGAATACCATAATTCAGTTTCGGAATTCAATCGTTGTAAATTGTAGAATAATTCAAATTCTTTAGATTTTTTTTCGAAATCATCAATTGTCATCTTCATCATATTTTGAGGATGAAGAATCAACAATGAAAAAGCAGCTGAATGATCTTCTGAAAAACGACGTTCCAAAGATGATACGAGAGAATCTAAATAAGGAATTATTAAAGATCTTCTCCAGTATTCTTCTTTATTGGATGCTGGAGGATTTGAACGATGCTTTTGTTTATCGACAATTCTAGGTAGTAATAGTTCCAGTCCACATTTTTCGGCTATGCTCTTTGCATTTTCCATGAGTACTCTTGTAATCTGCTCAGGATCATTACGATGACTTTTTATTACTCCAAGAATTCTTCGGATATGCTCTGAACATTGCAACAAGTCCAAAGCTTTGGACTGCAGAGCATTCACCACCGGTTCCAATATCGCAGAATATTTTGCAATTAAAGCCACAGCAACAACAAACTTACCTGTAGTTGTAGTTGCATGAAGTTGGAATGCCGTTTTCCTAGTTTGATTGTTTCCTATGAGTGATAATTTTTGCAGAGCTGATATTATATCAGTAAAATGATTGTTAAAAACAGAAATACTTTTGTACTTTTGAGACCAACGAGTTTCGCAAAACATAGGAATATTCGGGATATAGTTTCGTCTTAATACAGACTCTCGAAAAAATGCAATAATGTCTTTGACTGTAGAGATAGTATTTCGTATTTCTGGTACATTATTCAAGTCATTAACTACAAGATTTAATTTGTGCGATGCACAATGAAAAAACTTAGCTTGTTTATACTTTTTTTGTAATATGCTTTGTACTCCGTTTTCATTGCCAGCCATAGCTGCACATCCATCATAACCTTGACCTACACATTTTTCCGGATCAAGTCCTTCCTTTTCCAAAAATGTGTCTATTGCTGTTGTAATTGAATGAGCATCGAGAGCTTTAAGTTCAACGAAGCCAACAAATTCTTCCCGAATTTTCATCTGTTTTTCATCAAAAAATCTTAAACCAATTGACAATTGCTCTTTCCCCGATATATCAGCTGTCTCATCCGCTAGTACACTAAATGCGTATGCTTTTTTTGCGTCTTCTATTATATCATCTTTAATGACAGCCCCGCACAAACTAATAATTTCATTTTGTATTTGAGGAGACATATATGTTGCATTTTTTTTAGCGTTAGATTCATCAAAATGTTGCTTCAAGTATTTATCACCAGCTTCAATTCGAAATTTAATTAAATCCTGAAACACACCTCCAGTTTGAACTTTTCCTCTTAAAGGCAGATCATGGGTCCCACAAAATAAAATTGTGGAGATTATCGATTTTAAAATCTTACTATTTTCTTCTATAATTTTTTTGTGGCCGTGTAATAGTTGCACATCAACTGGAGCATTAGCAGTAAAATCTCTGGCCGCAGTAACTGCAGTTTTGTGCCAATGATTAGAAGAATGTTTTTTACAATCTTCATGTAAATTTTTATAGCGTGTAAAAGGCTTTATCATAAATGATCCAAGAATACCTTTAACTGAACCAATGGGTGGAGGAAAGAGGACACAAAATTTACAAAGACCGCCTTTGAGTGCTTTCGAATATACAAGCCAGGGTGAATATGTTTGTATCCAAGCATGCTTAAATTTTCTTTCGGAGGGTTTTACATCTTTACTAAAATCATAACTCATGGGTGGAATCCAACAAGATTTTAGAAGTGTAATTTTTTCTTCTGGTGTCATTTGAGAAGAACGTCCAATCCATAAACCCAAATCATTTTCGAGAGGATCATCCATGTGAGGTTCAATTGATTCATTAGGCAGATAAGTGGATGAAGGTCCTGGTTGAGGTTCTGTACAATTAAGTGTTGATGTACATATAGCTTTATTTTCGTCACTTTCATTTTCGGTTTCATTTTTATCCTCTGGTTTTCTTTTTTGATTTCCTATAAATATATAAAATATTCGACATTAGAAATTTGTACAGAAAGATCAAATAGCAATTTTTAAATGTCCTTAATAATTACAACAAAAATATAACTAGTATAGGCAGAATCCAACAAGATTTCAGAAACATACTTTTCTCTTTTGGTGTCATGTGAAAAGATCGTCCAATCTGTAGACCTAAATCATTTTGGAGAGGATCATCAATGTGAGGTTCAAGTGATTCATCATTACTTAGATAAGAGGATGAAGGTCCTGGTTGAGGTTCTGTACGATTAAGTGTTGATACAAATTTTGCTTTCTTTTCGTCACTTTCATTTTTGGATTCATTTCTTTCCTCTAGTTTTCTTTTTTGATTACCTATAAATATATAAAATATTCTACATTAAAAATGTCTACAGGAAAACAGATTTTTATGCTCTTAATAACTGCTATTCTAGATTTAGAAATACTTAAAATTACTTATACTTTGTGTTTAGATATCACAATACTTACTGATCAAAAATTTTCTTATGTCCATAACAAACGTTTATCTATATTAAGAAGAATATAGCAGAATGTTCAAGCGTAACTCCAACACTAAAAAGTAAACCCTAGACGGGAACTTCTAAAACAGAATATTCCAGAGAAATTAAAATTACGAAAATAATATTATTATATTAATATAATACAATTATATTAGTATATTCTTTCAAAATATTTTTACAAAAATTACGCTTTTATAAAAATATGAATGTATTATATGACATAATGTTTCATTTTCTCAGATTAAAACAAGGTTTTGCTGTAACTTAATGTATAAATATAATGTGCACAATGATTAACTGGTTTTTGTAACAAAAAAATTGATTTAGATTGATTTTAGATTTATTTCTAAATATTGATTTAGGTAATTATAACAAATTAATCACATTTTTTTCGAAAGAATTTTTTCTACGAAACAACAAAAAAGTTATTAGCAGTTTTCTTTTTATGAATTATTTATTTGTCTAAATTTAGGAAATTTAATTCAAAAGAAATAAAAAATATTAACAGGTATTTGGTCCAATTAAAATTACAATAATGTCCTCAATCCATACACATAGCAATTCATACCATTTCATAAGCTCATTCTATTTTATGAAATGTGCAACAGAAAATTCAAGACAGATTTTGCATTTGTTTCATAATCGTCGTTCTTCATGAATCATGCTTATCTAAGAGTTGTTTTTGGTAGTCATGGAAAAATCATTGATTATTATAAATATTATTTTTTATGTCTCGTAAAAGAAAATTATTTTCTGAAATACTATTAACGTTTATTCTAGAAGGATAGTTCATAATGTAATGTTTTACTCACCGTGGAGCGTATGTAATATTTCAAAAAGCACTTTATATGTACTGCTGTTGACTCTCAATTAAACACAATAATTAAACAATCCGTATTTTCATACGTAAGGTATATCAATTTATGTCACGTTCACTTGTTTCAGACGATCGGGACTAAACTAAGAAACTAACACAATTATTGCAATAGGACGGTGATCGGTGTTGATTTAATCTTATCTCAAAATCTGTAGAATTCAAAAACATTGTACATTTTGAGCGAGTGTGATTCATGCTGGGCTGAATGGCTGATAAAATTGAATACGAAAACTCCAACGCTTCATTTTTACCTAATAACTTAAAAATAAATTAAGATTAATTAAAAATGATTACATTTTTAGTTAGATATTTTTTCTTTACTGTATATATATTAAAATTCTATCATATAACATATTTTACTTAAGTAAACCAAATCTTTTTCTTCATATATAAATATAATAAAATCATACAATTTTTGATTGATGTTTTATACAAATTTTATAAATTTCTGAAGTTTTAGGGGTGGGCAACTGCCCCCCCCTGCCCCCCCCCTGGCTACGCCCATGTTCTCAGATGTATACAGACCATCACTTAGTTCTGAAAAACACTGTCTAAGATACTTAAATCCTTCACCTAGTTTGTCTATTCCTTTTACGAAATTCAAGATGTCCAACGTAATGTGCAGATGCGGAAGCAGTTCCTTGCCTGGATCGACCAGTGACTCATACTTGACGTTGTTGGTACCGGGTTTAAATGACTCTCTGGGGGGCCACTCCTTTCATGACACAAAAAAACAAACAAAAGTGCTTTGTATATCCAACTTCCAGACAAATATATAATTTTGCAAATACTTTCAAATCTCCATAAATTTGCCAACCATGAGCTTTGTATATGATATGATTTAAAATGAGTGCGAGATCCTCGTAAGTCTCTTTCTTTGGAACAGTGTGCCATAGTAATAGACGGCAGCATATTTCCATTATGAAGCAAAACTGCTTTCAGACTGTACTTAGATGAATCTACAAAAGGACACCAATCACATGGATTGTGTTGAATTCCTAACTTATTCATCAGGCCATTGATGTCCGCGCATACGCAAAGGGAATCTGTCATTCTGTAATATTCTGAAAAAGGCTCGTTCCTTTTCCAGTGACGAGTGTAAGTAGCTCCGGGGGCCAGTAAACACCATTCTTGGTGTCTAGCACCCAAGAATTGAGCTATCTCTTTCGTAAGTTGTAAGTCTCTCGCTAAATCGTTCAATTCATGTTGAAGGATGAAATAAGTCTCATCATGTAAATGGAAAGGATTATCAGATCATCATCAAGTATTGAGTTAGTGTCCTCATCAGTTCCCGTAGGTGCTGCAATATCGATCCCCAATCGTTCGGAAGAGTAGGTGCAGATAAATTTTCTCCATGAGGCACTGGTCTGATCACGGATAGCAAGTTTGGATATTCGATGACACGCTGTTTCTTCTTGTTACTTCCTGCTGTATTGGTAATACAGAAATAAGTCACTAAAGAGATTCCGGAGTTCTCTCCATATCATCGGAACAGCAAAAGGCATACTTTTCTTGGTTCCTTTAAGCCAGGCCGTCAGATACAACAGACAACGCACAAGACGGGCCCAGCTTTTATCCTGATCCTCAATCTTACAATCAATGTATATACATAGATGCTAACAACAAGAAGCTCCTGTATTTCACCTAATGAATGAAATACTATTTATTTCTCACTCGAGTAAAATTGTGGACATGCTTACTTTGATGATAACTGAAGCTGTCCCTACAAAATGGGAAAACTGGCAACTATGCGATACGCAAAAATACGAGCTAATCTAGAAAAACGGGTGTCCATTTCGAATGCAGCATCCTGAAATTAATCGGAATCAGTGGTTTTCCTTTTTGTAACTAAACTGACGTCGGCTTGTGTAATTCATCACTTTGGTTTTGAGGTAAAACAATAAAGGTGTCATCAACATAACGTGTATAATAAACAATTCATTAGTTAAAGGGCTACTAGCTATCCGGGCTAGTACCCGAGTCAAAACAACGAGCCATGACAAGTCCCTCCTTTTTGCCCAGAGTATCGGGCCACTGCCTCGACGAAGCCAAGAGCCCTACTGGGGGCCACCCGAACTAAGATTCGAGTGGCTCAGAGCCCCCAACCCGTCTCCCCACTGCCTAAACATTTAGACTAACGACGAGGATGTCACCGGAATCTTGGAACCTGACGGTAAGTCTCAGAGTCCCGTCGGACTTCTATACGTGGATTCCAGAGGAATCTCCTTCACCCTATCCTGCCCAAATGTCGATGCGCCAGGGGCCCAACTGGTGGGTTGCAGGGTTGAGCCGGACAACCAGGAGCTTAGCGTCGTCTACTCACTGCCTCCATCTTGAAGCTAACGACGTGAGTGCCGCCCGGAAACTAAGGGTCCGGGTGGCCGTCTGCATCTCTCCACCAGAGATCTTCCCCACCTACGTAGACGAGATCCCCCCTACAGGGCAAAGTAGGCCCAGCCGGAAATGCGTATCGTTTGAGTGCGGGAAAATAGGGCAGAGGTAAGCATTCTGCATCGTGAGACGCAAGGAGAGGCGACGGCGGCGCTGCAGACGGTGCAACGTCTGAGCGGGGCAGCGAAGGGACTGCGGTGCCGGTGACTCACGGACGGCGCATCGCGGAACTCGACCGTCCCAGGGTATGTAAATGCGGACCAGAAAGAAAACGATATTTTACCTATACGTAAATTGGGGACCAGAAGGAAATGAGGATTTTACCCGTATGCCAATTGCGGACCAGAAGGAAAACTGTATTTTACCTACACATAAATTGCGGACCAGAAGGAAATGAGGATTTTACCCACTCGTAAATTTACTCGCAAATAAATCAATGCCAGCTCAGAGCTTCTAGCTTTCGCCCAAAGTTCGACGCGCCAGTGGCCCGACTGTTGGGTTGCCGGGTTGAACCGAACAACCAGAAGCTAGCGTCGCCTACTCACTGCCTCCGCCTTGAAGCTAACGACGTGAGTGCCGCCCGGAAACTAAGGGTCCGGGTGGCCGTCTGCATCTCTCCACCAGAGATCTTGCCCACCCACGCAGATCAGATCCCCCCTGCGGGGCAAAGTAGGCCCAGCTGGAAAGGCGTATCGTTCGAGTGCGGGAATATGGGGCAGAAGTAAGCATTCTGCAACGTGAGACGCAAGAGGCGACGGCGGCACTGCAGACGGTGCAACGTCTGAGCGGGGCAGGGAAAGGTCTGAGCGGTGCCGGTGACTCACGGACGGCGCATCGCGGAACTCGACCGTTCCAGGGTACGTCAATTGCGAACCAGAAGAAAGTGAGAATTTTACCCACACCCTACAAATTTACCCGTAAATGAATCAATTCCAGCTCAGAGCTTCTAGCTTTCGCCCAAATTTCGACGCGCCAGGGGCCCAACTGGTGGGTTGCCGAGTTGAGCTGGGAGTTTAGCATCGCCTATTCACTGTCACCGCCTTGAAAGCTAACGACTTGAGTGCCGCCCGGAAACTACGGGTCCGGGTGGTCGTCTATATCTCTCCACCAGAGATCTTGCCCACCCACGCAGACGAGATCCCCCCTGCGGGACTGCTGGGGGCCGCCAGGGCAGCGGCAATCAGCTGACAACCACCCTCGCCACTACCTGCGACGTCGAGTGCTTCCGCCCAAAGTTTGCGGCGCGGCGCAGCTTTCCAACAGAGCAGTAAGAACACAATCGGTCTTGTTAGTTGGGTCGCTGAGCCGGGCAGAGGGAGAAAGTTGTTCTTTCCGAATGCCTGACAGAACTGAATCTGACTCTTCATTCTGGCGTATTATCTTTGGGTGTTTTCTTGTGGTATTTAATGGCGAGTTTCCCCCATTCGTGGACGGGGATTAGGTTGCCGGAAGTGGTAATTCAAAGGTTATTTTGTTGAGGGTGTGAAGGGTTATTTTGTTGAGGGTGTGAAGGGTTATTTTGTTGAGGGTGTGAAGGGTTATTTTGTTGAGGGTGTGAAGGGTTATTTTGTTGAGGGTGTGAAGGGTTATTTTGTTGAGGGTGTGAAGGGTTATTTTGTTGAGGGTGTGAAGGGTTATTTTGTTGAGGGTGTGAAGGGTTATTTTGTTGAGGGTGTGAAGGGTTATTTTGTTGAGGGTGTGAAGGGTTATTTTGTTGAGGGTGTGAAGGGTTATTTTGTTGAGGGTGTGAAGGGTTATTTTGTTGAGGGTGTGAAGGGTTATTTTGTTGAGAGTGTGAAGGGTTATTTTGTTGAGGGTGTGAAGGGTTATTTTGTTGAGGGTGTGAAGGGTTATTTTGTTGAGGGTGTGAAGGGTTATTTTGTTGAGGGTGTGAAGGGTTATTTTGTTGAGGGTGTGAAGGGTTATTTTGTTGAGGGTGTGAAGGGTTATTTTGTTGAGGGTGTGAAGGGTTATTTTGTTGAGGGTGTGAAGGGTTATTTTGTTGAGGGTGTGAAGGGTTATTTTGTTGAGGGTGTGAAGGGTTATTTTGTTGAGGGTGTGAAGGGTTATTTTGTTGAGGGTGTGAAGAGTTATATTGTTGAGGGTGTGAAGGGTTATTTTGTTGAGGGTGTGAAGGGTTATTTTGTTGAGGGTGTGAAGGGTTATTTTGTTGAGGGTGTGAAGAGTTGTTTTGTTGAGGGTGTGAAGGGTTGTTTTGTTGAGGGTGTGAAGTGTTATTTTGTTGAGGGTGTGAATGGTTATTTTGTTGAGGCTGTGAAGGGTTATTTTGTTGAGGGTGTGAAGTGTTATTTTGTTGAAGGTGTGAATGGTGATTTGGTTGAGGGTGTGAAGGGTTATTTTGTTGAGGATGTGAAGGGTTGTTTTGTTAGGGTGTGGGTGGAGCAGGGAAGAAGGGTTGTTCTGTTGAAGGTGGACGGTCTATTTTATTAAGGTAGAGATTTGAGAAGTGGGATAGATTTGAGATACTCAGTTTTGTTTTGATTTTTAAATGCTATTTCTGTGAGTGTTGCCAGGTTTTTTTCGGTCCCCGGTTTTGATTGCTATTTCTTATTGTCGAAAGCTTTAGTCCGTCTGTGTGACGTCTAGTGAGGTTTGGATCACCTCCCGCCCTTTTCCCCGCTAAGAACGCGGGCGAGACTGTGAATGAATAGTGTAGCGTCGTGGCGCGCTCAAACGGTGCCTACCTGCCCAGAACAGGATGTTGAACAACAGTCGCGGAGGATGACGCCTTGGGAATTTCTGCCTAGCGCGGATACGGCGCGGAGGCAATGGGGGCGGTGAAAGGCTTTTATAACGGCGCGAGACGAGGCCTCCTTCTTCTTGTACTCAGCAGCGTCGACGGGCAGTTGTGCGTAAGTTTGTGCGAGTGGCGCACGTGGACAAGGGGCCGGCAATTCATTGTCGTGACGAGCGAGACATGCATTAGGTCTCAGATGGAGAGCGGTGTGGTAGCCGTTCGATTAAAATCTCTTCTAGTAGTGGGATCTATTCAGTTAGTTAATTATAAGCAGTGAAATTTGTTACTTGTGACTACGGTCTTGTTTATGAATAAACTCACTGTTATTACAACCCACTCTCGCCTGTGTTTTGATTACACCCGTATGACGCCACAATAGTGTAGTTTCAATATGGTGGCAAGTAATTTTTTGTGGAAGGAATGGTGCCTGTCAATTTAGACGCAAAGAAAATAAAAAATTATCTGTAACCAATCATCCAGGTGCATGCTCATATACATCCTCATAATCATGTTGTTGTTAACTAAATGTGTTACAAGACAATGCTTTATTGACCTTGCAATCGCGATCGAAATGACACCAGCATGTTACAGTATACAAGTAGATAAGATAATATATGCATTTGTTTATGGGTGTAACTGAGAAAAAGAGGGGGAGGGGAGGGAAAGAGGGGAGGGGAGGGAAAGAGGGGGATAGAACGAGAGAGAGAAAGAAAGAGGGAAAGGGAGAGAGAGAGAGAGAGAGTTACGTACTTGCATTGTGGAAACTCGAACACAAGATAGAACTTGTATTTAATTTTGTAGATGTACTCGTAAAAGTTCAGCCACATCTCTTTCGACCAGAAGTCTACAGACAAGCGAAATATCCTTATTTTCACGAATTCGCTCATCGATTTCATGTAGTTGATTGCATTATACTGGGCATCTCCTTTCTCCATTTTACATGTTGTCAGCCATGTGAGCACCTGTTCGTCAGGTGGCCTGAGGTCGATCCTGCGAAAGGAAGGACATCGATACGTTTAGATTTACCGATTAATCGATACTAACATATACTGCATTGCCAAAAACTGGTATTCGATATTATTATTATTGTTGCTCCATATCACGACTACAGATGTTATGAGCCGGCTGGGTATAAAATCTACTCCAGGTTGCAACCAGCTACCTAAGGAGCAGATCTAGGGACTGTCGGTGCCTCTACAATAGTTTGCGCAAAATGTGAGCTGTGCCAAATAAAGCGATTTCTTGCACCTCCCAGTCTTTTGAATGACCTGGAAGTTTAGACAAGTTCTTACACAAATTTTGCGGAACAAATCCCAGAGCTCCAATAACTATCGGTACGACCTGTGCTTTTACGCCCCACATTCGGCTGATCTCGATTTACAAACTCTTGTATTTAAGACGTTTCTCTGCCTCCTTGGTTACGACATTTTGATCGCAAGGCACAGCAACATCCACAAGTAGACACGGTTTGTTCTCAAAATCCCGGATAACAATATCCGGTTTGTTTGATGCTATCGTGCGATCAGTTTGAATTTGTTGGTCGTACAATATCGTACACAATCCAACAGACGTCACCGGTTTCGGTGAGTGTTCGTACCACTTGGGGCATGTGTTTGGAACTTCGAGGGCGGTACAGATCTGCCAGTGGAGGTAGCTACACACCCTGTCGTGTCTTTTTAAGTATTCGGTCTTTGCTAGAATTGGACAAGCTGAGACAATATGATCAATGGTTTCTACTTGCTCCTGGCGAATTCGGTATTTGTCATCTTGGGAAATTTTGAGAACCGCTTTATCATAATGTCGTGTTCTCAACGCCCGATCTTGAGCAGCTACTAGAACTGCTTCCGATTATGGCTTCATTCTTCCCCTTTTAAGCCACATAAATGATTGATCTTTATTATTATTATTATTATTATTGTTATTACATGTCGTTGGCGACGGGCTCTCTCGTCGGCCGCATCCAGCCTCGCTCGGGGTCCCGCACGCCCGGCTTGGCCACCACGCGCCCCACTGGCAGGGGCACGTCAGAGTCCAGGCGGTACGTCATCGTCCAGTTGAAGCGCCAGTGCTCCCACGACGTCACCCGTCTAGGGTACTGCACCACCAGGAAGACGTACCTGCGCAACGCGCGCACGCGTGTGGCTGTGTAAACCGCGCACTGGTGCGTCGTAGCAATAAACAATTCGTTCTCAATAGCTCATCGCTGGCAAACGTGGCGTAGAGAACCGACTGTACGAATAATAAGAAAATCCAACCCACGTGATTCTTGTAAGTCTCTCTTTATTAATCTAGGAATGTTACCATTGCCTTGTCTCCTGATTTACGAATCAGTAGTTTTTGTCAAATATGACTTACGTAAGGGCGGGAATATATTTTCAGCAAACGCCGATGTCTATAAGTATAACACACGACGTAGTAATCATATTCATCAGGTGGCAGTATCGACAGCTCACTACAAAAAATTCACATACAATTCATGTACATTACTCCACAACACTTTGGCAGAAGACATTAAACGATTAAATTCGATAGAAAAGTTTAAGTCCCAAGTAAAATCTTTTCTGCTGCATAACTGTTTCTATACAATTCGAAACTATACCGAGCATCAAAAAGGAAAGTTACATTAATTTTAACAATGATAGTTAATGTAATTATTTATCATTTGGACGTATAATTCTAAAGAACCTGTAACAAGTACTGTACCACAGTTTCTGGGTTGATGGCCCCCATCTGGATCAGGTTTTTCGTCCAGTTTCTCTGATACTTTGAGCAAATGCTGACATGGACCCTTGTTTTGCTTCTGGACATAAATGTAACTTCATTGTCTGTGCACGTCTTCTAAATTTCAGTGGGAAATATAGTTATTCAAATTATCGTTTTCCGTATTATCGCGGCAAAAAGTATTATTCTTTCCTGAAGAACATGAGGGTTAAGGGTAGGAATTTATAGCTAATTTACCTTTGAAAATATATTTTATTATGTAGGAGCAAATATTTTGTTAACAAAACTTAGAAAAAACCGCTCTTTTCTGAATTAAAAATTCGACTAGAATATGGTTTAGGATAGAGATCACAGAATTATGAAAACGTGCAGGAATTTCACTTCTCCCCATAGCTCGTCACACACAGTTTTTAACTGTTTTTGACGTAAATAAATAAAACTGATGTTAGTGCGGTGCCTCTGACCGGGCTCGGTTCGGGTGCCATCATTGACACGAGTTTCGACACTAGCTCGCATTCAGCCGCTGCCTAACGGACAATTCTAGCGTCCGACTGCTCTGATCGGCTGTTTTCCATGGTTTCTCCAAACGACACCTGGCGATTGCCGGCAACACACATCCACACGCTCGCTACTTGGCGAATAGCGAACGTGTGGATTGATTGATTTTTCCGGGCGCGTCAACTACTTTGGTCATTAGTCCCGTAAGGATAGTGCGTGTTTTTTTCTCGTGAGATGGCGATGATCTTTTCCCCGCTGGATGTCGACCGCCGTCGACTAGCGGGTTTTCCCTCAACCAGGTATCTCCCACCAGCGGGGCACCGCCCCAGCTGGGACAAGCTGTAAGCTCCCGACCGGTCTCCCGGCATGAGTGGTAGTGTAGTGCATGTTAGTGTAGTGCATGTTAGTGTAAGTGTGTCTGTATAAGAGGAGAGGACACGGAAGAGAAAGGAAAGATCGCGCGCGGTCCTTGGCCCGTTTGTTAGGGTACTGCTCCGGCATTCGCCTGGTGTTGATCGGAGAAAGCACGGAAAACTACCGATCAGAGCAGCCGGCCGCCAGAATTCTCCAGACAGCGCTAGAATTCTCCAGTCGCTAGAATTCTCCAGACAGCGACTGAATTCGACCTAGCTGACAAGCTAGTGTCGAAACTCCTGCCGCCGTGGAGAGTGGAGTCCTAGGACCTCCCGGTCAGAGGGACTGCAATGACATCAGGTTGATGCGCTGAGCCATCTCTCCCGGTGCGAACGCGTGGAGACCCGCCTCGAGTAAACCGAGACCTCTGAGAGCAGCTCCGCGCGACGGGGGCCTCCATGACGTGCGGGCTGTCGCTCTCGCCCATGCTGAAGACGAGGGCGTCGTAGGCCTCGGCGGGCACGGTGGACGGCGCCGCCGTCACCAAGCAGTCCCGCGGCGCGCACCCGATCAGCCCGGACACGCCCCGCTCGTTCGTCCACTCGGGCGCGAACGTCCAGCGCACGTTCCACAGCAGGATGGACTTGGCCGCCTCCTCGCGCGCCGAGCACTCCTGCGCATCACGCGTTTGCTACTCACTGCACTCACTGATCATTTCCAGTTTCTGGGCGCGTCAACTGTTATGATCTTTCGTACCGTAAAGGCCGCTCCACAATAGCCCGTGAACGGGAACGGCAACGCGAACGGGAACGGCGACGCGAACGGGAACGGCGACGCGAACGGGAACGGCAACGCGAACGGGAACGGCAACGCGAACGGGAACGGCAAAGCGAACGGGAATGTAATAGTACATTATGAAACGATGATGTACAGTGCGATTTATCAAACTCTGCCCCTCAAGCCCCTATGGCCATAATGAAATATCACACGGCATATCGCATGTTTCTCCGTTGTACCGCTAGAAGTCGCATGATCGCAAGCACTGCTTGATACGGTCGCGATCGTGCGATGCCTGGCGGCACAACTGAGAACGTCACGAAATACCGTGACATATTCCATCGTGAAAACGGACATTGAGGGGCAAAGTTAGAAAAATCGCAATATAATGATGGGTATTAATACACGAGTATCGTAAACTTCACACGAGTCTATTAATACCCATTATATAGAGTTTCATACGGTACTTTTTCTACGACTTATGGTAACTTTTATAAGTTAAACTTCTCCACTGAATTGTTTCGTGGCAGTCGACATGTAAGATTCAGCCAAGGCCACCTGGAGGACACCTCTCTACTCGACACCCGCAGGTGGCTTTATTTTACTAGAGCGCCTGCGAGGGACTTCAAAAGTTGCGGCAATAATATTCCGACGTCACCATTTACACATTTTCTCTCGTTTCTGGAAACGTCAACACCACCAGAAAGAACTACCATTCACTAAATATTTTAAACTAAAGAATTCGCCTGTTTTGAAGGACAACCACACGGTAGCAGCAATTAACACAAAATGACTTGCGTTCTGATCTTCACGTCACTCAAATGTTCTTGTCACTACCACTGCACTAGTCAAATATGATCAAAGTGAAATTACGATCCGATTTATTTTAAATAATATTTCACGTAAAAATTACTACTAATAAAAGAAAGTAAAAATTAGGAGCATAATATAATATTGAATGCAATTTTAATATACACTCTCGAACGAAACGTGTACTGCAACGATACTCAATGAATAATAAAGTGCCAATACTTGGTTTGTACTCATCTCTATGATTGAGCAAGAACCTGTATTATAATGAAAAGTGTACCGAAATGACTATCATTATGCAACTGGTTGCAGCCATCCAATGACAGCATTATAAAACGGGAGTAGAAAAAGAAAGTAGAAAAGTGGACATCTCAGGCAGGCGTTCATAAACGACAGGAACGCGAAGCTTGACGGGAACGGAAACGGCAAAACTGACAGGTATCAAAGCAAACAGTGAACAGAGTAGCGCAGCTGAAGTGCTTTGGTTTCGGCTACTGTTTCCTGAAGTTCTTTTTTTTGCCGCTACAAGTTCATAGCGCTATTCCTCTCCCCGTTGGCGTTTATTGTGAACACAGATATATAGAACTAGATTGGCAGTGCTGCCCCTACAAGTGAAGCCAAGCGGGAGAAGGTAAGATGGCGTCACTCGCAACTCTTGACTTCATTTATAGAGGTAGCAATGCTAATATATTCTTAAAGAACTTAATGTATATCTTTTACTTGATCTAAATTTGTTAGCCAACCGCAATGCTTTTATCCTGCATAATGAAAATGTCAATAAATATTTTATTACTGTAATAATAACTGTAAATTACTCTTTATCAGCAACGAGATGATCTAGTATAAACACGTAACAACCGACCTTTAGTATTAGTTACATTTTTCATTCACCGCACTGAGATGAGAAAGTACAATTTTAAATGCCACTTTTTTGTCAAACTTGCTCCTCCTAAGCAATTCGCCTTACTGGCGATCCTTAGAAATTGTAAATTGTTAGAAAGAGATCGTTCATATAATTTTGATCATTCAAGTATTTAATGCTTGAACTAATTAAGTTAGCTCCAATGAAGGTGTTTCTATAGCGCTCAATAATGTGTACTTTTTCAGGTATTATATAGAAAGTAATTGAGATTATAGAGGTGCAAAGCTTACGAATGCAGAGAAATATTTCGAATGTCATTCGCGAAAGGACTATTAAAATATTTAAAATTAAACTCATGTATCAGACAGTGGTTCACTTTGTTAAGATTATTACTCATCAATATTATTTTTAAATCAATATCAATAACCAACATGCCTATCAATAAATAGTACCCGTCAAAATAACAAAAATTGACAATCGTTCCATTGACCAATTATGATTAGTAATCTGAAAAAAAATATTTAACCAACATTTAGAACTCCGTTCTAAAACAAGTATGAGCATACAACTCATATACTTTGCGGTTATGTACAACGCCTCAGATCGGGGTGATAGTAAGATGGCGTCACGCGCAGTTTCTTGGCTTCAGTACTACCCTAGCGCCCAGCATACGCATTGCCAATCTATTTACTACATATCTGTGATTGTGAAGCGCACGTCCCTCGCGTTCCCGTTCCGGTCCTTGCCTTCGCGTTGCCGTTCCCGTTCGCGGGCAATTGTAGAGCGGCCTTTAGTGTGGTGCGTGTGGTTTTATCCCTGGAGATGGTGGTGGTCTTTTCCCGCTGGATGGAGAGATCTTGCGCCGAAATACACGTCGGCTTGCGGGGTTTTCCTCAACGAGGTATCTCCCTCCAGCTGGGTGCCCGAGTCATAGTATAACCAGTATGTTCACTCGCGGGAAATCCCATTGAAAAAGTTTTTTCGATCACGTGACGTCCGCCGTGTTCTTGGTATAACACCCAGCGCGCGAAATACATAATTACTACATTTAAAATGATTTTCTTACATTTATTTTATTCACTAGCTAAATTCATTTTATTACTCTATCCAAATTGATTCAAATTCCACGTCCTCTGTAAAAAATTAAACACATACACTCAGTTCTCATATCACACGGTGTATGATATCTGAATGTATCTGCTGAAATTCTATTGGCTGACAACCAAGAACATGGCCGAGGGTCTACCCAGCTCAAAACTAGATTTTGGAGCAAGTGATCATACTGGTTGTACTGTGCTGGAGTGGTCTCCCGACGTGTGTGGTGGTGTAGTTCATGTGAGTGTGTGTGTAAATAAGGAGTGGGGAAAAGACAAGGAAGAGGTAGGAAAGATCGCGCATTCAATGTACAAAACGTGGCATGTCAACTGTGCGGCGCACCCGCGTGAAAGAAATCACACAACCGCAGTGTCGCCAACATACAAAAAGATATACTATATTGCATGGTGCTCATACTATTTCGTGCAACGTCTGTAAATAAAAATGATCTGAATGATCTGAATTATTCTCCAAAAGGCAGTTCTGCAGCTACAAGTTATAAATTCAATGGTATTACAACACTGATAAAACCAAAACCGCAAGGTCCATTCCAACTGTTTTAAGGTCCGCCATAAGCTTCTTTAATGTCTCCTGCTATCGCCACGCGGTTAGTGCGTCGTTCGATAGTTGCCACGAGCCTTATTGTGTGTTGGCATGAACCCTCCGGCGAGCGCGTCCCATCATTTCCCACCAACAGGCGCGTGCGGCACTCCGTGCCGCATTTGTCAACTTCGATTTTTGAGTCAATAGTTATTACTTTTGTTACTGAATGTGAAGGAAATATTCTTTATTTATGTTTTTATACATTTTATTTCATAATAACTAACTATATACCAAACGAAATAATATTAATAAGAACCTGATCCAATACTCGCTCCCTCCGTGTCTTGGTACTTTACATATCAGAGAATGAATACGGTGAAAACATGGCTTCTAACGTTTCTTCGAAAACGTATTTAAATTTGAATTAGTAGTTAGTACTTCAAAATCTGTGTCATAAAGCTCAATAACAAAACAGCAGTAAGAATTCTAATGGATAAAATACGCAAATATTATACTTACATGACAAAGCGCGTGCGGTACGGAGTGCCGCAACCATTGCAGAGTTCGAATTACTAATGAATAACGGTCGATCGGCAGTGTCTAAAATAGTGATTTGAGTGTCACCCGATTGAAAATATAATCAACGTAGAATAATTATGAACTAAACAGTGCGACACCAATTGTTTATACGAAATTAACAAAACTGTAAGAATGCGGCACTGAATGCCGCTACGCGCCCGCCGGAGGGTTAATAACAAAAATATGACGTACACATTTCCTTCGGTTTGGAACGTACTAAGTAGTCGCAGACAGAACCGTACTCTTCGTCGACAGGACATCCTGCATCTGCCTTGCGGCTCTTACTCTTCCTCCGCTGCGGTAGCAGGACTAGCGGCTCCTGAATATTCATTCTGTGCAGATGTTCAAAGTCGAGGCGAGCCGAGCCGTTGCTCGCTGGCGTCTCTCCGCGAGACGTGGACGCAACTGCAACACGGAAATTTGAAGATCGAGTGAATATTGGGTGTTCCGGGCACATCAACCGCTTCAGTAGAGCTCAATGAAACCGCTTCAGCTATAGTGCGATTTTTCTAAGTCTGTCTCTCAAGCCTCTATGGCCACGATGGAATATCACAATTGCATTTCGCGTCTTTCTCGGTCGTGCCGCTAGAAGTCGCATGATCGCAAGCACTGCTTGATACGGTCGCGATCATGCAAGATCTAGCGGCACGACGGAGAAAGACGCGAAATACCGGGACATATTCCATCGTGAAGACGGGCCTCGAGGGGCCAAGTTATAAAAATCTCACTATAAAGATGGGCATTCTGTATTTTCATTGTTTTACAGGCCTTTCAAATTTTAAGCAAATCTGAGTAGAAATTGGTAATAAAATATTTTATGTGTATTATACGATGTTTCCAACTGCATTACTTTCATAACTCATTCGTGTTTTGCAAATCAGGTGGTATATTTTCAGGATTATATTGCAGATTGAAACTATCAACGAGGTGATGCGTTTTTTTAACACTACTGTCAATGGGCTGCATGATCGCTCCACAATTGAAACGGCGCAAAGGCCGGACTGTCCGGACTGTCCAGAAGATCTTCGGACGTTTTGCAAACGACGGAAGGTGCGGATCGTCCCGTCCTGTCCATGAAGTCCCAGAGCGCGCGCACCCTTACGGAAATCGATGTACTGAGCTTTTGAAAAATACTGTCCGTCCCGCCCGTATGTGCCATAAAGACCCTGTGCGCGCGTAGCTTTAGGGAATGGATGTATGGGCGGCAGGCGTTCGTGTGCCTAAGGGGAAGTAGTCAGATGACTTCTCCCCATATAGGTTCGGCGAGGCAGGAGAAAGACGGAAACAACGGGCTTTATATACAAACTAGCGGAGCCCGGCAGAACGTCTGCCGGGATCCGCTAGTTTTTATATAAAGCCCATGTGGGAGAGTGTCGGCGAATGTTGGGGAGCGTGGGCGAGTGTAGGAAAACGTGAGTGCGTGTGGGAGAGCGTGGGCGAATGTCGGGGAGCGTGGGCGAGTATAGGAAAACGTGGGCGAGTGTGGGAGATCGTGGGCGAATGTTGGGGAGCATGGACGAGTGTAGGAAAACGTGGGTGAGTGTGGAAGAGCGTGGGCGAATGTTGGAGAGCGTGGGCGAGTGTGGGAGAGCATGGGCGAATGTTGGAGAGCGTGGGCGAGTGAAGGAAATCGTGGGTGTCTGTAGGAGAGCGTGGGTGAGTGTGGGAGAGCGTGAGAGTGTGAGAGAGCGTGGACGTGAGCGAATGTTGGAGAGCGTGGGCGAATGTTGGAGAGCGAGGGCGAGTGAAGTAAATCGTGGGCGAGTGTGGGAGAGCGTAGGCGAGTGTAGGAAAGCGTGGTCGAGTGTGGGCGAGTGTGAGCGAGTGTGAGCGAGTGTGGGCGAGTGTGAGCGAGTGTGGGAGAGCGTGGACGAATGTTGGGGGGCATGGGCGAATGTTGGAGAGCTGGGCAAGTGTAGGAGAGCGTGGGCAAATGTGGGAGAGCGTGGGAAAGTGTGGGAGAGCGTGGGCAAATTTGGGCGAGTGCGGAAGCGTGGGCGAGTGTGGGAGAATGTTGGAGAGCGTGGGCGAATGTAGAAGAGCATTGGGGAGGGTGAGAAGACGCAATCGGGGGCGAGCGCGGGCGAGAAGGGGAGAGCGGTGACGAGCAGGGGCGGAGCGGCTGCGAGCAGGAACGAGTGTGGGAGAGTGGTATCGAGCTGGGACCAGCGAGGTCCGCGTGGGGCTGGGCGCGAGCACTGACCCGGAGCGGAGATGAGGCGCGAGGCCCACCACCAGGTGAAGGCGCTCACCACCAGCAGCAGCGACACGCCCAGCGACCCCCAGCGCAGCAGGCGCCGCGTCTCGGGCGCGCACGACACCGACGCGGGCTCCCTGCAAACGGCGCGTCGCTCGCAGGCACGCTCGCCGCTACAGCGTATTGCGATTCGTCACAAAAAAAATGGCGTCGATGGTGTAAGGCAGAGCAGTCAAGGTCCATGCAGTCCGTGGTAGAGTGTCACGAGATAATCGCCCCTCCACGCAGTTCATCACCCCGCCACAAGAGACAACGCCATCCCTATTATAAAACGGCCCGGTTACTGCTAATAGTTTCCTTTCCCAACGCTAGTTGCGCAGAGAAGCTCATGGTCTGCTACAGTGCCACGACGCGTGCCGCTGCCACCTGTAGAAGACCTTGACACCACTGGAGTAAGGGTTAGCGTAACGGACTGTTATACCAGAGTTCGCGGGTTCAAATCCGATCGAAGCTGGGCGAAAAAATACGTCGCACGCCTTCCTTCGGAGGGGAAGTAAAGCCGTCCGTCCCATGTTGTAGATTTACTGCGTGTAAAAGATCCTCAAGCTCAAAAGATGCATCGGAGCTAAATTAAAATCTCCTGTTCCGTCACCCAAGTAATACCTTCTTTCTCCGCTGCTGGGTTAAAGGAGCGTAGCGGCATTTGCGTGGTCAGACGGAAGAGCAGGCCCCATGGCCTGAGTCTCACCGCTTACAATAAGGCATCAGTTTAATTAAATTACATTCCAATTCAATTCAGGATATTGTCAGTGGAGACCAAACCACCTGTAATGGTTTATTCTGGCCTATGTTAGGACCATCACAAAAGGTAACAGCGTAAGCAATTACGGTGGTAATGAGACGTTTGAGAACATCATTACATAAAAGGGAATAACGAAGTTCGATATGAAAGCGAGCAACATGGTTTAAATAAAAGTGGCCAAGGCCGACCAGGATGGCCGACATCGTTAAGTCTGAAGAGTTGCGTCGTGCCTCAAGGGTCGCGGGTTCGAATCCCGCCCGGTGGATGGATGTTTTTGTGTTCTCATAGAGTACATTTAGCACTATCCCTACCAAAAGTTTAACGAAGAAATTTGGAGCTGTTTTCGAGAAAATCTTGTTTTTGTTATTTTTTTAAAATTGCAAATACTGCACGCAATATTGCGCGAAAACTACTAAAATTTTCAAAAAATGTACAAGATCTTAATGAAATAACTAATTTCGGAGAACAAATTTCATTTGAAGGAAAAAAATCTCTTTCTTCAAATTCGTAGTTGTAAGAAGACGGATGTAGCAGGAAAATGGCTCCAAATGGTTTCTTTAAATTTCTTGTAAGAATAGAGAGAAATACACTTATAAAGGTGGCATAAGTCCGACTTTCACGGTTAACTCTCAATTTTCGAAAATTGCAAAAATTTGAATTTTGACGTTAGCGTTGTTGACATACATCGGAGAAACAGACGGGCAAACGTTTTGAAAAAAAAACACTTTTTCGGTATCAGGGGACCCCCAAAACGCGAATTTCCGTTGAAATCTCGAAATCGATTTTCCGCAACATTACATAACTTTCCCTATATTACGCATATACGTATGTACACGGGAAAGTAAAAATTAGCGATGAGGCATCTCCAAGATAATATTGATGATTCTAAACATCGCTTTCCAAAATTAAAACATCGATGTCCATAAAACACAGGCCTAAAACCATTTTTTGAAAGTGGCCACCATAAGTTGAAAGTGGTATCGTGTAGTAATTTTTATTACTATTTACTTGACGACAAAGCAGTCAGAAAATCATCAGGACAACGTGGATTATCTGATTTGATCATTCAAAAATGAGAGAGGCTTCATTATTGACTTATCTTTATTTATTAATCACCCTTGGTCACTTAAGACCGACATATACTGAATTTATGAAAATTATTATAAAGTATTTTATGAAGGATTTTTTATTTATTTAAAAAATGTCGATCGCTTAAAAATGTCCGATCCAAAACTTTGATGTTAAAAAACATCGGCTTAAAAAATCGATGTTAAATACATTGATGTTTTGAGAACATCGACATCGATGTCGCATCCCAAGTAAAAAATGCGCCTTTGAAGATCCGTTACCTGCTCTATGGTCTGATTAAAATAAGTTGGTGATTGACAGTTCTACTTCTGAAGCCGTTGCTTCATAAAATATGAGTGTATGATTTAATTACTTTAATAAGTTTTTATTTCAAGTAGTTATCTTCGTGTCCCGGGAACACGTGCTCAGTGGTATGCAAAGTGTCAACGTCGCTCCCTTCCATTCCCAACTGTCAATCACCAACTTATTTTAAACGGACCATAGTAAATGAATACCATCACCAGACGATTCTTCGCCATCAATATCCTTTTAAATCTCTTTGTTATTCAAGTAGGGTTTCTCTGGTTAGAAATCATGATTGAGCACAGGTCAATCTGGAGTTAGGAAAAACTCTCCCTCGCTGAAAGAAATCCTAGTCGTGATTCCCTACCTGCGATCTTCGACAGTGCTGGAGCTGGAGGTCTGGCTCTCCTGACGAGGCATCATCGGGAGAAATTCACAGAACACGTAATGCTTGTATCACTGGCGGACGTGGTCTGAAGAAGAAAAAATCAAAGATATAGATAACGCAAGCGGATATATCATACAATTCATTGAAGCTTGTATTCTTTTTTGCATTTTTCAAATGGTGCTGCTACACTGAACCACACTCACAATTTACACACCATCCTATCTTCCTATATTTGGAGACGAATCAAATATAAACGAGACTTCATTTTTTAAAACAATATCTGGTGTAATCAAATAGCATAATACACATTACTAGCGTACCCGTGCGAGAACTGTCGCATGCTATACCCCATCCTCTTCTTTATTTTTCCATTTCCATATTAAAGCCTGTAATATATATTTTTCTTCACGACGATCTTATCCTTCGTCACTTATTCTAAATGTCACCTTGTAATTGATGAGTAGACCCTTGTCAATACAAACTATTCTTATTTAAGTTTATTATCGAACAAAGGGGTACACCCGAATAATTTATTCGCATTGAATATCAAGTAATTTCACATATAGTTGCAGATTCTACAGGCGGCTCTGAAGAGGTGGGGTAGAATCGAGAAGCGTTGAACCAGCAAGAATGAATGGTACATGAATATTTAGATGCGTTTTTTAAACAAAGCCTTCATATTTTTAAAGTCAAAGTGCAATTCGTCATGTCTCCGTGAAATTCTGCCCCGTGACCATAGATTTATGTCCAGAAGCAAAACAAGAAGCCACCTCAGCATTTGTGTTCAAAACAAGAAGCCATCTCAGCATTTGCTCAAAGAGTCAGGGAAACTGGACGAAAACCTGATGAAGACGAAAACCTGATCATTGACCCCGAAGCTGAGGTACAGTACTTCTTACATGCATAGTTGGACTTCGAGAATTATACAGTACAAATGCTAACTAATTCATTAAATATTACGAAGACCTTCTAACACATTACGTTAAATTTAAAACAAGCACGAGCATCAATTCGTACTTATTCGTACAATTTCATGTTCTGAAGGAGGATGCTAGTGTGCAGTGCACGTTTAGCAACGTTTGCGGTGTTGTAAGAAATGTGGAAGTTATTTTGTGTGTGTTCGTAACAAGGTAGAGACATCTAACAAAAATCGAAAGGTCGCCGACGATAATCCCTTCTTTTAAGATACAATTTTATTTTTCTTACGAAAATGGTGATGAAGCTCTCATTATTCATTCCACAATTCGTCCCAAAAAGTTTTAAAAGAGAAAACTCACAGTACGTACCACATATGCCTGATTCTGGGGTTGATGTGACAAACAATACAACGTTGTAAATCCTCTATGAGATGTTTAAGAAATGTTGTGCACCACTGCTTTACACAGACACAACCTAAACACGTCTATTTCTGTCACTATGTTGCTAATGTTGGTCACTCTGTAAGACGCCAGGATCGTCGCTATTGTTTGATTGATTTCAGATAGAGAAATCATTCACAAACGCAGAGGTGAGTATTCAGTAACCGTGAGTGTATTCACCTCTCGATTAATTTTGATTTGCTCGCAAAGTGGAACTATGCCATATATGCGCTCTGGTTTTCTTTTATAAAACTTGACTTTTTGGTTGATTGGACTTATGTATTTCTTTCTGCAAACGAAATTTAGATATTACATTTTTCATGACTTTCCATTTCTAGTTGTCATGGCAAAACGAATCAACAGAACTAAAGCCAAGACGTGTTTCCGAAAAGAACTACGATACATTAATTTGCCGAACTATCAAAATATTTTCAGGAGCTCTTTTAAGAAGCATGTAGTCCTAAATGTCAACTGCAAGCTAAAACAACATTTTTTCTAAAGAAGTGCGCCAAAGAATCTTTAAAATATGTGTTTTTACTAAGTGTATTTCATATATTGGTGTTTCAAAGGTTGACGTTAAGAGACTCAGCATTTGTGTGTGTTATGACAAAACAAATATTTAATATTTCATTTCCATATTAATCCCGAAAAAAACAACATCCCATCATCCCCAAAATATTTTCCAAGGAGTGTTTCACCTTTATCAATTATCTTCGTGTCTAGAGCTGCAAAGATCATTTTAATAAATTGAAATGAAATTTATTTTTGTTTGTTAATCGCGTTAAAACCCCTCTATTTATAAGGATAGTAACCGTGAAGTCGACAAAACCAAATTTTGTAGGAGAGCGAATTTAAAGTTTGACAGTTTCTCCAAAATCGTCAAATAGTGAAATGCGTATAGTTTTCGTGAGGTTTTGTGATACAAAGGATAGTATAACTAGTGGTGCTACAGAATGGCACAGACTTTCCCGTATTAGTTTTCTATTTCGTTTGATGTCGGCTGTCAATTCGGACTCGCCAGATACTCTTGCCAGCTGCCATCTAACGCTACCCAAAGTACATTTCTTTTGACATTTTTTTACATTTTTCGGTACAGTAAAACATCACCCTAAATGACAATTTTCTTTGAAAAAAATTGGAGCCGTTTTTAAGAATATGACGTTTAAGTACTACAGTAAATTCGAAATTTGAAGCTCATTTCCACAGAAAATGTTTGAGTTTTCGAAAAACTTCATTAGAAGGCATTTGAAGCACAATAACTCACAAAAATAATAGTGTTCATAAATTGCTGGAAAAGTGTATATTAACAGTATGATAGATCTTTTACAAATATGGCATGTGTAATAGTTTAAAAACCAAAAAAGATATCCCAAAATAAACTTTACGTCATATTAAAGAGTTAAAATAGCTCTATACGTTTGAAACGTTTAAAGAAAACATTAGAAGCTATTTATGAGAAAATAGCGTTTGAGCGTTTCTCAAAAGGCGGAATTTTGAGTTTGTTTTCACAGAAAAACGGTTGAGTTTTCGAGAAACTTTACAAGACATTATTTAAAAGCGCATGTACTCATAAATATAATAATGTCAATAAATCGCCGCTAATGCAAATATGAACGACGTGAGTCAATAAAGTTACCTTTTTGTAATTTTTGAAAAAAACAAAAGAATAGAGCAATGCGTTTATGTCATCTCGTAGAGGACATTTGGCACTATCCATACCAAAAGTTTAAAGAAAAAATTTGGAGCCGTTTTTGAGAAAATCTTGTTTTTTGCTATTTTTAAAATTGTACATATTGCTCACAATATTGCACGAAAACCACTAAAATTTTCGAAAGAAAGGTACATAACTCTAATGAAAGAACTCACTATGGAGAACAAATTTTATTTTTAAAGGAAAAATGTCTTTCTTCAATTTTGTAGTTGTAGGAAGACGCCGAAAAAATTCAAACTTTTTCAATTTTCAAAAATTCAGAGTTAACCGTGAAATCGGAGCTACGTCACCTTTATAAGTGTATTTTACTCTACTCTTACAAGAAATCTAAGGAAAAAATTTGCAGCGTTTTTGAGAAAAGTTTGAAAATGACTAGGGGGGTTCATGTATAGTACCCTCAAATTTTGAAGAAAGTTTTTTAAAATCGCAGCATCTTTAGTGGAGCCAGATCGACTGGGGAATATCCATTTTGGAAAAAAAGCCTTCGCATGGTTAGGCGGAGACAGACACGACGTTTTGAGTAAAAATACATTTTCGGTATCAGGGGACCCCAAAAGGCGTATTTCCGTTAAAATCTCGAAATCGATTTTCCGTAGCATTACATAACTTTCCCTTCACTATGTATATTACACTGTATATATGTATGTGTGTACGAGAAAGTAAAAATAACTTTCCACAAGCAATTGAACAAAATCATCGAATTATAACTTTCTTTTAACATTTACTACATCATGTAGAAGATGCCTCATGGGGTTCCCTCATGAAACATGTAAAGCACCTCGGTACTGAACTTTGAATAAATAAATTTAAAAGAATCATTTATTCTGATATACAAGTGAATGTTCGGGACAAATGCATTTGGGGTTGGACGCCAAGCAAAATATTAAAATTTTTCCGTTTTCTAATCGCATACTTTTGTGGTTTCATTCTCAGCGCAAAATTTTGGCGGGTGTCCTGTAGTTACAATTTCTCACAACTTGCAAGGGCTTCACAACTTTGCATTACATCGATACTTCCATTTCATGGACACATTAGTTCTTGGCGCGGTCTTGTATTAACGATGGTATATCTCACGGTATTTCGCGTCGTTCTCGGTCGTGCTGGTAGAAGACGCATGATTGCCAGCACTGCTCAATACAGTCGCGATCATTCCACCCCTTGAGGCCCCGAGAAGGACGTGGAATAGCGTGAGATATTCCATCGCAAAGACCTCAAGCGCCAAGAAATAAAAACCTAAGTGTAGTACTTCGAACATACTTGTATTTCACTAGTAGATATTTCCTTAATTTCGTCTAGATAACAAAGAAAATTCTAAACGTTTTGATGGCACAATGTAAAGTTACAATATCAGGTTTAGTGCAGAATAGCATAAAAAATTTGTAATTTCACCGATATAAAATTATAGTCGTATTATTGGAGATATATTCCTGGTAACAGTTGTCAAAACAAAAAACAACTATTTATCCGTCGAGTTTCTTTGCTGAATGTTCACAGGAAGTTTTCAACTGATATCAATTGAAACTCCATGAGGCATGTAAGATCAGCAAGTATGTGCAGTCAGTATGTAAACCTGATGCTTATTCCGTGGTGGTTGAGTAGCGTATACATGGATCTCCTTTCAGGTCCTTCAAAGGCCGTTAGTACCACTGATTGCCATTACCTGTTGACAACACAACGTAGAAGGTATACCTAACTCATTTCGAATGCTGACCATTGTTAACGAAAACATTAGAAAGGTATCCTGATATTAGGAGAGTCTCAATTAAGATATAGTAGTATTTATTTACACATGGACTGTTATAAAAATTATATTTGTTATTATACCTGTTAAACACGATCATATATTTTACAAAACGAAGTTTATGAAACGTTCATTAAATGTTTTACGAAAATGTCTGGGCTTTCGGTTTTGCAGCACCTTTTCCCACATCCCACCGATCAGCACCTAAAACACATTTCTGTCATATTTTCTCAATTTTTTTGGTCCCTTAATAATAGAATTGAAGTATGACTTTTAGACCTTTTTATAAGAATAAAACCTCGTTCTACAAACAAATTTCATTGAAATATTTATCTCAGCTTTTCAGAAAATCGCATCTAAGCGTTTCTGAAAATGTGCAATTTTTGGCTAATTTTTAAAGAAAATTTTGGAGTTTTCTAAAACTTTAAAAAGAAATTATTTAAAGCACTTGTATCCACAAATCACACTAAGACTGTAATATAAATACCAACTATGTGTTAAAATTGCACTTTTACACTCAAAATTACGCGAAAACTATTGTTTTGGTTCACATAAATTAAAGGAGACTAATTATGGAAAACAAACGTCATTTAAAGGAAAACCTCTGATCTTCAGTAACGTAATTAACAAGGAGATTCAAAAGTTTCAAAATTAGGAGCCTTTTTGATAATTTATTTTGTAAATTGTATAAATTTCAAGCGGAAATTATGCAAAAAATTGTAAGTGAACTTGTTGAAGAGCTGATTTTTTTAAAACAGTTTAACGGTTTAAAACAAAAGCCATCTTCAATTTTGTAGTATTCAAATGTTAACTTTTTGAAATTTCGAAAATTCAGAGTTCGACCAAAATGAGACTAGCATCAGTTTTACCGAAATTTTACACTACATACGGGGAGATTTTTTTAAAAAATTGGAACAGCTCAAGCAAAATTACGTGAAAACTACTAATATTCTTGAAAAATTATATGTCTTTATTTCAAGACCTGAAGACCTGACTTCGTTTACGGTATTCTAGGACAACGTGTAAACAAAACGTTTGGTGGTATTCTTGAGAAAATTTTGAAAATCTTGATGCTTCAAGTAAAATACCTTCAAAAAATCAAAATATCCGCTTCAAACTCTCAAAGCCTCGAGACCGTTCAGAATGATCCGAGAATATTAATTTTGGAGAAAATAGGCTGAACGATTTAACCCCTAGCGTTTATTAACAGGACAGAGAGACAAACGGACGGATAGACACACAAATAGACTGACAAACGCACAGACAGACGACCGCACAGACAGACGACCGCACAGACAGACGACCGCACAGACAGACGACCGCACAGACAGACGACCGCACAGACAGACGACCGCACAGACAGACGACCGCACAGGCAGACGACCGCACAGACAGACGACCGCACAGGCAGACGACCGCACAGACAGACGACCGCACAGACAGACGACCGCACAGACAGACGACCGCACAGACAGACGACCGCACAGACAGACGACCGCACAGACAGACGACCGCACAGACAGACGACCGCACAGACAGACGACCGCACAGACAGACGACCGCACAGACAGACGACCGCACAGACAGACGACCGCACAGACAGACGACCGCACAGACAGACGACCGCACAGACGGACGACCGCACAGACAGACGACCGCACAGGCAGACGACCGCACAGACAGACGACCGCACAAACAGACGATCGCATAGACAGACGAACGCACAGACAGGCGAACGCACAGACAGACGAACGCACAGACAGACGAACGCACAGACAGACGAACGCACAGACAAACGAACGCACAGACAGACGAACGCACAGACAGACGAACGCACAGACAGACGAACGCACAGACAGACGACCGCACAGACAGACGACCGCACAGACAGACGAACGCACAGACAGACGAACGCACACGCAGACGAACGCACAGGCAGACGAACGCCAGACAGACGAACGCACAGACAGACGAACGCACAAACAGACGACCGCACAGACAGACGAACGCACAAACAGACGACCGCACAGACAGACGAACGCACAGACAGACGAACGCACAGACAGACGAACGAACGGACAGACGAACGAACGGACTGACGAACGAACGAACAGACGAACGAACGGACAGACGAATGAATGGACAGACGAAGGAATGGAGAGACAGGCAGACGGACGGACAGACAGACGGGCACAGACGAACAAACAGATGGACGGACAGACAGACGGGCACAGACGAACAAACAGATGGACGGACAGATAGACCGACGGACAAACGGTCGGACGGACGGACTGACAGACGGATAGACAGATGGACGGACAGACAGTCGGAGGGACAGGCATGGGGATAAACCATAATTTACTATTTATTGTAATCAGAGGTAGTAATTTATTATTTATGGCAACAAGATTTATCCACTTTTTTGTTTCCAGGGCCCGGCAAAAAGGGTAATTGTGCCGAAAGTCGCCATTTTAAGTAAGTTTCAGAAAGTAAAAAAGTTCCCACCGCGCTTTCATTCAGTCAGCATAATGTTGTGTCATACGTGTGTTACCATTGTTTAGTGACACTCATTAACATCTAATTGTTATATTTGCAGTTCTTTTTTTGTTCCAATGAACAATATCAATATCATTAATTCTCGCCTTTAAATTCACGGAGACTTTAGGAAGTATTTCTTTACTTTAAGGGAACAGCGCATCTTCGCAAATAAAAATACTTAAATGAAAACAAGATATTGTACGAGTATTTATAATGTGTCACAATCAGTCGTAAATATAAATATATCTTGGTAATTTGGTGAAATGCGTGATTGTTATAAAGTGCACTGGATCCATGTTCACCTTGCTCCGCGTGGTAGCGAATATCTAACAGAAAGATAGATTTACGCCGTATTACATTCTATGGATGAAACGACCTGTGGTTATTTTTGTCAACAGTCAGTCATTTTGCGATCGCCTGTCGACGTTTCTGCTCTCGCAGCTTTGGAGAATCTGGCACCCGCTATGTTATGGCATTTTTTATTGGCTCCTACTTTGTACGCTTGGTCGACAATGGTTGTCCAGGCCCATATACCTTTCCCTGACCATCAGGACGTGCCTCAAAACAAAGCCGCAGGTAAAAGTTTCCGTCGGCAATATGCAATTCTTGGGTGGATAAACTGGCCTTAAACGTTAGTTTAACATATTGATTTAAGTTCCAATGCCCTGTGACACCTCACATTAAATCTGTCCTCTATAAATTGTTACTATTATTATTCCTCTAAATCACGACTAAAGATGTTATGTGTCGGCTGAATATAAAATCTACTCCAGGTTGCAACCAGCTACCTAAGGAGCAGATCTATGGTCTGTCGGTGCCTCTACAATACTTTACGCAAGGTGTGGGCTGTTCCGAATAAAGCGATTTCTTGCACTTCCCAGTCTTTTGAATTACCTGGGAGTTTAGACACGTTCTTACACAAATTTTGCGGAACAAATCCCAGAGCTCCGATAACTATCGGTACGACCTGTGCTATTACGCCCCACATTCGGCTGATCTCGATTTCCAAACTCTTGTATTTAAGACGTTTCTCTGCCTCCTTGGTAACGACGTTTTGATCGCAAGGTACTGCAACATCGACAAGTAAACACGATTTTTTCTCCAAATCCCGGATGACTATATCCGGTTTGTTTGCCGCTATCGTGCGATTAGTTTGAATTTGTTGGTCATACAATATCGTACACAATCCAACAGACGTCACCGGTTTCGGTGAGTGCTCGTACCACTTGGGGCATGTGTTTGGAACTTCGAGGGCGGTCAGATCTGCCAGTGGAGGTTAGCTACACACCCTGTCGTGTCTTTTCAAGTATTCTGTCTTTGCTAGGATTGGACAAGCTGAGACAATATGATCAATGGTTTCTATGTGTTCCTGACAAATGCGGCATTTATCATCTTGGGAAATTTTGACAACCGCTTTATCATAATGTCGTGATCTCAACGCCTGATCTTGGGCAGCTATTACAAGTCCTTCCGATTATGGCTTCACTCTTCCCCTTTTAAGCCACATAAATGATTGATCTTTATTGATCTGCACCTTGTCCATTCTTGCCAATTCCAGGGGTCTTGCACAATCGTCCCAGACTCGCCACAAACCTTTCTCAACAGTTTGTTTGCGTGGGATGTTTCCTGGAGCAGTCACATCCTGTCGGTCGCCCCTTTATTCTTAGCTCAGGTGCGCCCTTCCACCATAGCTTTCAACTTAGGCGATCATCACAATTTCCATAATTCAAATGTATTTCCACTGGGCAGTTGCGAAGCAGGCCTTATGTTTTAGTTGTAAGTTAGATTAAGTTAGTTTATTTTGTTTAAAAGCCCTCGCCATACTTCATAAGCCAAATCGGCTAGAGTAAATTGATTTTCCCATCAATTTCCCATCATTCAGTGCGTCACAGCGGGGTCATTCCGTATTAAATCAACACAGTTTTAATTAAAATTTTACTTCACCATTTTAGATTCAGATGAAATTTGACACATAGGTAGTATGAATAAAGAATAAGAAAACTACAAATTTTGAGTAAAATGTTTCCACACGTTTGTGAAATACAGGCATGTAAACTTTTACAAAATTGGGTTCCCGAAATTTTTTTAAATTGATGTAGAACCTTACCAAATTAAGATAAGAGAGCTGGAACAGGTGTCATTTTTTAGCTTTCTTTATGGCCTTTTATATGATATACAACTCAATTGGTGTTGCGTTCAAAAAGGTTTCCAAATTTGAATTTAAAATTTTGATTTTGAGTTTTTTTCAAAATGCTCATATTCAAAAAATTGAAAAAATTCTAAAATAATCCTTGTATGTTTCCAAACAGATGGTGCAAGTTTAAAAATGGGACTGCAATGGGTTCGTATGGTAATCTTTACTTAAAATGCACAATACTTACTTACTCTAGATTTTACTGATTTAAAATGCATTTTATTTCAAATTATCAGCCCTAATATATACAAATTATTAATTGAGTGTTTTTTTGTTGTTGTTTTACTACCTATGTATCACATTTCATCTGAATCTGAGATGGTGATGTAAAATGACTGTGTTGATTTAATACGGAATGACCCAGCGGTCTTTGTCCCGGGCAGCAGGGGCTGGCGCGTCGGCGTCCGCGAAGACCATCCTGCTGCCGGATTGGGCGGCGCTGCGGGCGCGCTGGGCGTGGCTGCCGGACTTCGGGCGCGCGGGGGCGTCCGCGCGCATGCGCGAGTGGGCCGCGTGCGAGAGCGCGCCCCGCGCACGCGCACGCGCGTGCCGCGTGACGGGCAGCCGCGCGCTGCTGCCGCGCCCGCAAGACTTCGACGCCGTCGTCTTCCTCGCGGAGGGCCGCCGCGGCCTGCGCCTGCCCGCCCGACGCAGCCCCCACCAGAGGTCGCCTCACCCCCACCCCCCCGCGACGCCTACGATTTATTACTACACGAAATAATCAGTGGCGTAGTGTTACTCGCACGTTTGGGGATGCTCAACAATTACACACGAAATGTCACTATCAACTACTTCATCTAACAGGCGAACGCAACACAAGGCAGATACACTGGAACTACTTCCACGATCTCGATTGCTTACGATGGTGTAGGCGCTTCCCACAAAATCCTCACAGCAGTCAGGGTTGCTGATGTCTTGAAAGCAAATTATACAATGGCTCAGCTTTAATTCTTATACGCGAATGGCTATGAGACCACTTGTTAATTTATACAATGCAGACTTAAATAATATGTAAACTATTCACGGGATAATTCAATTTCTTTGATATTAATTAAGAATAGTAGACTGCCATTATTTCTACAGTTTGTGTCCGTGACCAAGCGGGGACTCCCGAGTGAGAGAGAGAGAGAGAGAGAATTTACTGACCGCGTGAAGTGTGCTGCGCTCTCGTGCAGAAACGAGCTTTTTTCCGCAGTGGATGCTAGCGTAAAGCAGTCGAGTTTTTCCGGGCTAGGGGTGAAGAGGGGAGAGGGGAACCTCTCCATCTGCGCATGCGTCATTGCTCGTCGCAATCTTGCGGCAGACGCTAGAAGCATTTTAGCTTCCAAGCAATCACAGGCCAGCTTCAACAACCTGCCAAATTCAATCATAGGAAAGCAATTTAAAATTAATACAATATGTGTTTCGCTCAACGGACCACTTGTAAGATTAAAAATACAGTATTTAGGGTTCTTTATTATTATATACGGGGATGCTCAGCATCTCAGCGTTCCCTGACGCTATGCCACTGGAAATAATAGAGAGTTTTTGCAATACGGGAAATCCATTGTAGTAATATGTAAACATTATCGTCACTAGTATATAAATAACGTATCTTCAGAAAAGTAAGTTTTTGCAAATCGTACAATCGAAAGTATACGATAAAACTAGGAACTAATATGAACCGAATACCTCTAATAGGATCTAAAAGCGTCTGCTTACATCCATTTTTGCTTTTATAAGCATTACAAGATAAAATGTGTAATACGTGAAATCTGATAGTATCATACGAATATGTAATACATGTTTTTATCTCCAAAGAAAAATATATCTTCCCAGTCTTAGAATGTAACCCCGCAATTTTACTAATACATATATTTTACTGTTTATATTAGAAATGGGAAATTTATGTCAATTATAAAGCCATGTGGATAAATAATTCCTTTTTCGTGACAATCAATGTAATCTCAATATATACATAACCTCAAATCCTAAACAATTACGTTAGTGTATTCCTGATATATTTGAATTAACGTGAGTAAAAGTAAACTATTATGTTCCTGCCATTTTAGAATGGTTCTATGATTATTCTACTTTCATTATTTCCATTCTTATTGTGTGTCAGTGTCGAATTCGTGTTTAGAGGTGGTGGCGAAAACTACGTAAAGTGTAAGCTACGAAGATATTTGTCGTAGACGACAAAACATGGAGAATGACGGAACCGTCAATGGAAATCCCGTCATCGGATGCCGACGCATGCGCAGTACAATTCTCCCCAGGATCGTGAGTAACGTCTTTCAAATTCACGACTTGCAAAAACTCTCTAACAAGTCGTCAACGACAGCGATGGCGAGTACGAAGGGTAAGAGGCAGACGACGAGAGCAATGGAAACTCCAGGCGAGAGAATGTGGAGGGAATGGAAAGGGAGAGGTTTCAAATTTAAGGGGCCTCGACAAAAGTCTGGTCAATTGGAGAATATCAATTTTCGAGAAAATCGTTTAAACGGTGTAGCCGCTAGTATTGTTCACAGACGGACAGATAGACGTTTTGCCGTCAATCGATTTTTCAGCATCAAGGACCCACAAAACATGGATTCTGGCTACAACACCTGTTAGTTTTTTTCTTCTAAATTTAGCATCTAGATTAATCCACTTTTTCGTTACCAGGACCCTGTAGTTAAGAGTTTTTCTGTCTAAAATTCATTGTTTTTCGGACAGCATTACACAACTTTATCTCTACTCCGTACCGAGAAAGTAAAATCAATGTGTGTTTGTTCGTATTTTATACGCTGCCGTACGGTTCATTTCGTACGACATTCATCCGACTGCGTCGTACATTCATTCGATTGCGATAACATTTTGTCCGTTTTCTGCTTGCACTTGCACGAAGAATACAAGCTCAGTACAAAGGGAATGTACGTATGTCTGTCGCACATATGATGGTTATTTTATGCCTTTTTATGCTTACTCAAGCGCCCCTGAGCAGCTCTACGCAACCCGCCGCACCCTCAAGCATCAAGCGTGCCTGCCCTGCATATCCTTCCCCTGTGATTGTGAAATATCGGCCGGAATTATTACTTGAACGTTATTTCGGACAAGTTAATTACGTTTTTCCAAGATGTGTCATAGCAAGCTCAAACTTGAGGGAAAACGTTTTAACAATGGGATACTTGACAGCCATGTCCAAATCAGGGCTAACACGTACTCGCGAGAAAATCTTTAAACTATTAACACGTTTGCAGAGCGTAGCGCAAAACGTGTTTAACAATCACGTAACCAGTAGCGTGTGAAGTGTAATACACTGCAGATGCAAAGTATTGCCGAGAGCGTAGGTTTCCGTGGCCGGAGTCACTAACTTTTTGGCTGTCCGGGAGACGCCTCGTCCCAGGCACAATGTCATCGTTTAGTCCGCCAGGCTGCCGCCTTCCTCAGGGCGAAACGTCAAAACACCTGTGCCTAGGATGCGGGCCGTCTCCCGAACAGCCACGTAGCTACGGTCAAAATAGACGAAATTGCTTTGTAATTTTTTAATTATTTTCTTTTTTACTTTAATTATTTTATTTTAATATATTTAAAAAATAATTTAATTATTCTTTTAATGTTTTTTAATGTTTTAATTATTTATTTTGTAATTATTTTCTGATAAAATTATTTTGCAATTTGTTTTTGAGCAGGTTCGTGTACTTCACCTTAAACGCGCCTCCGAGTGTGAGGGTCTCCGCCGACACGAGGAACGTGTTCAACTGGACGATGACCTACCGCGCGGACTCGGACGTGCCCTTCTCCCTGGGGGCGGTGGTGCCCCGGGGGCGGGGGCGGGGCGCGGAGGCGTGGCTCCGGCCACCGGCCGCGCCCATCACCTACGCGGAGGTCCTGGACAACTCCCTGCAGACCGTTGGGGAATTGTGAGTGGCCGTTGATTCCGGGAGCGACCGTTTCTAGGGTCATTGCGGAGTTGAACTCCCCACATAATCATAGAGCATAAACAAATTACAATGCGCTGGCCTCTTCCTTCGACATTACCACAGGCATGTAGCAGCTAAGCACGGTTTTGGATGAGGATTCGAACCGACCCAAGTCATATGTACACCTTGCCAGGAGTATACAATGCCTTAGTGATCACGGCGACATCTGCCATTCAGGAATGAAAAAAACTCACTCGTTATGTTTCGTTTAGGATGTTTACATCTATTGATGAAATAAAATTCGCAATTATATTACACAGTGTCAAGCAACAATGAAAAAGGTGAGAGATCCCAAATTGGGGAACATTATACTTAATAGGATAAACCACAGGTACTCTTAAATGCAATAACGTGAAAAAAATCGCCGCTAATGTAAATATTAAGAACGAAAGGAGCTAGTCAAAAAATTACAATTTTGTAATTTTTGAAAAAACAAAAGAATAGGGCAACACGGCAAGTGTATTTAGCATTATCAGCTACGCAGAGGTCTTAGACAACTTCTTGGAGACCGGTGGGGAATTGTGAGCGACTGTTGATTCCGGGCCCGACCGTTTCTAGGGTCATTGCAGAGTTGAACTCCCCACACAAAGACCCTGAGCTATCACAGCGTGTAAACAAAATTACAATGAGTCCTCTAAAAAACTAACATTGTAGTCTCGACTCTTCTGGTACAACAGACCGACAGTTTGCAGCGAGATGAAAAACATACACTCGGTATTGATCTAGCAAAATATATCATGAACATTTACTAATAGTGGAACCGAAACTTTAATATATTAAAGAAAAGTAAAATATCATCCTAAATGGCTATTTTCATTGTAAAATTGGAACCTTTTTTAAGAAAATGGCGTTTAAGCGCTATCATTAATTCGAAATTTGAAGCTCTTTTTCACAGAAACTTTTTGAGTTTTCGAAAAACTTCATTGGAAGTCATTTGAAGCACTTGAACTCACAAATACATTGGCATGTACAAATTGCTGGAAATGCACGTATTAACGGTTTGAGGGGTTTGATTCTGACAGATACCAAATGTGTCTCTTAGCAAGCCCTCTTTTTGAAGGAATTTTCAAATATTTTCTTTTCTCTACACTTCCTACAGTCAAGTACTGGTATATTCAGAAGCACGTGAAAGTGTTTATTTCATTTCTTTGTGACGGTAAATAAAATTAGAAGTATTTGTTCCTTTGAAGGGAGCTGAGCTCCTACAAACCCATAACTAGGCATCTTCTTTTGTAGCCAAATTCCTCCATCGGTTCCCATTTTAGAGTTCAATTAACTGACAAAGATGAAAGAAATACATGAGAATCCTATTAGTACAAAGCACTTCAATATTGCAAATATCATTAGTTTGAGATAAAAGTGATCAATGTGTGCAACCCCTAAATATTATCCAATCTTCTTGAAATCTGGCACATACGTCTTTTGCATCGCTTAGATTCTGGGCGTACGCAAAGTCTTATGAAAATCAGATCTTTAAAAAAATGAAATACTCTTATTAGAAAGTCATTGAATAAACCTTGTAAAAGGGGCTTTGTGTGTCATCTGCTTGCAGGCAGATGGTTTATTGGACCACTGCACCGAAAAATGATCGAATGGTGGTGTGGGTATTCAACGATTGCCTATCCAGCAGCTGGCGAAAGCAAGTCGTGGACCGCTTAGCCCAGTACATCTCAGTGGACATCTTCAGCAATTGCAAGCGGTCTACTCGAAAAGGGGAAACAGTCCCTGAAAACCTACTTAACAAATACAAGTTTTACCTTGTTTTCGAGGAATCATTTTGTAGGTACGTACTTCTTTACACGTATTTAGAGTTGAGAAACCATGAGATTAATAGTGGTGCAACAACAGCATATACTTTCTCGTGCTAATGACAATGGTTTCTGATAAATCTTCACAAAGTTCAAGTTTAAGAAGCAAGTTTTATTCAAAAAAAGGTCTGTTTGACCACAACATAACAATACAACAGAGCTTTCCCAAATAAACAAACAAAAATATAATAGAGCTTTTCCAAGGTCGTCACCGAGTAGTCACCACCAGAAGAGAAATTCGAAGGATTTTGCCGAAGTTGCCACGTCGCTGAGAGAAGTGTCAGGAGGGTAGCCGTGGTCACCGAATATCAAAAAGAGCTTGCCGAAGTCCAAAAGACTGCGGAATCCAAGAATTCTCCGCACAACTCTTCCACTGGTTGACTACTATCTGGCACGCCCAGATCCGAACTGAGGCGTTTTTTTTTTCAGATTTCCCCTCTTCAATTCAGATTTTTTTTCAAATTTCCCCACTTTTCAAAAGTTCTGAAAATTGTTCTAGTTTCTTCTACTTTTTAAAAAAAATTATATTATACAATAATCACATCAGCATCCCCGTCTGAGTTCGGACGGGGCAGAATGATCGGTGTTGGCACATCGGCACCGATAAATGATTCAAATTTGGCGCCGTGGCGGGAGATAGGTTTTTAATAATAATCTTTGGCCTTAATTACCAGCTCAGAATTTGCATTTTAAACCTATCGCGTCGGACTTATAAAAAATTCCCTCCAAAACCCGCGTGCTGGTTGCAATGAAGAGCGCGAAATAAACTTCTTTTCTCTGAGTGTTTGAAAAAGGTTTGACGACATTTGCTTATTAGTTCAGCATCCCTCCACCAGGTGGCAGCTCCTACTTGGCTCTCGCCGCAAAACGCTATGTACACAAAGAAAACGGCTTGGAGATTTCCGTTTTAACCTGCAATGGCATTATCGCCAAATTCACACGCCGATACAGTAACTTCCCAGCAGTTTTATTCTCGCACACGGAATAAGTTGCAATGAGCGTGTATTAACGTTCCACGAGGACAGGTTAAGCTCTCAAAAGTTGGTACTAGTGTCGCCACTCCGCCTTCTCGTCAAAGGCATTCATTTTTCGGCGCCAAGTGAGCTAGACACGAGCGAAGTTCTTACAGAAAAATTAACAAAAGGAAGTTGCTTTCCCGTGAGAAACAGCTAAAAGGATGAACGACTTATTCAATGGTTGCTTAAACTTTCATACGAATCTTCTAACAAAAAGGAATCCATTGTGTGATTTGCAGAAATCGGCCGAACATTCCGGAACCTATGTAGCAAAATCCCAAATCATAGCTCTCCCAGTACATCATTTTAAAGCTATTTTGCTGCCTCAACAATCGGTCTCCAAAACGCGGGCGGGGCGTACCGTGACACTACGGCTCAAACCGGGAACGCTGCTACGACAGTGATGCAAGCGTGGAACCAGTGGAGAGAGGAGAGTCGTGCACAGCGACGAGGGGGTTCTGGATCACACAATGAGACCACAGCGCGAGATGACCGCGAGATGGCCGTAACCGGCCCGGCGGACCGTAACCGTAACCGTAAGGGGTTGGAGTAGCCCTTGTGAAGCAGTCAAACTAGTTTTGTTGGAACAAATTTCACATGCAATCGACGGGAACGGCGACGTCCACGATGTCTCGATTTTGGAATGTGTGATCATGACTGCGTCGACGGTTGGACGCCGACTGCTGAGGGCTGGACTGGTGGCACGGCGGACAAGATGCGGTCATCTCGCGCTGTGGTCTCATTGTGTGATCCAGAACCCCCTCGTCGCTGTGCACGACTCTCCTCTCTCCACTGGTTCCACGCTTGCATCACTGTCGTAGCAGCGTTCTCGGTTTGAGCCGTAGTGTCACGGTACGGCCCGCCCGCGTTTTGGAGACCGATTGTTGAGGCAGCAAAATAGCTTCAAAATGATGTACTGGGAGAGCTATGATTTGGGATTTTGCTACATACCAATGCGTCGGATTCCGTTCACCAGAAACCACCGACTCACGCAGCAACAGGCACGTTAACGTGATCGCTGGTGTGTTAAGTGACAAAACGTAGTGTTTTCGGAAGTGTCCCGCTTCAATTGATGCAACAGCAATGGCGGCGTACGTGTTCGACGCTTTCGCGGTGACTGCAATCTGCCAGCCTGCATTGTTCCGCGCCAGAACGGATCAGCGCGAAGTATGATTTCTTTTTTTATACATTGTTGCGTCTACAATTGACGCAACGCGTCTCTAAGCCTCTTTCGGGGCGTTGAATTAACCACTGCGCTTTTCAGAGTAATCCTCCATTACATGGATGTCACGTCTCGTCGTAGTTAGTTATCGAGAGGACCGCCAGGTAGCATCTCCGCGCACGCGCCTCTCTCTTGCGCGCCCCTGCGTCACTACCCAGCGGCCGGAATTGGGAAGGAATTAGGATTGAGGTAGGGATTAGGACAGTTCACAGGGGTTGGACTAGCCCTTGTGAAGCAGCCGAACTGGTTTCGTTGGAACAACATGAGATCGACGGGAATCGAACCCGGACCTCCTTGGTGAAAGGCAAGCGACTTCGCTCTGAGCCACCAGATGACCCCTTAGAGTTTTGGGCGCCATTGGCTACAATGTGCGATCTCGTTTCATACGTATTAAGGGCAATCTGAACAGTAACCGCTACATCAGGGAGGTTTTAGAGCCTGAGGTACTGTCCCTACTGCAAGCAGTTCCACAAGCCACAGTTCGACAGGACAATGTTCGACCGCGTGTGGCGAGGAATGTGCAAGCTCTCTGGGAAGAATGACGGGTACCACTGCTTCCCTGGCCAGCACGTTAGCCTGACTTGTCAAACCATCGAACATGTCTGGGATATGATCGGTCGGCAACTTGTTCGTTCTGGTCCTCCCGGAGAAAATGCAATAAAATCTTTTCCAATATTCCGATTGTAATTATGTACGAGATACTCTGTACAATGTTTAATGTTCTTATGTTCAACATCAAGAAACAATTTAATGAATGTTTAAATTTAAAAAGATTGCAAATAAGCAGTAAATAAAAACGTTAAAAATGCGAGAAAGTGTGTGCTGTTGTAGTATCTTTAGTTGGTTTTTTTTTCGAGTCTCTTGGTTTCGAACAAAACAACAGACTTCAATTAAAGTGACTGAGGCCACATAGTCTTCTTTCAATTTCTGCGCACGTTGGAAATTAGTGATACAGTGAGACGTCGACTATCCGAACTAATTGGGACCAGGTGTAGTTCCGATAGTCGACAATTCGGATAACCGAACATGTTTATGTAGGCTACCGTTGCACTTAAAGGCGGTGGGTTTTTCTGCCAACAATGAACATTCCGAGCGAGTGACAGCTATTAACGACAGGTTGTTTGACAATGTACAGTTGTTACACCAATATTAGTACTCTTGCACTCTTGAAGGTGGTGAAAAGCGTTTTTTCTGCTAATATTCCAAGTTCTTAAACATTTATTGAAGTATTTGTCAAAGTTCACTGAAGTCAGATGATTGACTATGGTACAGTATCTCGTTAAATTTCATCACTGTCAATCATATCGGGGATCATTCGCAATACTCAGTATTACAAAAGAAAATTAATACGTATAGTATACAGTATCTAATTTTTAAAATAATATTTTTTCAGAGCAAACATGAGTTCGGATATTTGACGGTTCGGATGACTGACGTTTCGGATGACTGACGTTCAGATAATCGACGTCCCACTATATCGACACCTTATTCTTCGATTTTTCTTTCTTGGCGCACGGGGGGGGTGTAAATAAAATGGAATATTTCACGGTATTTCGCGTCGTTCTCAGTTGTGCCGCCAGGAGTCGCATGATTGCGACTGCATCGAGCAGTGCTGGTAATCATGCGACTCCTGGCGGCACAACGGAGAACGACGCGAAATACCGTGACATATTCCATTTTATTGACACGCCCCCGTGCGCCAAGAAAGAAAAAACCGAAGTATAAAAGCAGGAAACCTTCGCTCCCCAGGGACTACGTGTCCGGGGAGTTCTTCCACGCGCTCAACCACTACGTGGTGCCCGTGGTGCTGGGAGGCGCCAACTACAGCGCCCTGGCGCCCCCCGCCTCTTACATCGACGCCCGCGACTTCGAGTCCCTCTACCACCTGGCGGAGTACCTCAGGTACCTGTCGGATCACCGCAGCGAGTACTCCAAGTTCTTCTGGTGGAAGGCCCACTACTCGGTGGAGACTCCGTCCAGTCTGTGTCGTTTGTGCGAAAAGCTCCACGAGACCCTCGCGCCCAAAACATACGCGGACATGGCGGCGTGGTGGAACGAGGCCGACTCTTGCCATGTTCCAAAACCGCAATTTGTCGAGTTTGAAAAAAGCTAAATTATACGCTAAATATTAATATGTACGTTATCACCCCTTTTTTTCTCAGTGGAATAGAATTATTGAGAAATAACAATATCAAGTAGAAAATTATCCTTTAAGCGAAACACTTGTTAAAAGCGATCAAAAAAGGACCCCCCAGTTAAGCAACTCTTATCTATTTTATATCATTTACTTTTGTAGGAGTTACTAATGATTTCTACTTTTTTGGCAATGAATATGAAAATTTCAATACATGAAGGGTTTATTGATGGATTATTGTAAGTCACACTCGTGTAGTTTTGAGGTATAAACTCAAATTCAAATGTAGTGTCCCTTCAAGGTCACTGCAAAGAGAGGGGACAATGCCGTCCAGTCGGGACCTTCGCTACAACTTTAATTTTTCGTATTGAAGCTCCCGATTGGATGACAGTGTCCCTCTCTTCTTCCAGCTCGTAACCTTGAAGGGTCACTACATTTAAATCGGTGTATATACTTGGATTTATTTAGAGGTGCGTTTGAAGAAAATCAGCGGTTGACGGTTTCATCCTATCGGGAGTTTGAACGTCGCCATAATGTCGTCACTGTAGCGACATATATACTCGAGCTGATTTACTTCAAAAGCACCTGTAAATAAATCCAATAATAGCTCGCTTGTTTGGCGAATTCGTGCTAGTCAACGGAAGACCGGGACAGTCAGATGCACGAAGTTTGCAAGAAGAAGACTCAACTCCAGTGGAGGGGGTATGTATGAAAAGCATCGGGGGCTAATCGGACTCATTAGAGTCCCTAGATACTGAGACTAGCACAACTGCCGTCATATAATATCCCCTCACCCGATAGCCCCGCTAGACAGCAATCAGGAACTGAAGGAAAATTATTACAATTGGTGTTATTAAGGAGATTTTTAAAAATATGAATATTGGTTTCTATAGATTCGTGGTTTTGAACCCATAGAATACCACACAGTTCCAATTCTCCTGGCAACTGGATATAAAATAAGCGGGATCGGTGGAACAATGGAATGCGCCTGTACCTAGGGCAATGATGTATATAAATATAACTAGATGGCTGACTCCGCGCTTTCCCAATAGGCGAAGGTGAGGCCGTACAGGGAGCCATGTTGCACGGCAAAAGCTTCGAATATCAAATGCAGCCCATGACAGTTCAGTAGATTTTACGAGTGTAACACGTATACATAGTATTTATTAACATGGTTCTGTTCCATCATAAGAAAGTGAAGCTGTAGGCTACAATATGTTATTGAAATATATTTTATAATTTACATAAAACTACGAACAGCATAGACATAGTTTTATCGGAGACTTGCAAACGGGGACCGAAAAGGTATTGAATACCGGTAGAAATACCGGTAAAATCCCGGTATTTTTTCATACCGGTATAAAATACCTTTATTCTTTTATACCGGTAAAATACCTTTATAGGACGTCTATACCGGTATGGACGTCCATAAAGTTTATACCGGTATTACACCGGTATTTTCAATGGAAATAGTCGCACGTTCGCGCCCGCCACACGCGCGCTCGCGCCCCCAAACGTGTGTTCGCGGCCCGGACACGCGCGTTCGCGCCCGCCACACGCGCGTTCGCGCCCCGTGCCTACACGTGCTTTCTCTCATTCGTTCTCTTTCTTTCTCTTTTTCTTTTTCTCTCTCTCTCTCTCTCACTCTCTCACCCAATACAAATTCGGAAGGGCGTTTGTTGGGGCCAACGGTCAAACATCCGTCGCTCACATTTTAATCCTCCACACTGCGAAAAGAAATTGATAGCCTGGAGTATGTCGAGTGCTTCATCCTGCGCCGAACCGGAGACGCCAGTGGGTTGAAACGCTGACCTCCGGAAACTGCGTACGCAACGGCGCAGCCCTCGCAGCTATTACAGAGTGACTGATTTGGAGAATGCATCGACTGTGCCCAGGAGTTACTGAAGTCTTATCAACCGATGTCAGATTTCTATCGCCTTCTTTCTTTCACAACTGATGTCAAGGGTCATATCCTATCAGAAGCCGCAGGCCCGGCGCAGCGGCTCAATTCAACCGAACAAAATTATACTGGTGTCGAAAATTACGCCGCCGCCGTTAGAATTCGAACTCTACGACCTCCCAGCAGAGTCGCAGCAGAGAGCGACATTGCTGGCACAGAGGTACCTCAACCCTCCTGAAATACAATATACACTACACTTACGGAACTAATTATGATAGCAGTTGACGGGTCGTAAAATAATAATTCAATCCATCAACTATAATTTTTCGAATAGATATACATTGTACATCTGTTCATCTTATGCCTTGTTTTTCCTACTTTCACAATGTATTTTATCTGTCTGCCAGATCAGTCTAATACCAACATGCAACCGTACTGGATACTCGGATTGACATGTGAAATTTTATCATCTTGAGCACATTTCAAAACTCATAAATATGAAATTTAAGTGCTGTGAAGTATGGCAAGTAGTTTTTTTTTTAACAATTGCGACGCGCCGCCACTCGAAGGGCAGAAATCGCCGCGCGCAACCGCGGCGATTAAGTAGTACTAGCGTACCCGTGCGAGAACTCTCGCATGTTAGACCCCACACTCATCCCTATCCTTCTATTTTCATTCTAAGAGGGAAAGTAGTTAACGAAACGGTTTTATTTGTTTAAAATCTATAAAGGTAACTTGCAATGTACTAACACAATTACAAATAAAAATAAAAAACAATACAATGAATGTGTGAAAGAAATTTTCAATAAATATTTATTCAATATCATGAAGAAGTTGCTTGGAACAATTCCCAACACTTACTTAAAGACATTTGAAGTAATTATTCAATATTCTTTGTCAGTTAGGTTTTAGTTGTGATAGTCACAAAAATATTAGCTTTTTACTTTTGAGAAAGCTACGTGTCTGAACCCGTTGACTTGAAAATGTCATCGAATGATAACGAAAATATTGGTAGAGGTAAAACACAAACACAGTCTTCACTCTTCACTGAACACCCACATCCTTCCACAATTAAGTACACAGCACTTACAGACCATGAAAAAACGTTCATTGAATAGTTTCTTTACACGCATAAGAAACAATCTTCATAGGTGTAGGTATCAAGCAACTATAATAGTACTTCTACACTGTCAGAAATTACATTAAATTTAATGTAGTTTAATGCACTTTTTCGCATTAATTTTAATGTACCGTGTGCATTAAAACGATATTAATGTACATGCACATTAAATATAATGGGTAAATTAAAATCAATGTAGATTTAATGTACTGCAGTACATTAAATTTACTGCACCGTGTACGTTAAAGCGATTTTAATGTGTTTGTGCATTAAATTTAATGTTAAAATTAAAATCAATGTAGATTTAATGTAGGACTACATTAAACGTTATGTACCGTGTAAATTAAACCGATATTAATGTGTTGTACATTAAATTTAATGTTTAAATTAAAATCATTGTAGGTTTTAGAAATATTTTCTTCCGCTATTTGAACTCACGTATAATAAATTTAAAATATATTTTCCGATGTACATAGTTCGCTAATTCTTTAGTTAACAATTTTTTCAAATTCTCCGGAAATATTTAAATTTTTTCAAAGAATTATCACTGTTAACAATGTTAGAATTTAGTACTCTTTACGGCTTCGAAACATATTTCCGAGCGTAAACGCGTCCAAAACAGGTGAAGAAGTAGTGACAATTATAAATAATATACATAATTTTGTAGAGTTAATACATATTTAATATATATTACCTCTAAAGAAATATGTTCCGTAGACGTAAAGAATATATTATACATATCATAGCGGGCAAAACATCAGGCCTAAGAACTGCTGAAGCTATTGGATGTCGCAATAGCTCAGTGGTTAGAGCACCTGCGCGTAAACCAGAAGTCCCGGGTTCGAATCCCGGTCGGGGTGACTATTCGTTGAACAAATTTAAATATTAAAATCCATTTGTTACTCAGTACCAAGATCAAAACTTAGTATTCTTTACATATTTCCGAGCGTAAACGCGTCAAAAAATGTGGCAACGCGCAATTCATCAGGCCTAAGAACATGTTCAGTTGATTGTCTCGATAGGATAGTGGTTTGAGTAAGTGGGCGTAAACCAGCACAGACGGGTTTGAACAGTCGGGGTGACAATTATTTGAAAAAAATTTAAATATTTACAGTAAAACATTTACAGTAAATTTCATGCACACATACAGTAATTTCAGTGTAAAAGTACATTAAAGTAAGTATCATGTACATAAATTAAATTTAATTTACATGTACAGTAAATTTAATGTACACGCATATAGTAAATTTAATTTACACGTACAGTAAATTTAATGTACACGCATACAGTAAATTTAATTGTACGCGTACATTACATTTAATGTACACGTACTTTCAAGTTACTGTACGTGTACATTAAATTTCATTTACGTACATGATACTTACTTTAATGTACTTTTACATTAAAAGTAATGCGGAAATTTCTGACAGTGTAGTTGTTGCTGGAGAGCAAATCTTGAATTAATGATTATGCAAATAAACCTCGTCAGACTGCACAAACTACGGTGTTGACAGAAAGCGTAAATAAAGATTGTCCTAAGCGTGTCGCCACAAAAATTGCTACCAGCAGGAAGGGCTGAAATATTGAGGTGGCCTTGATAGTATTGAAGCGTGGAACCGAAAAGTTAATTGAATGGATCGGAGAATGTCTCATTTTGTAGATTATGGTGTAAAAAACCGTTTCTTTGAGGCCTTTGGCCTCAAAATTTTACTTTTTAAGGCCCTAAAATGCTTTGTTTATGAGTTATTGCCGACATAGGTTGACATGTGATGCAGGTTGCATTTTTCATGAATATTTCAATGCGTTTTTTTCAAAGAAATCATCCATATTTTTAAAGTCAAAGTGGAATTCGTCAAGTCCCCGTGAAATTCTTTCTTTAGAGCCCTCTTTCTTTAGAGCCCTCATTTATAAAGATTGGTTGCGTGTGAGAGCCGGAACCCAAAGGTGTACTACTGAGATAATGCAGGAGACGATTTTGAGGGGAGGGTAACAAATGAAATGTCAACCATCCCAAAATTTTATGTAAAGCCATGGCAATCTCTTTATTGATTTATTGAAATTAACACGCTGCATGCGGTGTGTGTGTGTGTGTGTTTGTGTGCGTGTTTGTGTGCGTGTTTGTGTGCGTGTTTGTGTGCGTGTTTGTGTGCGTGCGTGTGTGGTGTGTGTGTGTGTGCGTGCGTCTCTCTCTCTCTCTCTCTCTCTCTCTCTCCAGTAAAAAATATAATTAAAGTACTGGATGTATTGAAAATATTGAAGAGGGGGGCGCATGCAGTGCCCGTGTGTTTTATGATCTTACGATTGAATTATCCTTCATTCGTAATCCCGTGCACTGGTTTTGTTAACGGCAGTTCGTCAGATGCCTCTAGGATCAGGCCCACGTTAGCGGTGATTATAAAGCATCTTACTTTTCACGAAATTACTGATTGTGAGTCTCCCTAATACAACTTCTCTAAGTTTCTTCCATACAGAGATAATGTTTATAGTTCTATAACTCCTTACATCTCGTATATCTTTTTACTTTCCCGAATACGTACGTATTCGTATTCCCAATACTATACGTACGTATAGTATAGGGAAATACTATACGTACTATACCAGGGCCGCTCAACCATTTGCTCCGAGGAGGACCGGCCGGTTGCTCTCTTCTCTTTCGCCGCAGAAAGAGCAAATGACGTCATCAAATATCGATCGGCGGCATGTGGCACAGTGGGTCGCGTCGTATTTCTACGGGGTATTTTCCGTTGTTCGGAATGAAAAAATCTCACAGCTCTGGGAAAGGATATTACGACAGAAAAAACAGTAAGATACTTTTGTAACATTAATTGGAACAGTTACTAGATATAAACGTATTAGTGTAATTTGGAAATTAAAAAAGCAATAATTTGCAATGCAGCATGGAAAGAAAGGTATCTTTTTGCAGATTGCGCCGGCAATGCCAATTGTTTAGTTGCAAAAAAAGTGCTCAATAACATAAATTTAATAGCAGTGACATTATACAGTTTATCATGCTGCTGAATATGAAAAGTATTATAAAGGTTGCACAAAAATGTGAATAAATAAACTAGTGATAAAAATACTAAAAGTAAAGGAAATTAAAATTAAAAAATGAAGTTGATTGCAAAATCAAATATTCTCATCACACCTTTTAAGTGTTTTTTTCTCGCAATATACTTTCTATATTTGGAAGAGATGACACGGTGCTATTGAGCCGTAACATGCATTTCAGATTGTGATCTGTAATTGTATTTCTCATTCGAGATTTACAAATTTTCAAAGAAGCAAAAAATTGCTCACAGTTGTATGTTGATCCAAACGTAGTTACCAATCGAGCAGCATTACGATGCGGTTTTGGAAAACGGTTTTTTGGGAAGTTCTTTTCCTAAACGCTCACGTTGTAGTATCGGTATGCAATAAAATTAAACTCTTTTGTATTGTGTTATTTTACTGTCAAAACACACAAGAACATCAAAATATATCCAAAACTTACTTCTAGTGAGGCATTGTTTTTCAGAACATTGAAAACTTCCTTTTGTTCTTCTTCAGCGTACTTATCATTTTCATCAGCATGATTAAATGTATAATGACTTTGCAAATTAAACTTCTTCACGTGATTGAACCCTAATGTAAACTAAACATTTGGCATAGCTGCCGTAGTCGGCAAAAAGATACTTTTCTTCCCATACTACATTGAAAATTGTCGGTGTAGATGCTCTGGTCTGTGAAGTGCTCGCGTCGACTTCCATGTTTCCGCGACTGCGAGTTACCGGGACACTGTGACAGTGGTTATCGCAAGGCGCGCAACGCTCGCGCTCCGGTGTCCCGCTCTCGGCAGAAACTACGGCTCCGCGCTGCCGATTTGCTCTGCTTGAGCGGCCCTGTACTATACTATACTATACGTACCCAATACTATACGTACGTATAGTATAGGGAAAGTTATGTAATGCTGCGAGAAAAAACTGCGGAATTTCGGCAGAAAAACTCGTATTACAGGGTTCTGTAACGAAAAAGTGGATAAATCCACTTGCTAAATTTAGGGGGAAAATCCTTTAACGCAGGGAATGCAACAATTGAATTCCGTTCCGCTGTCGCAAATTTCTGTGAATTACGCGTCCTTGTTGTGACTTGATATAGCTGTGTGGTATCAGGCTTCGTTTTCCAATACAATTTTACAAAACTATTGAATTATATTTTTTATGCACTTGAAGAATTCACATAGTTCTGACAACACTGCGATGGAAACAGTGAGTTGTTCGCGTCTTAGTTGAATTGGACGTTTTCAAATAATAGCTAAGATGTTAGTAGGGCAGAAAGTTGGGGCAAGTAAAGGGCAAGGCAATATTTCAATCCTATGTAGACGTTTCCAACAATACGGTAAAGTATGTGATGTTGTAACACCCCTAGTTTCTTAGCTAATGGTCTCACAGTGCTAATTTTTAGGGAGTGGAAATGTGAATGCAGAAAGATGCATTTATTAGGTAATCTACAATATTGAGTAGAGAAGGTTTATAATTTTTAAGAATGAATGACGAGAATACAAGAGATTGAAGAGAATAAATAGAAGTGATTCAAGAGAAGGTAGATAAAAAATAAGAAGTCAGACAAGCTTGAAATGTGCAACATGTAGTCAGAAATGGTAATAAGGCATTTTAATAATGTACTTCCAAATAATTTTTAGTATAACATATTAAGGAGAAAGAAAGACTCCTTGTAATGTCAATACAAGAATTTTAATTAAAAATCATATATTCATAATTTTTTTTTTCATAATGCAGGAGAGAATAACGTATTTAAAATAATTTAGATCTTCACAGATGAATATGCAACAAAATGTGAAATGTTTAAATGTGAAGGGAATTAATGTTATTAGAACATTCTATGAATACTCTAATATATCAGTAATTTATATCTAGATTTTAAATATCTTTCTAACAAATTTAATTTTCCACTGATTGGTCTACTTATTTTTTTAAGCCAATGATAGCAGTATGCTTTATTAGATCTCTTTTTATTTTTTTCATCTTTATGATATCTTTATTCAGACATTGAAGAATCTCATCATTTAGTAAGTTTCATAAAATAATCCAATTTGATTTTCAGCAAATATTTGAAAGAACAAAGAATTACCTTAGTCTAATTCTCATCTAGGTATGTCCTTTATACAAGCTCCTCTAAATAAAGGAACAGCCTAAATGCAAGTGTAATCAAAACATTTCAAACATCTACTTCATTAATTTAAATGCATTTCCCCCTACACATTTCATCATCACTAGTATCATTGCTACAGTATAATATTACATAATTAGAATGAAAATACAACATTTTAAATACCATATTGAAAACATTTAACCAGCAAAAGTAAATATCATATCACTAAATATAGAACATAACAGCACAATTACTTCAGTATAATGATAATGAGGACACCTCAATGCCTTCACTAACATCCTTCAATGCAAATCATACTCATTGGGCAGATTCATCACATATTCTAGCTTACGCAACCACACTGCAATCATAGTTCCACAACCATTTTATTAAGATGAACTTAATCTTATGAACCAAATTGAGAGGTTTCCCAAACAACATTGCAATGACATTAAAGCACATTTGCAGATTTCGAAGAAATTGCAACTACTCATAGAATTTAGTCATCAGTCATCAATATTTATAATCAGAATCAGAATCAATCAGAATCAGTCATCAATATTTATAATTACCAAGTAAAGATAAAAATCAGTTCTGGGTCTCTCAAAATCATGAAGTCCTCTTTAACACACTGGCTGCCACTAAACACACAGTAATGTATTAGCCTAGTGTCCCAGTAGGAAAATGGTAAATAACATTATTTACAGGGCAAAACACACATATTGATACCTAAAAAATAGACTCAGAATTATTAAATTATTAGGAAGAAAATGACTTCGCTGGTAATCACCATGACACTTCAGTCATACATTTTTACTCTGAAGTCACTGATGACCCATAATTACAATAATATTATTTTTGTAAATAAGATAATTTTTGTGAAGAAAATCATGTACTTACCACTATCAGGAAATAGCATTCAGGTCGGCCGTTCTCAAAACGTTTTATCATCTTATTTGATCACTGCATTACTATTCAGCCTATGGGAATTTTCATCTCGCACACTGTCTTTCTTCATATAGAAGTTCATTTCTTCGTCAATCCACGGCATAAACTAAAATGACAATTCCGAGCATTCAAAATGTTCAGCTCACTCACACAAAACACAAGTTAGAATTGACCATTGCACGTGATAAACATCAAAAATTAAAATCTATTTTCTGACCAACCAGTTTTTAAAAGTACCTACCAAATAAAATCTTTAATTCGCTATTATTCAATCAAGAAATACTAAATGTTGTCCATGGATTTACAGTGGCTATTCCACTCGTGAAATTAACACCAATAGTGTATAACTCTACAAACAAAATGCCTCAATCAGGGCGGTGAATCTCAAAAAGTTTACCGCTTTTTCTGTTCGATTTTTTTCTTACCGCTTCTCCCTACTGGTCATTCATGAACTGTGTCTATCTTCATCTATCTTAGGAAGAGGTATACATTGATCGCTAGTCAATGTCCAATAAACCGCGTAAGACCACGGTGGTAAGACCATGGTGTAACATACCATAATCTCTCTGATTTTAACATAGCTTTCTATTACTTTCAACATTTGGCGCATTTTGGAACTCTGCTGAACATAATTTCATTCGTAGAATAGTTCTATCATAGCCAACTATTATGTAAGTAATAGTCATAGCCAACTATTAAGTAATAGTCGGCTATGGTTCTATTAAACACCACTCGTGGTTTGCAAATTCTCAGATAAATCCTCGACTTGCTTCGCGGGAATGGGGATTCATATTGAAGTTACCGACATGATTTCAAAATGTTCAGCTCACTCATACAAAACGAATTTATGGCAGAATACTCTGTATTAGCCGGGACAGTCCCTTATTTTTTGGACGTATTTTTTGACACGAAAACGGGACGCTAAAATGCCCCGTTTTTGTGCCAATCACTTGTCAGCATAAAATACCGTCAACAATATTAAATGTATCATAATATATTTCCATTGCTTCGCATTTGTTTATAAAAATTAAGTACGACAAGATATTGTGCCACGCAGGGGCGGATCCAGCCGATCATTTTGGAGCGGGCCATCAGAGTTTTGTTAAATAAGTTAATAAACATTTGTTAATGTTATATATATATTATTTTTGTAGTGTATATATGATTCTACACAATATTATTTTTTAAATAATTACATAATTCTAACATAAATAAATAGTACTTCAACCAATTTTGCCCAATAAAAGAAGGTAACAAACGAAAACGACATCTTTTTTGGGTGGAGGGAATGGCCACCATGCCCCCCCCCCCGGATCCTCCCCTGGTGTCACGTAACAATAGTGTTCAGAGAGTAAGTTGTGGTTGCTAGGAAGAGAAAATGCAGCTCATTTCAACTTGTATTTGGTTAATCGTTAACGCAGAGGCGTATCTTCGGCATGGCAGACATGGCACGTGCCATTGGCGCCACTCACAAGGGGCGCTATTAGAGAACCCACTAAAACAAATAACAACCCTAATTTGAAGTACCCTGACAGGGGCGCAAATTTTATGCTTGCCATGGACGCCTCAATCTCTAGATACGTCTCAGCGCTAGCGATATTGTTATGGAGAAATTCAATAATCCTTTCCTTCTGCTTCTGAGAGTTTTTGTGCGACTTTAATTGCAATGTTAATTGAGAAATACTTACCTACGTAATAATGAAAGCGTAAATTAAACAAATATGTATTTTTTATTTCTAATGTTCCTTTCTAATATTTTCTTTGATTGGCGTGTATTGAACACTACTGCATCATGAAAATTATACGCATTTATGTCTTTATTCATTTATTTAATCTTAATTTCCAACCTAAATATTTTTGATGAAATAGTGCTTAACATCCTTTTTTGCCCCTTTTATCCTTGTGCTTTCAAAATGTGGTTACCTTTTTGTAGTATTACCTTAGATCAACTCATAACATTCACCATATTTATCCCCATGGTATTATCCTCGTTTTCTCAAGCCCCGGAATACTTTCCCCCACTCCTTTATCGACTGTAATTGAATTACGCATAAATAATAGCAAAGAGGATCGTTGACACAATCTGAAAAACAGAAATGTTCGCTCTCGTGTAACAAACATTTTGCTTTGACAAAGGAACCACAGATTTAATATGAGTCCTATCTTCGAAATAATCAATCCTTCCACTCCTCTCGCTTCTTGCGAAATTAGGGCTCAAGGAAATGTACGCGGATATCATTTTCAAAATTTTATCAAAAACGACTTCAAATTTTTGCATTTTTTCCCAGATAGAGAACAGTACGTTTATAGAAATTGCGTCTAAATTTCGTTCGGCATGTTTCTACAGCTACAATGTTGCACAGAATTTTACCTTCTCGCGCTTAAGAAGGATCTTCTTAAGAAAAGAAAGTTATGTAACGCAAAACGCGTAACCCCCCCCCCCCTCAAAAAAGCGAATTTTCGGCAGAAAAATTATTTACATAGCCCTGGCAACGAAAAGTGGATAAATCGAGATGCTAAATGTAGAAAAACAAAACAAAAACTCCAACACGTGGTATAGCCAGAATCCATGTTTTGTGGGTCCTTGATACCGAAAAATCGATTGACGGCAAAACGTCTGTCCTGTCTGTGGGCAACGCTAGCGGCTACATCGTTCCGCCGATATTCTCCAAAATCGATGTCCCACAATCAATCTGATGTCACGGCCTCTTGAATTTGAAATCGATATTTTAATTTTGGGGAGTACTTTACATGAAGTCCCTGGAACATTTTCAAAATTGTCAAAAAATGGCGCCATCTATTTTGTTAGAATTTTCTTATTGGATAGTCTAAAGGAAGTTTAGGAGAATGGCGCAGAGTTGGTTGAAAACCCTGATTTTTCGAAAATTCAAAATATTCAGTCGGCCTTGAAATTGAGAATGCATACCTTGATAACGTAATATCGTGCAGTGGTGGATCCAGGAGGGGGATCATGGAGGCTATGGACCCCCCCTAGAGTTTTTTGTTTGTTACTTTTTATTTGGCAAAATTGATTTAAATATTTATTAATGTTAGAATTCTGTAATTATTTTTAAATAATATTGTATATCATAAATAAACAACAAAAATAATAACAAATGTTTATTATTTAATAACTTAAAATCTACAATGGCTCTCTCCAAAATGATCAGCTAGATCTGCCCCTGATATCATGAGGGGATGGTCAATGAAAACAGGTGGGGGGGGGTGTCTTATTTGCGATTGCCTAGGGCCCCACTGAGTATTAATCTGCCAATGTATAGAAGGAGAGAGTAATTGGATGGAAGTTCACAATTTCATGTGAATCCCATTTCTTCTTTCTTTGTTAGGGTCATCTAGGGACCATGAGACAATTTCAACACTTCCTTTAGTTGCTCTTTCTTCCTTCCTTAAGATGCTCTTTCTTCCGTCTCCATACTCCATCTTCTCATTATGTTGTGCATCCTATTGATTGAATAATGGTTTTATTATAGTTGTTTTAAAAATGTAGAAAAAGTCCTTGTGATAGTCGACACTTGTATAAATGAGTAAATGGTTTCAATTTGTGAGGTAAATTTTTTCAAGAACAAAGCCTGGCATGTTATATATTTCTGCCAAGATTTGTTTGATATCTTATTTATTACATCTGAATCTCACCTGGTGAAGTTTCACATATGAACATGCTGGAATGTTCTTGTTTTACATTGGATGTTGTTTGTGAGTTGGAATGTGAGTTGGGTAGTTTCCCCTATAAATTTTTAGAAGCTTCATTGCAATATTTGAAAAATGATTGTTGAATATGTGGGCAATTTTTTTAGGAGATATTACTATTTGTTTGTTATCATATATTTTGAAGTTTTGTCCCTAATTTGCAGAGCAATTGTTGATTATTTAATAACATTCCCCCTTAGCTTTCTTTTTGCTGTTTTATTCAGTAATGTGTTGTGTAGTTGCAAGTTTCTTTGCATGGCTTATTACTATGGACCAGATTTCTATGATTTTGCTTATTTTTGTCTGCTACTTTAGGGCACAACTAAGTGAAATTTCTTGGCATGTGGTTACAATTGGATGCTATATTGATTAATATGTTAGTGCATATTTGTCTGATTTTTTTCCTGTTGGTGTACATCCATGTAATTATAGATGGTTATTTTGCACATTTCATTAATTTAGAGACTTATTCCTAAAAGAAGTAAGAAGATTTGCAGCCAAATGATCTGGGCTGTTTCAAGTTTGGACCTGTAACTTCCATGGATATGGCATGATGCTTTTTGATGTTCAAGACCCTGTTGGCAGAAAATTGCCAGGCTTTTACGTTTGACAATATGTGTATGATATTTGTAACATACTGCAATACAGCACTGAAATTGTAAAAATAAAGTGAATTTGTATCATGAAAATACATGTTGTCGATGTTATGTTATTGTGTTTTGTTTTTCTTTTCTATAGACGATAGAGTATTTAAGCAAAAGCGGGATATTCTTAATATCATATTTTTTACACCATGCAGAAGAAATGCAACAAGAATACAATGTACTTCACTAAAGTGAATATTTTTTTAATTATTTCTCCCAGAAAGTACGGTAGATTATATTTTGTTAGCACAAAAATATGTCTTTTCATTCCAAACACATATCTCTTGAAATTTTATGAAGAAATGAAATATTGTTTACTTTAATTGCATAATAAAGTGTATATTTCAGAATTTTTTTGTCATAATTGCATATTTGAAAAGGCAAATTTTTATAATTTTAGGGCATAAAAATCCTCTCTCTACTTATTACTTTGTTGAGCTTTTCTTTATATTTTTTTTATAGTATTGTGAGAATGCAGTGCTTTCTGGGAAATGTTTTGTAAAATGTGTAAATTCCTTATTTCTTTTTCTAAACTGATACAATATAGATTGTTACTGCCTTTGATACAGAGTTTGATATATGCTGCATAACTTATCTGGATCGAGAGAACCATGATTACGAAGGAAATATGAAAACAGTTGAATGATGCTAAATGTTCCCTGACAAGGGAATTATGAGAGGGAATTATGGGAGGGAATTATGGGATGGGAATTATGGGAGGGATACATTGAAAAACAAACTGAGTCAAATTAACATCTAGTTAATTTGTAAATAAGTAAATCTGAATCAATAAAATTAGGTAAAAATAAAATTATGTATGTGCCATGGGTATTAACTGGTTCTAATTACCTCCAGTGACAAAAAACCCTCAGGTGTATTGTCACTGCTTGATCATTAAAACCCTTATAATGTCATTGGTACATAAATAACTATTCTGTTGCATGAAACTTTTATGCCTTTTTATTCAGTTTTTAGATCCACTACATGATTATGCTTTATAACTGAACTGGGAAGGATTCATTAAAGTGGAAAGCTAGTTTGTTGGAATTGCGAATATAAGGAATTTTAAAATAACTTTAAGATATTATTGAAAGTTAATGTTTATATTTACAGTAGGTAAATAAGAGCAAATAATAATATATCTAGGGACCACAACCTTTCATTTAAACAAAAAAACACAAAATATTGTTGTGTACATAGTTCAAACTCATTTTTAAATGAAATCCACTAGTGTTTTAAATATAAAGAATTTTAAAAAATTAATTGCTTTTTTTAATTTTTATATATAACATTGTCCCAAGCCTTTTATTTGGCGCTGAACACAGAGTAATTCTCTTGGAATAGTCATAAGTATTTAACAATGGAGTAAATTCAACATGTACTGAATTCAAAATGAAAGGTAACAACGAGCGTTGGTGACAAATCTGATGACCTAAAATGTTCGCTTCAATGTAATAGAAACTGTTTAGCATCGAAAAACTAGCTTCAGAACACTCCTGCCGCCGAACAAACCAAACCCCAACTTCTCTCGCTTCCAGTGGAATGATAAACACTCATGAAAACCTGCTGGGGTTCCCGGATTGTGACCCAGGCAAAGACTCTCGGTGTCCCGAGCTTGTTAACCTCTGTAACTTTAAGGGCCATGGGCAGTTGCAGCTCGGCTGCAGTTCAGCCACCGACACCGGCAATTTGAAATCAAGTGCAAAACATGTCAAGTGTTTGAACAAGAACTTTTGTGTCTGGCCAAACATTCGGAATGATGATTTGTTCAAAAATATTGTTCCATGTATTCAGTTAATAGAATGTGTTGTTCTTGTGTCGAATACGTGCCGGGGCGCAAGTGTAATCCAAAATTTCCCGCCCAATGAAGTCCGTCGCACTAGCATTGCCTCTTCAAGTGAAGACAACTTGACCGAGATAAATATTACACACGTTTCATTAACTTTCATCTTACATCGTTGATCGATTGGAGGTCTTAGCCACTTACAGTAAATATTTCAATTTTCGTAATATATAATCTACGTTCCTTCACAATATGTCTTACGTGTGACTATAGATTCTTCGTCGTGGTTGGCATCACTCCGACGTTGTAAATACAGTGCGTTCGCACGTGGGTTATGTTACCGGCAGGAAAGATCCAGAATGATGTGTTACGCCCACTTGATTAGATGGAATGGATAGTATTGAGGAATGAATATCAAGTGTGCTATGACCAAGTGTTTTCAACTCACTCTGGCGATTATAAAACCACATGCAGTGAAAATGCCATCTGCTTTGCACGTAAGCAAGTTACTTGGCTGATGCAATTTCGTTGTCATAACGTGTATTACTTATCATCGTTTTACTTGTCTCTCTGTACTTGTTGACAGAGCATCCGGAGAAAATAATATCAAATAACTTTTACGTCTTAAATACGAAGGAAATCATGTTGGCCAAAGGAGATGCAGAGAAATTTTATGGAGAACATAAACAAAAATTCTTTTACAATAGATTAGTAACTCTGATGAGCAGGTGATGATACTCTCTAAAAATTTATTAATTTCTTTATTGAATGTGGTCTGACAAGGTTACTTTTACAGCGGGCCTTTGCATGTACATATCTTAGCCAAAGAAAATGCTATTCAAAGCTGGCGGGAGCTGATGGGTCCAACAAAAGTATATATGGCGCAGTTCACACAACCTACAACCATTAGAGGAGAGCATGGGCTATCAGACACCCGTAATGCTGTTCATGGTTCGGGTAGGTTTCTTCCATTAACGCAGACTGCATAGTGGGCCTACATAGAGTAAGGATTTTTAGTTAAATATTTAGAATGGAGGAGAGAATATTCGTGCTTGAACAAAAACCTATTTATAACCAGGAGCACAATGTGCCTTCAGAAGTCTGTGATGAGTTCAGAATCATGTATTGAATTTCTCCTTTTTTGCGAAAAAAAAGTGCAGGCAGCAACCTACATGACGACTTCAGTAATGACTACACCAGCTGGTTTGACAAATTCCATCCCCGCCTCCTTTCCTAGGCAAAAACCTCACATAAACTTCTTGCAAATTTCTTTGAGGAACTCTGAAATAAAGGCACTAGTTTTTATGGTATGAAATTTTCTGTAAAATGACACTTGAAATCTCTTCATGGAATTCTGTTTTAAAAATTGACAAGGTACTTGTGTAAACTGCTAGTGTTCATCTTTGTTCACAATGACAAATTACCGAACACCATTATTTCTTTTTATATCGGTATTTAGGGCAACATATAATATGAACTGTGATGAAATGTAATAAGTTAATGAATTTACATACAGAACTATATATCCTATGCAAAACTATTTAATCCAACCCTCTAGTCCAGAATACTGTGTCAGAGTAAAGGTGATAAATTGTCAAGAGTAATGTATCTACGTTGTGGTTGTATGTAGTATTTTCATGTATGCGTTATTTCAGATTCTGAGACATCTGCTGCTCGTGAGATAGATTTTTTCTTTCCTGGCTTTAATGTGGATGGTTGGAGAGAAAGGATAGCTAAAGTGGCCAGCAATGAAACTGTAATGTTCGATGAAGATAGATTTGTGCATCATTTCCCAACTTGATTTATGAAAGCCAAATTAGCAATTGACAATTTAGTATATTTTGATTTTGGCTGTTTTATTGTAGTCATCAGACACCAAAGGAAACATCTGCAATTACAATGCATGTTAAAGTAGGAAGGTTGCTTGCAAATGCATATAATTTGCACAAAGCTGGATTTTAAATTAACTTTTCATTGCCTCATAAGTTACCAAGAATCATAATCTTATATAATATTGGGTGTCCAGAAATGGACTTGAATTTTACCTGAAGCCAAAAATGGCTTGTGCCAATCAAACGTGTATGTTCATGAATTATTGTAACTGCAATTTACAGTCCACTTTAATGAATATGTTAGTGTTCATTCAGTTCAAATGTTAATTTGATGAAAGTTGATGGTTAAAGATCTATTCCGTTAGTTTGTATTCCTTTTATTAGAATGAATAATGTAATCAGGTAATCACAACTCAATTTTTGAAGAGATTTTAATAAGTTTTGACGCCTTCATTAGCTAGCCGATAATGATTTTGCCTCAAATACTTGTTCCGTTTTGGAGTAGTATATAATGTCATAACTATAATTCTTGTACAAGTAACATTGTCAGTAGTACAAAGTGCTTTGTTGTATTATTTGTAGATGGTATAATTATACAATGTTTATGCAAGTTAAGGTGTACATATATAAGTAATTATACAGAAGTGTGTTAATGTATCTGAATTTTTATTGCAATACAGTATTACTGTTTTCTTGTTCATTAATTTGTCTACTAACTTTAAAGTATCCTATTCTTTCACTTTTCCTCAATATAAACTGCAGCAATTGTCACAAACCATGCTGTAAAGCTTAACAAGCTTCAGCTTTGAGCCACACTCTTTTGCTAACTCTCAAAAATCACTTTCATCAATTCTTGTACTACACTATTGTGAATGATAGAATTCAGACTGTTTCCACCAGTGGAATTTGCAATGCATTGTTTTCCTAACTTGCATGATTACTTATTGCAAGCAAAAAATTCATTTTCTCGATTGAAAATAACAAATATTCATGGGAGCATAAAGTTTCAAGAGAGAGAAGATTTTCTCTTTGATATGTACAATGTGGATGCTTTGCTCCATTCAGATGAAGACTTGATACAATTTTTGCCACACAAAAATATAAACTAAAATGATTTAAACTTACGTTTACTTAGAACCTATTTTGATTAAATTACTTTTTTGCCATACTATTATCACTTGAATGATTTCAATATTGTGTTTATTATTTTCATTTTGAATGGCCATGCTTAAAGCTCCTTCAATTATAATTCAAGCACTCCATTTTCTTCTATGTTCTTTCAAGGAAACTCCTTCACCTATTCCATAAATTGTAAGAAACTTTTGAATCATTTTTTTAACAGTGATTACAATATCTTTGTCTTTTTATAATGTCCAGGTAGATAACAATTAAAAAAAAATCCAAAACATTTCATATATTAGCACTTTTGTAAACAGTTCAGTTGTAGGAGGGTAAACTGCCGTAATTATTTATCTATGTATTGAACAGGGTTAATACTTAAAATTTATCTGACAAACATCAAAACTTCACTAGAATTAGACACAAAAAGGGATGTAAAAAAAATTACTGTTTAGTGAAATAAATATATTTTATAAAATAACATTTGAAATCGATCACTTAATTGATAGTGTTGAAGAACAGTACAATAATATGATACATAGATTTACAACACTCTTGCCCAGACTCATTTTATTATTAACTCTTATTTAATTTGAAATATTTTATATATAATATTGACTTCACTAAAGTATTAATTAGTGACTTCATCCAAATAAAAGATGGACATGTCAATTGCTCTCTCTCTTTTTCTCAAACAAGAATGAACTGAATATATGAAGAAGTGGAGTCACAAAAGAAGTTAACTAATTTACAAAAATGTAAGGGCAAGAATGTGGAAGAAACTGATCCCGTATAAAATTATGTCTTAGGGCCTTCTATATTTTTTTTTAATAAATTACATGAATGAACTGAATATCACAATAAGTAGAGTTGTAAATTAAGTTCACTAATTTAAGGAAACACAAGCACAAGATTTAGAAAACTCTTACATGACATGATCCCAGGGCCTTCTCATCAAGGTAATGGTACATCTCTTAAAAACACTTAATACATCATTAAAATCTTTTAAATTAACACTTTTGATCCTACAAACAAATAAAACTACTGAAAATACTATTATGGTCCCCATGATAACATCAGAAAACACTTGACTTCACAACTCAAACTACAAGCTTACACCTGAAATATTTTAATTTTTGCTATTTTACTTTGAACAGTGATTTTAAAAAATGATTGGGAGAGGTTCCTAAAATGCAAAAATATATATATTCTATCTATCAGTCTTGTGCCAGAAAACAGAAGTTCTGCATTATGCTTATAATACTTATTTTCTAAATAAGCCTTTGTACTAGAAACCAGAAACACTTTTGTTAGACTTGAATCAAATAAAATTTCGGCAACATACAAAAATACTATATGTCTTAATAATACATTAGCACCTATTTAATAAAAATTAAATGCAAATTCTTTGTATAAGGAAATATTTCCATTTCATCCATCAATTTTAATAAACACTTTGGGCCTAGAAAATACCTTTATACCTTCTTCCAATTTATTCAGTTGTTTCTCAAGGTCTATCTTCCTTAACTTCATTTTTAGGGTATCAGTTTTTACTGGCAAAGAATTTAATTGCCTTATGTAGTCTTCATAACCTGAAGAAAGAAATTACAAGATTTAAATAAGGCCAATTATCATATTGATATTTTAATATTTCAATAACAGTTTCAATTTTTTGTTATACACAAAATTTAGCACAAACATCAAGTCTAACAAATTATTCTACTTTCACAGTGTTCATTACAGTAAAATAACTCTTTCCTCTATGGTAAAGCCAACAAACTACTATCATGTAAACACTGGTGTAAGTGCAAAGGGACTCCCCCTCCCCCCAAAAACATTTGAGTGGTCCAATAGCCTTACATAATAAAACATTTTATTTCAATAAATATGATCAATTCCCGATTTTCCACCTTTAATCTGACAATTTGGGGAAGAGGCTCTCCAAATTATCTGGCAACCTTGTAAATGGTTCACCATAAAATCAATTGTGTTTATTAACAGTGTATCATTAAAGTTTTAATTCTAATTTCATTCTCCATGCAGTATGTTTCATCTTTCTGTAGGTAAAATGTTGTATGTAAATGAAAAGTTTAATAGAAAAGTGGGGCCCAGAAATGTAGTTGGCCTCTCCTCTTGTTACACACCTAGGCTCAAAGGGAGGAAATTTTTCATTTCAATGCAAGAAATGCCGATTTCACAATTCAGTATTTATACAAAAAATTAAAACCAATACGCCTTTCTCATGAGACCTACTGAATGTCAAACTAATACCGTAATTTCCTAATATGACCTTGTAGTGCTGTTATATGCTGAAATTATATGTCAGGAAATATTATTGCTTGGATGAACTGTCTAAATCACCAAATTCTAGCTACTAAGCTTGTATAATTTTTTATGGTAACAAGAATGTAGTGAACATCCTGTTAATTAGACTTGCACATCTGTAGAAAATATTCCACTATTACTTACTCTTACTCTTACTCTTACTCCACTATACACTTACTCTTTTGTAGTATCCTTAATGTTTCTAGTCTCTCAGTTTCGGGAAGAGGAACGTGTCCTGTGGGGCATGCAGGATCAGATATTGGAGATTCTTGGGAACGAGGTTTATCAATTTCTAAAGACTGATTTCGAAGAATATCTGCTATCCTTTCTTTGTTTCGCCCCTTCCTGGAATAAATGAAAATACTATATTAACTGAATTCGATTTAGGTTCAATGCCTTTCAGTACTTATCACAGTCTGATTTCATGGTCAGTCCTTCTATCCAAAGGCAAATGATTACTGTATTTTTACTGTTTAGTGTTGTAATCTACATAGTCTGATTCTTGCCTGCCTCAAGAGCACATGACCTTGGAGCTACATCCTAGTTTAAACAGCCAAAGACTATGAGTACAAATTATGAGTGATTTCACAAGGAGACAGTAGGGTAGTTTGTTTTCGTATACCACCAAATGACTCATCTGAGCATCACCACATCCATAATCCTTCATCATCATCATCATCCACCCTTCATGCATTGGAAGGCAAAAGCAAGCCATCACAGTGAACATTTGCCTATGAAACGGAAGGGATTAAAGGTGGAAGTCTTGCCTATGTTCTGCAATGAAATAAGGCACCCATGTTGCTTTCTCTCATGCTAAAGGAATTCTAATAATGAAACATGTACCTCGTCTGCCTATCTTAAACTATGCTCACTAGTGTAATTGCAAGTAATCAACATCTGGGTACATAACACAACAATAAAGAAAAGAACAGGCTGTGCTGTATTAAAAATTATGAAATGGCCCTCACTCTTTAAATGTATTCTTAGTTTGATTAATTAGGTAATTCCAGTTTTGATGATAAAAAACAGAATGCTTCGCTGGGTTAACAGGCTGTGCCTTATTAAAAATAATGAAATGGCCACGCTCCTTAAATGGATTCTTAATTTGATTAATTAGGTAATTCCAGTTTTAATGATAAAACACACACAAATGCTTTTGAGATATATACAAGTGAACATTTAAGTTTAAGTGTGTCATATAAAAATTATGATTGTTGGGCAGCACCTACGACAGGATTATCCAACTGGTGGCCTATGGGCCACATGCGGCTCATTGTGCCATTTATTGTTGCCCGCAATGGGTTATTACTCAAAAGTGAAAGTCCCTTGCATCCTTGTTGCATGAGAATATTGTGTGCCTACAACATGTGCCCTGCTGGGGTAAAAATAGGTCCCCTTCAATGTAAAAATAGGTTAAGTTTAGATTTATGGACTTTTTTCTAATAAATTCAGAAATTAAAAATCTTCCCAAAGTGTTTCACTGCATTATGCGTGGTAAGACCCACTGATATTCCCACATAATTCCATCCCCCATATTTTCCACTGAAACTAGTGGTGCTACAGCAGTGAATAAATTTGTTGTACATCCTATAGCACTTTCCTGTCATTTCATAAACAATATGATCAATGACTTCTAGATTCAGGAGAATTTGCTGCCATACCACAGCTATCTGAATAAAATTAAATTTGTTTAATGGCATTTCTTACATTATTTGTCTCAGTATTAACTGTACATTCAAATCTTTAACATTGAAAACTAATGAATGAAAGGTACAACAAAAAAAGGTAAAAGCTGTCAAAAAGCATTAAAAATGGTGACATGCTTAAAATTGGAAATGGATTTAAATTGAAAGTAGTATAGATTAATGTCAAATTCCAGAAAATGTGATGATTGTGAAGTTCAATTTAGAGTATGTTTACAATAAGACTGGCATATTTTTCTTAGTGTGACAGAAGAAAGAAATCCATCCTTCTGAAATTACTTTTGATTTCAGCAGTTGCTGTAGTTATTAGGTCAAATAAGAGACCAATCTGATTGTCTGTAGTGATATAATTAGAAGAGCAGAAGTTTCCAGATCAAAACCAATTAAAACCAAGAAAACTTTCACCACATGAAAGATTTATTTTCAATAACAGAAAATAATAAAATTTTCAATAACAGAAAAGTAGCAGTTTTGCAATGCTCACATTATTGTGATAAGTAAAATTACGACACTTACTTTTGACTGTTGTTTTTTAAATTCATCACAGCAGATGTTTGGTTCTTTCCAGCACCAATAGACATATCTTTAAAACGTTGCAAAAGCCGCTCCTAAAAAATTACAGAAAATATTCACATACACAGTTAGCTGGGTTTTTAAAAATCAATTAATACACAATTTAAAATGTTTATAGAAAAATTAAGTATCAGAACTGATTCACATAAAAATAAGTTTCTACTCAGGTATTTAATAGAAATAAAATGCATCATACAAATGAATCAAAAGACAGCATAAATTACATGCTCCAATACAGATATAATATATCTGATGAATTGCCCTATTCGTCAAGAAAGTTACTAATATAATCCATAAATATAAAACCTGTTCCTGGATAAATATAGGCACTATTCCTAGAGTGAACAAATTAACTTACATATTTTAATCATCACAAAAACTGAAGGAGGAGTTACAAGACCAAAAAAGGAGAAGTGGATAAGATCTTGGAATGAAGAAATTCAAGGAATCACTCTAAACAAGGAGGCCTCTAAGAAATTACTACCGACACAGAAACAAGAGGACTCCAGAGTATATAAAAAGTGGAGAGCAAAGACCAGGAACAAAACAAGAATAAAAACAGAAGACTGGGGGAAATTTGTAAAATCATTAAAGAAAAACATCACTGAACCACAAAGTGTTGGCTTTATAATACTAAGAATGCTTGGGACTGAAAGAAGGTGCAAAGTGAACACAAATCTAATACCACAGGTAGAGGGGATAAAACTTAATACAAAATTGTGGAAAAAAAAGACAACCACATATCAAACATAAACATGACCTCAGATCTGAAAAATCAATGGAAAAAATAGCAATAGAACAACTAGAACAAGAACTTTAAAAAATTAAAAACAGAAAAACAAACAAACATGGAAGAGATGAAATTGGCACTTGCCAAATATGGAGGAAAAGAACTAAAATTGATTTTGACAGAACTATTTAACAAAATATGGACTGAGAATTTTACCCCAAAAGAACGGTGAACAGGTCTGGTAACAGATTTACATAAGAAAGGAATAAAAATAGACTGCAACAACTACAGAATACTAACTACCACCTCAAAATTATTTGCTAACATATTAAGAAATAGAATGAATGAGTACAGTGAAAACATCATGAGTGAAGAACAATGTGAATTCAGGAAGGGTAGGAGCACAAAGAATGCTGTATTCATATGCAAACTATATTGGACAAAAAAATGAAAGAAACTTACAAAATTTACGACATAGGCTTTGAACAGGTTTATCTGTGGTCACAGGGTAAAAGTTCTTAAGTCAATTTTTCGCAAAATAGGGTTAAGTACAAACTACAAGTTAAGTATCTATATTTTATTTTTGTAAAAAGACTGAATTCAAATGTTGCCTCCTTAATGACAAAAAAGTGTTGGGAAATAGCGTTGAGCATAGGAAGAAGCGTTGGTTCAATAATATTTAACCCTTGTTTTCTCCAAACTAGGATTTTTGACTTAAGAATTTTTATACCGTGACCACAGTTATGATGTGGTGAAAAGGGTTAAACTGTGGAAAATATTAGAAGAAGGAATACCAGAAGACATTATTAAAGAAATAAAAACACACTATATGGAATCACCATAAATAATAATCAATTAAATAAATAATAATAATAATAATAATCAAAATTCACCATAAAAATTAATAATAAAACCATCTCAAAATCACTTCATACAAACAGCACTGAGACAGGGATGCAAACTATCAACCAACCTTTACAATATTTATGCCACTATTCTCATAGAATGAAAAAAGTCAGTAAAGCAAGGCATTCAACTTAAAAAAAAACAAAGTTTGATTTGCAGGTAACCAAATAATTTTGAAATATAATGGGATGATTAGAAGACATTTTCAGAAGGACATGATACATGAAACCAAATTAAGAATACACAATATGCACAATATGACAACCAAACCAAGCCAATGCTATTACATGGATCAGAAACTTGCATCCTAAAACAAAGCCAACCAAAGACCAGGAGCAGCTCAAATGAGGTTCCTAAGATATCTCCTTGGCTATACTAGACTGGATTGTCAGAGGAAAGAAAGAGGAAAAGACTGAAGGCAACAAACATAACAGAGGAAGTTAGAAAAAAAATAAAAAATGGCTGGATCATACTAAAAGAATGAAAGAAAAAAGATTCCCAAAGGCAGCCCTAAAATATAAACCACTTGGCCAGAGATACTGGAAGACCACAAAAGAAGTGGATCATACAGAAACACCTGGAAGACTGAAATATTTCAGTTCTAGTGCTTAACCAGGAGCAGGTCCTCATGCCTTTCATCCTGCAGTTCATGATGGCGATGATGACAAACTGAATATACCTGTACTACTTGCACCATTGCACTTTCAGCACTTTGAAAATATTTGTTTTAAAAATGAGAACTGCTCCATACTTGAATCTAACTTAAAAATGTTGGATAATAATAATAATAATAATTTGATTTGCTTGTATTAATTCGATAATACATGTCTTTGAGCATCACCATACATATGTTACCATTGAAGAGTTGTTCTTTCTCCTACAGTTTTCATTTTTTATATACTATATTTAATATTCACAATTTATTTACTATTACCAGAATGTCAAACTTAACCTAGTATGTGTTACTGGACTAGAATATTTTACATCAGGCCTGGCCCATCCATAACCAACGAGGCTTCTTACATTCAATTGTCCAGTTTGGAGGACAATTTTACTTCAGAAACATAGAAACTTTTATTTCTTATTACATGTATAGATGAGTTATATGTTTGGGCATGGGTAAACTCAATTACTGTTAAGAATTTATTAACAAACAAGTTACTAATACCCAAGCAATTAAATTGCATAATTATCAAATGGTCAATTTGATTTTAAATAAACTTCAGGAATCTGCATGTTTCTGACCATACGTACTAAAGTGTGAGGTACAAAATAAGCTAAACATTCAAAACTGCAATAGATACAGAAGGGTTTCATTATTTGGGTTAAGGCCTAAAAAACAAAGGATTCTGGCCTCCAAAACTGAGTTTTACAATTAGTGTTGGAAAGAAAGAAAAAAAAGGGTTAAAAAACAAATGACCTAGTGGGTATTAGTCAAATTTAAGTACATTCAGTAATTCAGTACATATATTTAAGGTGCACCAACGGATTACCCATCTCCCAGTTAAGAGGGACAACAGTAATGTTGACTCTGAGCCAACTCAACCATTTGTGTACAGTAGTGCTGAATGAAATCACATCAGCTACAGAAAATTGGCATTCTGAATTTTCTTTGTTTTACAGGTCTTTCAAATTTTGAGCAAAAATTAATAGAAATTGGTAAACAAATATTTTGTATGGATTATACAATGTTTCCGATTGCATTACTTTCATAACTCACTTGATTTTTGCAACTCAGGTGGTGTTTTTTCAGGATTATATTGCAGATTGGAACTGTGAGCAAGGTGATGCAGTTTTTTTTGAGCACTACTGTATGTGTGTTGTCAGTATTAGCAAATGAAGTTGTACTTTTTTTGTCAGTTTGCTTTATTTTCTATTTTGTTCTTTCTTGTAATTGCTTATTTATGTTTGTTGCAATTATATTCAAGTTTTTAATTAATAATTTGGACATAAATTGATAACTTTTGTTATTTATTTAAAAAATCATTAAACATTTCAATGAGTCTCTAAGGGTTTTCAAGTGTTTTTTAAAAGTTGTTTCTTACAAACAGATGCAAAATTCAATCAACTCTGCCTATGATGCAGACTTTTTATAGTTATGCATAATGATGTGTGTTGTGGATCGATGTGCCTTTCTTTTTCACAGCACAATCAAAAAAATTCTAAGTTTTTTTGTATTAAAATGATTTGATGCACCCCTGGGAGATAATTCCTCATCCAGGAATATCGCATTTTTGGATTTTTGTGTCAAAGTTATCATTCATAAATATTCATTCATCCATCATATAAAACCACAATCTTTCCATAACATATTACAAATAGCAGTTATCACTAAGTTTCTGTGGAAACAGAAATATCTACCTGTTTATCTAGTTGAAATAAATTAGTTCTAACAATCTGGAGCATTATTGCATACAACTAGACTAGCTCATTTTACAAACATGAAAAGGAGTTATAAAAATAATTACTTTTAGAAAGAAAATACGTTAAATTAGTACTTAATCATGCATCAAACCACCAACATACAATTTCTTACATGAGTAGGAGGAGAAACTTTAATGCCTAGTGGTTTTGAGCTTGAAGATGCATTATCAAGAGGAACTGTACTAGGGCGAGTTGGGCTAGTAGATGAAATGCAAGATGAAACCCGTGAAAAGATTTCTGTCTGTTGAGCTGAATCACAGGTAGGGGCACGTCCAGCTTTGCACGGTGCTTCTGTTTGTACGACACCCAAATTGCAAGTTGATGGGTACTTTATTACTCCATCGTTGAATATGCCATCTGTATCCTCAGGAGCAACAGTCTGGCATCCCAAACTTCGAACAGGCTCAACAGATATGGAGTTTTCAGACACAGCCCGATGCATCGTATCAGAGCTCTCCTTTGGTACTTCTGACCTAATCACACCAGAAGTGAAATTTTTAAGACACTTATTACATAACTGATTATATAGGTTATTCCATACAATTCAAGTTCAAAACAAACGATCACCCCCACACAAGTATTTTATCTTCCACAGAGAAACATGATATAAAAATTGAAGAGCACGGTAGAACAAAGGGCTATCCCACATTTTTTTGTGAAATCGAGTAATTAGCATTAAATATAACTTCAAATATTATTCTTTTGGCCTAATACATGATTACGTCCAGTTTGGACTTTTATACAAGTGTACTGTATTTAAAAGTTTAGAAATATATTGAGTTATATTGTGAAATTTCTAGTGAAACATTCAATATCTCAGACCTAGGTCAATGTGGGACCTTGTTCTATTGAGCCCTTCAGTTCTCATTGCGAATACATTAGATGAAGAGCTAATGCAACTCAATAATTTTAAGTGCATTTCCTCACAGAGTACAGCATTAATATTACACCTACTGCAGCAGATAAACATTGACTTATTTGATTGAATTTTTAATAGCAACTTATTCATGATAAATATTCTACTTTAATACTCATCAAATTGAGAGACATACATACCCAGAAAGTGAAACAGCTGATAAACTTTTTGAGACAGAATTTGCTTTTTTTCCATGAAATACAGCACCATTACTCTCAGGTTTGTTGGAAATCTCCCTCTCTAGTGTACTCTACAACAAATACATGAATATTTAGAAAACTAAAAAAGAATATGCAAAAACAAATACTGATCACTATAATGAAGTAAAAACATGCATACTAAAGAAATCTTTAATGATGAACTTTAGAAATGTAAGTCCTATTCATTAAATGCCATAGCTTACTTATTCCACTGGTTCAAAGTTTAATTGGCAATTTCTTGTCTTCCAAGAACAAATAAATAAAATTAAATGATGCATTTGCAACAGACATGTCATTTTTGATGGTCATTGTTGTTTTATTATAGGATAAGTTTGTAATATTGCACTAACAATACAGGTATGTACAATTTGAGTTTCGTTACCAGATTGTGCCTTGTACTATAAATAAAAATTATTTATAGCAAAACTAACTTGAACAATTCTAGAAATAAAAATTCAATAAACGTGCAAATGTTTATAACATTCTTTAAAATTACATCTCAATATGGCATTCTGTGAAGACACTACATTTGACACCTAAAAAATTGCACTTTCAGTGGCTACCATTTACATTTCAATGGTAAAATGGGTTTGAATCTTCTCACAAAATAACATTTTTTATTCCAAAATTTATTTTCAAATTTCCTACATGTACTAAGAAATGAATAAAAGGGTGTTCAAGAGGCATGATTGGGTGCATGAATTATCATTAAACTTGCCTCAACTTACTGACTGATTACCAGCAGAAACTGGATATATTCGGGATTTCCTTGCTGGCATTGCTTTGGACAACAATCTTGTACTTGATCTACTTTGGACAGTGCCAACACTATGTCCAGTTGATAAACCTGAACTAAAGGATGACCTAGTGGGAATAGCACCATTCCTTGTCCTTTCAATTGGGTGTGCAGATGAATCCTTTGGTTTTGAAGAAGCACTAGCCTAAAGATTACAAAATATATTAAACGAGTCCAAGTGTATTATACTTAACACATTAAAATAGTATACAAGATATAGAGCCATCTTTAACAACTAGTTTCTGAAAGCTTACTGTTATATGAGCAGGAACTTTAGCTGTGATATGTTGATATTTATTTGACTTTGGAGGTGGTTCAGCACTTTTCTCTTTTTTATTCCATGCTTTCTGTAAGGTTCGCAACTGCCTAACATTTTCCTGAATAAAATTTCGCTTGCTCGTTGATCCTGTCAAAAAGAAAAAAAAAAGTTAGTTAAGATGCTAACTTCACTTAATACATTTAATAATTAAAACACATTACGGCCATTGTCGAAGATTCCTTGCAAGGTGTTCATTCTTCTGGACTAAGGGTAATGGTCTTCAACGATATATTCAAAAACTTGGATGAACAAGCATGGATCTGAAAATAAAAACATAATAAAAGTTAAGGTTATGTTTACAAAACCAGCAACATTTGCTCAAAAACAACATATCATCTCCAAACCATTACAAAAATTAAAGACACACGTCGACTACAAAATACTCAGCGTGACATATTAAAGATTAGACATCTGAACCATCTGAAACACTTGGGATTCATACCAACACCTACCGGCTTGCAATTCCAGCGGGAATTTGAATGTCCGGCATATCACGAACAAAACATAGCGCATCGAAGCGCGACATCTATCGTTCATAATATAAACGACAAGGATCAACGAAATTAAGAAAAGATAACTTTAAAAGATATTTCATGCTTTCTTTGACCACAAACTGAGACCCAGGGTAGAAGAGTATGGCAACGTTGGCTATAAATGCAAATTACTCTAATTTTAGACAAGTGTATTTCTCCTTTCCATGCGAAGTACTGACCGGTACAGCCGTTCAATGGCGACAGTGTCTTTCGCCTGCTGCGCTCTAAACACTCAGTTAGGAACTATTACCATCTATGAGATTCGAACATACCCCCGCAAAAAATCGAATGTTATCGAAGGAG